>CM067370.1:191776109-192331109 GCA_034401795.1 Chaetoderma sp. LZ-2023a | reverse complement strand
TGGGCTATGAAGAGCATGTTATGTGCACGAATTATATGTATTTGCTATCAGTCTATTGAACTTTGGGGATTTGTTTGACTGGGCGATGTTGCTTCCGTTGTCAGCAATGGCGTCAGGTGAAATTAGTTTCGAATTATTCAAAAGCTTACCTGTATGGCGTCCTTGATATTGGCATTGCAATAACTCAGGTATATACTATCATAGTCAATTACGTCACATATGGACAGATGTCACAATCAAAATATGTAATGGATGACGTAACTGGCTTCGCCATGGTCATTGAAGAGTCTGTTAAGTGCACGAATTGTATGTCTTTACTAACAGTTTGCTGAATATGTTGTTGGTAGTTTGGCAGGGCGCTGTTTCCGTCATTGTCAGCGTTCATATCTGGTCAAATTAGTATTAAAATATTTAAAAACGTGCCTGTATGGTTATCTTGATATTGACATTCTGGGAATACAGGTTTTGATCGATCCCAAAACGGGCAAAGCATGAACGGGGTTTTGCTTGAACTAGGAGGAGGGGCATGTCTAGAAATGGATCCCTATATTGCCGGGTTTAGTATAAAGGCACATCTAGTCATATATAGAGTAATCATATTTATACTTATAATATCTCATTGTTAGTGTTGCATTTTGTGTAGTGATTCCTTGTGAATCTCTTACAATAACGTTATACTATTATTTCTGTATTCTGTGTTGTATACAGATGTGGATGAAGCCCATAATGGGCTATAGATCTATGATACATTCTTGAAAATGAATAAAACATAATAATTTTACAACCATATGAGTGCCCATATTTACCTGTAGAAAGGCCTGAGATGCCTTCTGAGAGTATTTAGATTTCACAATTTTTCGGGTGAGGGCCCCAGGACCACCCGGCTTAGCACCACCCCCACCACAGAGAAAATCTCGTGTTTGCGCCCATGCCTAAGACCACTGCAAATGCCATTTTGGCCAGCTTGGCCATGATAGTGTTAAGCGCGCACAAAAGGTGTTAACTTTATTAATTGCTTAATTTATTTAATATTATTCCGATTTTTATCGGATTTTCACCATGACATCACTACAAAGAAGTCTAATGTTGCATGATTCAATTAAATGTTTGTCAGCGAATAGGAATACGATTTTTTTGACTTTTTGGAATTGCAGAATTTATTTAATATTTGTTAAATTTTTATCAACTCCTCTTAGCACACGTATGTACGCGTTTTGGAATATTTCGCTCTTAGAATTGAGATACATTTGGGATTTAAAATAACCTGCGATTTTTACAGCACGCTTACCACTCGTGAATTACAGATGTTAAAAGGGATTAACTCCAATTATAACTGGGCCGGCTGACGTCTTCCATGAATAGTCCCTCTATCACCGTTTGTTGACACAACGATTAGCTCAAATTAAGTGGGCTGGGTATTGCTTATGTCTTTAATTGACTTTTCCAGGTTTAGCTACGCCCACACCTCGCTCGTGTTGTCACTCCATCACTCGAGTGTCAAAATAATAATAAATCTTCAACAGCGTATCTATATAAAAAGAATTGACAGCACTGCCGGTGGGTGGGAGATGTGGTTGCACGTACCTCCGAGGTTCACCCCTAAGATCCACGGCTGGGCATTGGAAGATATGCTAACGTATTGGTGGGGTGGATGGTGGTGGGGAGACAACATAGAAAAGTTGTTATTTTCAGGGCCTGCAGAAGTCCTCATAATGAGTATTTATTTAGTCTGTTAACCCTTTAACACTCAAATTTGTTCAAGAAAATTTCAAATTTCTCATAGAAAATGTCCATTTGCAGACTAAGAGAAGACTATTTTTGAAATTTTACCACTGGAATGACTGGCTCGGTTATCGAGCCAGTCATTCCAGTGGTAGATTTTCAAAAATAGTCTTCTCTTGGTCTGCAAAATGGACGTTTCTCAAGACCACTGCAGAAACATTTTTTGGCTGATATTGAGTGTTAAAGGGTTAAATGGTTGAGTTGGTATTCACAAGGATTCTGTAGTCTGTATAGCTTCCAACAATACATATTTTCAACAGAATTAAATTTACAGAAATGGGGCAACGTGGAAATACAGTTAGGCAACCTAATTTAAATGGCGTACTTGCCCCTGGGGCAACACAATATTTTTCTAATTTTCTACCCTTGCGTCCCCTCCATGAGCACTAGATTCAAGTGATTGCAAAGGACGTACTGATAGTGGCGCCCTATGTGTGTGTGCCCTCGCAGGGCTAAGTTATGAGAGTTTAGACAATACACATCTAGCAAGACATCCATGTTACACCGAAGGGATATTGGCGTAAATCTGGGCATTATGCATTTCCAAATGCAACTCTAGATTTGTTTCAAGATCACAATGACCTTGACCTCAGAAGTCCGAATGTCTTTGTGCCGCGCCTATGGGTTGAGGTGCCTGTATGATCATGATTAGTCGCAATAATTTGGCTAATTTTGAAACACAAAAGGCAAAATGAGCTAAGCAGGTGAATCTACTGGTTAAAGTCTGCATGTTATACAAGTCAAATGGTACAATGACCTTAACTATTGACCTCAATATCATTGCGCGTCAGCCCCTTGATATAAGGAAGCGTGTGTTCAAGTTTAGATCCAATAAGGTGAAGTTATACCGAGATATAAGACAATATGTTGAACTAAGCCAAAAGCTTAACCGTAAAAAGTAGAGTTATATTCCAGTGCCCTTTAACTTTGATCTCATGACCTCAATATCGTTGTGATCCATCCCTTTGACATAAGGAAGCGTGTGTTCAAGTGTAGTCCCAATAGGGTGAAGCCATGCCCAGATATAAGTCGACATGTTGATCTAAACCAAAAACTTAAGCGTAAAAAGAGTTTTATACCAGGCTCACAGTGCCCTTGAACTTTAACATCATGACGTCAATAGCATTGTGATAAATTCCTTTGATATAGGGAAGTATGTGGCCAAGTTTAATCCCAATAGGGTGAACCAATTCTAGGATATATGTTGAGATAAACCAAAAACTTAACCGTAAAAGTAGAGTTTATTTTATCAAGGTCAATGACCTGGAACCTTGGGCCCATGACCCCAATATCATTGTGCTCCATCCGCTTGATATAAGGAAGCATGTGCTCAAGTTTGGTCCCATTTGGATGAACGGTTCCTGAGATAAAAGACGATATGTTGAGCTAAACCAAAAATTTAACCGCAAAGGTAGGGTTTTTACCAAGGTCACAGTGACCATGACCATTGATCTCATGACCTCAATATCATTTTGCTCCATCCACCTGATGTAAGAAAGCATGTGTCCAAATTTAATCCCATTCGGATGAACCGATCCTGAGATATAACCGTAACCGTGACTGAACGCCAACAAACAAACAAACAAACAAACAAATAGACAAACAAACAAACAAATAGACAAACAGACAGAAAACCCAAAAAACAAACAGACAAACAAACAAAAAAAAAAACAGACAAACAAACAAAAAGACAAACAGACAAACAAACAAAGAAACAAACAACAGACAGACAGACGGCGTAAAGGAACCCATCGATAGATTGGCGAACATTCTAACTTTCGCCAATAATAGGCGTAGACATCCGCATACCTTCGCCGTTGAGCAAGTTGTCCTATTCATTTTGACGTATTGAAGCAAGCTGTCAGTAACAGCTGTTCAGCCGGTCTGTATTTCATCTTCGGATGTGTTGAAGAAGTTATTGGTTTGATTGGCGGCTGCCGAGTCCCTGATTCCAGGTCCCTCATATCCAACGCACTATCCAATTCACCTTTCCAGAGTATCCATCTATCAAGCTGATGTCATATGACGTCTTAATTAGCTAAGTGGCGTGTAGGGTGACGTCATAATCATAACGGCATTAATGATTCTATTTGGCCCGTCTTTAACTCTTAATAGTCCGACACCTTGTACCAATTGCATGTCTCTACTATTTAATAAGCATGCTGTTTAATATTTTGAAACTCATTTGACTGGAAGCTGTTGCTGCCATAACGCCCAGTCAAATTAATTCCAAAACATTCAATAGTTTACCTGTATAGTTTTCTGGAAATGGATAGTCATGCCGTTCAGAGATCGATCGATCCCAACACGAGAGAGGTGTGGGCGGAGATTAGCTAGAGATGGGCGGGGCATAGCTAAAACTGGAAAGGTTCGTTGCCTTACATAGTTACATAATACCGGGACGTCTTACAATTTATTCATAGAGATAATAGAATTAGTAGCTAAAGCATATTAGTTTGGAGACTATGAATGATAAAATACTAAACTGAAATTCCGCGTTTGAGAGGGTCATGTCTGTTCTTCGCTAGGTTCATTTCTGTGGTTTAGACTGAGATCCTCCGAGTTGCGTTTGAGTTCGCCGTCACCAGCCTGTATCGCTCAACTGGCATTATTGGCCATTTGGACAACCGAACACAACGAGATGACCACAGGAAAATGTTACCCATTAAATTTCTGTGAAGAAGGTTTAGCCCAGTTTAGTTAAAATAGGCTCAGTGCTAAATAACGAAGTCTTTTTATGATTTTCTCTGAAATTTGCAGAAAATACAAGATGTCTGCCAAAGATGCTAAATTTTGATTGATTCATGGTGGGCATGTTTATTTTTACATATCAACTTTCCATGAACACATTTTAAAGGCGTTTTGGACCTAATCATATCTGCCAAATTTCGGCCTGATCCATTCAGCAGTCAAAAGAAATTGTTTTCGCAAAAAATCCATCCAAGATGGCCGCCGAACCACTTGGCAAATTAAGTTCCCTCGAACAAACTTGGTTCAGCACTTGCCCTAGATCACATTTCATGAGGTTTGCATCGATCCCACAAACGGTTTCGGAGAAGATTTTTAAAGAAGTTTCTAAATGTCGGCCAAAATCTAAAATGGCCGCCTGCCAAATTGGTCGATCATCTTCCTTTGAACAAAGTTGTATCCCTATGCCGTAAAGATGCTTCCTGTCAAATATACTCGAGAAGACATTTGAAATTTCCCATTGCTTTAAGTATTGGAGTTTGGGCGGGAAAAAGATCCAAAATGGCCGACAAACCGTTTATCCGACCGTTTTGAAAATGGAAAATTTGAAATCAGAATACCTAAAAACCTCTATAAAACCAATTTCGGGTTCAAAATTCATCAAATAAAAATATCCAATATGGGCGCCAAACACGCTACATTTTGATTGGTTCATGGCGGCCATATTTTTGTACTTATCAACTTCCCTTGAACAAACTGTAATGGACCATAGTCCCTAAATATTTCTGCCAAATTTCGGCCCGATCCGTTCAGCATTTCTGGAGAACTCATTTTTGTGAAAACTAGGTCATCCAAGATGGCCACCGAATTATTTGGCCAATCAAGTTCCCTTTAACAAACTTGATTCAGCTCTTTCCCTAGATCATATTTCATGAGTTTTGAATGGATGCCCCAAGCGGTTTCGGAGAAGGTTTTTAAAGCTATTTAAATACAAAATCTGCCAAAATCCATCAAATAAAGAAATCCAATATGGCCACCCAACACGCTACATTTTGATTGGCCCACGGCAGCCATGTTTTTTCCCTTAGTCCCTAATCATATCTCGCAAATTTCGACCTGATCCCTTCAGCGGTTCTGGAGAAGTCATTTTCGCGAAAACTAGGTCATCCGAGATGGACGCTGAACTATTTAGCCAATAAAGTTCCCTTGAACAAACTTGGTTCAGATCTTCCCGCAGACCATATTTTATGAGTTTTGAATCGATACCCCAAGCGGTTTCGGTGAAGAAGATTTTTGAAGATATTTCTAAAAATCGGCCAATATCCAAGATGGCCGCCGATCAGATTGGCCGATTGGCTTCGTTTGAACAACCCTAAATCGCATTGTCCTAAGGATTGTTCTTGCAAAATATAATTGAAATCGGCCCAGTGATTCTCGAGAAGAATACATTTTAAATTTTCCATTGCATTACTATGGGAACTTTTGGTGGGAAAATTATCCCAGATGGCCGCCAAACCGTTTATCCGACAGTTTCTAAAGTGATAAATTTGAAATCAAAACATCCATAAACCTACAGAAATCCAATTTCGGCTTCAAAATCCATCAAATAAAAGAATCCAAAATGGCCGCCAAACGCTACGTTTTGATTGGCCCACGGCGGCCATGTTTTTTACTCATCAACGTCCCTTGAACAAAGTGTAATGGCCCTTAGTTCCTAACCATATCCCCAAATTTTGGCCTGATCCATTTAGCGGTTCTGTAGAAGTCGTTTTCACGAAAACTAGGTCATCCAAGATGGCCACCAAACTATGTAGCCAATCAAGTTCCCTTGAATAAACTTGGTTCCAGGGTTTCTCATAAGGGTCCTTTTGAGGGTATGAACCTTCAAAATGTAACTGGGAGCCCCCAAAAGTTGTAGTAGTGGGTCCCATGGGACCGCTGAAAAATCTTACATGATTGTTAAATTATATTAATTAGTTTCATAGGTTATCCCAAATTTCAGTTTGGAACCCACAGATTTCAGGTTGGGAGCGCTAAATTTCTATCTGTGGGGTCCCTGTGACCTTCAACATTTAGATGCCATAAGAAACACTGCTTGGTTCCGCAGCTCTTGCCCTAGATAATACTTCCTGAGGTGTGAATCGATCCCCAAGCGGTTTCGCAGACGATTTTTAAAGACATAGAAATCGGACAAAATCCAAGATGGCCACCGGCCTATTTGGCCGATCGGCTAACTTTGAAAAAACTTGGATCTTTATGCCGAAGGATGCTTCCTGTCAAATATAATTGAAATCGGCCCAATGGTTCTTGAGGAGAAGTCGTTTAAAGAAGAAGTTGACGGAGAGACTCCACAACGAATGGTCACCACGGCATAAGCTCACTTGGCCATTCTGGCCAGGTGAGCTAATAAATACATCCCAAAGCATAAACAAGAATTCCGCGGAATTAAATGTCTCACCTGGCATTGACCTTTGACTTTGTGACCTCTGTGTTATTATGCCGCTTCCTAACATTATAGGCTACCATATATTCAAGTTTAGTTCCATTAATATTAACCAATCCTGAAATATAAATGATTTGCTGAATGGAAAAACTTAAGGTTGAAAAAGCAGAGTTCAAATAGCAATATTAGAATGGCCTTGACCTGTGTCCTGGTGACCTCCATGTCACCATCCTGTATCCTCTTGGCATAAGCAACCATGTACCCAAGTTGTGTTCCATTTGGGTTAAGCAATCCCGAAATATAATATGATAAAATTTGCTAAGCCTAAAAACATAACATTGAAAAGTAACAAAGTTTTTGTAGAAGTCAGAATGATCTTGACCTTTGACGTTGTGACTTCAGTGTCAGCATGCTGCTTCCTAACAGTATAGGTAACAAGTTTTCCATGTTTAGTTCCAATAAGGTTGACCAATCCAGAAAGATAAGCCAAGAGGTTTTGCTAAACGCAAAAACATAACAATAAAAAAGCAGAGTTTTGTATCACGATCACAGTGACCTTGACCATGTGACCTCGGTATCATCATGATGCTTTTTAACAGCATAAGCAACCTCATAGACAAGTTTAGTTGCAATAGGCGTAATCGATCATGAAATATAAGCTGAGAAGTTTTGTCAAACGCAAAAACTTAATGTTGAAATAACAGAGTTCTGTATCAGGGTCACGTGATGCCTGCATCGGCGTGCTGCTTCCTTTCGATGTATATCTCCATGTACCCAAGTTTGGTTCCAATTGGATCAGGCATTTCTCCTTCGATCAATACTCACCATTCGATTCTATCTCTCGTTGGGTAGTCGAATGCAATCAGACTACCCATGAGATTACGACTGGGCACCAAGTGCAATGCGCAAGGGCACGATGTTAGAGGAATAGCCGCCTCTTCCGCCCTTTTACAATGGTGTTCCATTTAAGGACATCATGGCTGTTGCACAATGGCACTGTGAGTCCTCTTTCACGGATTACTATATGAGGGATGTGTCAGACTTCGCCATTCCACTCGCTTTAGCTGTTTTGAGACGATAGCTATATGACCACACTGCTCTTCTTCCTTTTTTGGCATTTGTAAGAAAGAATTAAGAAGCAGACATGGTCGAGCGAGAGGATATCAACCAGATTGTGTCACTGATGGCCGGACAAGTGAATGGTTGGAGGCTCCAGGTCTGAAATCCAAATATCATGAGGTAATTCAGGATTGAGAGTGTTTTGTATTATGTCTATATATCATGATCATTCATCTTATATATTCATGCTCATTCCCAGGCTAATATATGCAAAGAGCAGTTAACCCTCTTGGCATATTTGTGTTTTCAGGCGAGATGCATGTTCGTGAGTTCTCTCCCTTTTCTTAGGGGAAAAAGGGGGGGGGGGCAGTGATGCGAATGTGATTCGGTTCCGTTAACTTGACGGTCCTTTTTAGGTCTCCGTTGGTCAAGTTTTTAAGTCAAACTCTTTCTCCAAGGGGCAAAAGTAGCATTTATGGCTTGCCCCTTCCCACCAGGTTACTGACCAAATCTGGTGTATATCAGAAGTAACAGAATGGTGAGTATTGATCGAAGGAGAATGAAGGAAATTTAAATTTCCCTTTCTCCGAGATCTAACAATACTCACCATTCTGTTACGGACCCAGCCTCCCAGCCCCATGGAGGCAAGCCATGGATTTCTCTTGTTTGGTGGCTTTGCAAACAATATGAGCTCTATGGTAGACGGGTACTCGGCAGTTGGGAGCCGAGTACCCGGTTCCAAGGAGTCGGTAAAGCTTTCTAAGTCTATAGTCCTAGAGCCAGCTGTCAGGGTCAGCTGTATATCAGAAGTAACAGAATGGTGAGTATTGTTAGATCTCGGAGAAAGGGAAATTTAAATTTCCTTCATGCTGAGATATAAGACAATAACTTTTGTTTAACGCAAAAACCTAACGTAAAATATTAACAAAGATTATACTGTAACCTTTGACTCCTGTAACCTTGACCTCATGGCCTTTGTATCAGCTTCCTTTTGATGTATATTACCATCCACCCAAGTTTGGTTCCAATTGGATCAGGGATTGCTGAGATATAAACTTAACTTAAAAGTTTACGCCGCCGCCGTCTCCGCTGCCGCCGCCGGAAAAGTGATACCTATGTCTCGATCCTGCTTCGCAGGCGAGACAAAAACGGATCTGATTTCAAAGCATTAAAATTGATTCCAACCGGGATGGAGCGTAGCTAAAAATGGGCTTGACATAGCTTGAAATGAAGCCCTCTATTTAAGTTCCCAAAATCAATGAATGTATAATCTGCGATCTGCTATTGTTTATATGTAAATAGTCTATCATAGAACACATTATACATGTATTATATATTTATTACTATTATATCCTCTGTATAGTCGTATTGTATTGTTGTTGTTGTTGGGGGGGGGATGTTTGGGGGGGGGGGGTGTTCTTGTGTATTTGTTTTGCAGTATCCTTATGTATGGATTGAGCAATAAAATACGTACTTACCTCAGACAGATACGCATGCGGAGCGGACCAGCGAAGGCGCTATACGAAAGCTTGACTAGTTTGTCAGTGACACGTGTTGTTTATTGTCCGCTGCCGACTGATGACTACATAGCGAATATCGTCGTCACCGCCAAATCACACCAGCGTTTGACAGTGTCGCGCACTCCGCACACCTCCCACACAGGAAAATACTATAATACTCACGTTACCAAGGCTGTCACCAAACACAGCGAAATAAATAGTCAGCAAGCGCTAAGCTAGCACAGGTCTGAATTTTCGTCCATCAGCTACAACATATTCACCTATTTTAATATATATATATATATATATATATATATATATATATATATATATATATATATATATATATATATATATATATATATATTATAGTAGGGTATATGTGATAGTGGTATGCATGGACGAAACTCAAAAGCCTGTGAAGCTATTAAACTATCAATAAACTTGTATTACCGCAAACTACCAGATCAATTAGTGTTATGCCTGGGCTACGCGATCAGATCTGATTGTGCATTTTGTAGTACTGCGTGTGCTTAGGTCGCTCTGGAGAGTTAATCGGCAATTGTCATCTACTTTAGAAAATTTGCCAACTCTGTTTTCTCGCTTGTTTACCTTTAGTCACATTATAATGGATAAAATACAACTTGTTGCCACGTTTATAGAGACGATTTTCATTATCTAATCACACCTTTGGTTTTCGGGTCTAAAATCTCCAATAATTTTCCAACATATGACCATTGTATTGTTTATGATAGTAGTCTAACACACTACAAATAAATAAAAACAAGCTATGTCTTTTTCAGTTAGCTTGCTAATATAAACATCTGATTGAGAACAAGCTTTTGTGTTCGAAAACAAAGCTTTATCATATAGTTAAACATGTCTATAGAGGACACCTGCATTTGGGGTCAACCGACGGTCGCTTTTCAAAATCAGATCACACATCTTAAAGAATTATATCAGTTGGCCCTAAAACTATTTTCCATGGTAAATGAGCTTTATAAAGTGGCTCCCTATCTATACAGTAACAACTTAAACATTGCTGCCCGCTATAGATAGGTTTGCTGTACATAATAACGCCAATTACACATCATGCATCTGAAGCAAACACCATCTATTCCAATATAGGTCCATTTCTTTGTGAAGCTTCCATGCCATAAACGAAATTGAAATTATATTGTAGGGACCACAGTTCTCTACTATTTAATTAAGCATAGATTGGTCAAATAAATTACCTATTACAGCCAAACCTGTCTGTAATGGACACCTTCGCATCAGGAAATAAGATAGTGATTCTTTAAGACTGGCGGTCGCCAGGCCACCGATATTAAAGAATCAACATTTTCTGTCCTCGAAACACATCTACCACAGCAAATAAGTTGTTCTATGCGACCAGCTGTCTTATGTGGCAGGTTGTTGATGGACCATATAGTTTCTGTTATAAACAGGTGTGACTACATATCATGATACCGTTATAAAATTATGCATCAAAAGTGTATATCTATATTAGATGGCATCGACTGTTTCTACCGGCTTCTCGTGAACCAAGTTCGGGCATACATCTTCACCATAAAATACTATTAGAACCAGTCTTACAGTTACATTTCCTAAACTCTACCAGAGCCTCGGGAGCTGGAGCATTAACACAGTAGACTAGCCAGAGTCTGTCATCTACCGGCTCCCAGTAGTAGCGTGTAGGGGATGAAAATTCTGGACAAGGCCTTTGTGATGACTTTCCAACTAGAGCCATATGTAGTACGCTCTGAATATACGTGGTGTTAATGTTTCCAAAGTTGAAAACAATTGTTGGCCTTCTTTGCCCTTTTGTGTAAATGATGTCCACCATAGCTGTTTAACACCACGTTCACTGGTGTTATCGGTTCTGTAAAGCTAAGAGAGATACCGCTCTATTTTATCAAGGATCCAATCTGGTACTTGAATGGTGAGTCCAAATAGAGCTCATCATCAATATGGAGAAATGATTTTATCAGTGATCCAGTGTTATCTGTTCCCTTGAAAACATACCATCCAATGAATGACTTGGCCCTCTTGTGTCCCAGCCTCGCATAGCTATCTTGAATTGAGATTGTCTCACCAATCTTCTGAAGAAGAGTAGTTGACATTGGAAGCATGGGATAGCGACCTGTTAGTCTAACGAACACTTCTGTATCTACTGAGAACACATCCAGGATGGATTGCGGATTTTTGTGCATTAAACCCAAAGCACTTAGAAGAACAATTTGATCTCCCTCTTCAAAACTGTTTAGACCTGCTGTCATCTCTGACATACTGACGATCGCAACTAATCAGTAATAACTAATGAGTCTTTCCCAACAACCTTTTAGTGAGCTCTGTCTTAGTACTGATATGTGAAAGAAATACCTTACTGATTACAGTAATATTATTGACCTGACAATGGATTGGTATTGTCCGAGCAGTTCGCTTGTCATGAGTTGTTTCTCTAAAGAGCATGTGATATACTGCTCAAAACAACGCTGGTCTCATCATAAGATGTGCCAATTCCAACCACAATATCAATAAATCGCGGTACAAAGTGCATAGCATTTGACATATCTGGGGCTTTAGTTACCATGTTAACTATGAACATTGCGTCAATGATCAGTACTAAATGAACATTACTGTCCGGTTCAGATTGTCATCTGGCAGAGGAATATTCAAAACTGATGATACCACGTGTGCTTTGCCAGAGAAGATTATCATTGTCATCATATGGATGAAAGTTCGAAGGCGGAGCTACATTAAATCTTTAGTCTCCGAGACTTGTAAGAATAATGTGAAGTACAGTTGCTTATCCATACACACTAGAAACCTCGCGTGTCAAGTCAATGCCACTTCCATTGATGTACTTCCCAAGGCACTTTAGTGCTGCCGTAGTGCTATTTAGGGCCTCTAGGCGAATGTACGAGTTATCTGTGTCATCTTTAGCCTTCCAACGCGGTAGTATAAATCACCTTCTAAGGTTATGATTGGTTAGTACACTACCACAACAGTAAGCCAGTTTAATTTTTGTGTCTGCTTTAGAGTACTGGCCATTATGTGGGAGTGCGCTTATACACTGGAGCTACAATGGCAACATTCCATGTGGGTATTTTGTTACTTATCAATGAATTGAATGTGGAGAATGTAGAGGACGTTTGCCTTGTTGTTTCCGGAGGCGACACCTGTATCACACTATTTGTATTAGCGGATCCATCTTGAAGGTATCTTGAAGGTCATTTGTCCCAGGGATGGCTGCTATTGAAGATTCTTCTCTAACACAGGGTGTCACGAGGATCCTATGCCAATGTTGCCTTCTGCTTAGATTCTACTGTGTATACTTCATCCTGGACATAGTGTACGTCTTGTACTGAATCAATGTCTATTACAGCAGCATCACATATCCCTACTACTCATGCTACTACACAGCTAGTAATACGTAACTATATGATATTGTACTGTTCACAATTGGTAAATATCCATTTCGTGGTGGCAACGTTGCATGCTATGCGAGATACAGTAGGACCAGCCGACAGGGCATTGTCCTGAATAGCCATGTCAAGCCTTAGATCACTACTAAGCAGGGGAAGACCACCTTGTTCTCTCTGTGCAATTAACAGGGCTACGCCAAGAAATGAACCACTGCCCAAGTCAATGTTGCTAATTGCATGTAGTGGCCTAACTGTGCACTTTACGAATGATGGCATGTGTCTACATTATAAATTGTCTTTAATTCCTTCAATGATGGTCATTGCTATTCTTGTTGTTGTCCACTCAACATCGTCATATGCCACTGCAACTTGTAAATGTTTCTACCTCCGGCCTGGCATATTTACATGATACGATGTCACTGCTAGGCCAGCAATTAATGCCATTCGCTTGTCATTCTGAAATTTACTATCTGTCTGTGTTTCGCACGTGAGTTGCTGCCTTGGTCTAAAAAAAAAGAATTTATATCCTCTGCAAGATCTCTTAAATATGTTTCAATTTGTAACTCTCATGATACGTTTAGGTTCATTCGTTGACCACTTATCACCCATTTCCTCAACTCATATACATGTACTGGCATACTGAAGTCACTAACTGCTCGACTAACCTGCCAGTCCTTCGTGTTTGTGATCTCTGTACATATAATCTGTTGTGCCTTGTATAATACCTCTATCTCATCTCTCATCTCGGCCCTTTCAGAAAACTGACCCATTACTCTTTCCTTGGTTATAGCTGAGAATACTATTTCTGGTTTGGGCCCATGCTTCGCAAAGTCTATTTCTGGTATTGCCTCAAGTAAGCTGCTTTATATGCGGTTTATAACTAGTTTCTGGGTTGCTAGACACCCTATTTTCTTTCAGAAGAGATTTATAAGATTCATGGATGGAGTTCATGTCAGTACTCGACAATTAAGGTTCACTGCTTTCTGTAATAACAGAGTGTATATTAGTTATTTCAATGTTACAAATAACTCTACCAATATTTCCTCGTTCCTAAATGTTATCTTTGACAGATGTAGATATCTCACCAGTGCGTGGTTCCTTCTTTAAACAGTTGATATGATATTTCGTATTTTGTGCAAATGCATCTTTGTCAATATAAATGAATACAAACAAATTCCCCACCTCAACCCCTCATACTACGTCTCATTATGGTAAGGCACCTCTTTCCCATGTCACTAAACGTAACACAATGTCCAGACGTTTTGCAATTACTTTGACAAAATATGCACACTTTCTGATCGAATGTTTTTCTTCATTTTGAGGATAATCTCTGTTCAGTTGTCCACCTTCGTTTCTTTGATGCTGATGAAGAACATACTTACTCTCCATATTCTGTTGAGCACTACTTGAATGAGGCTGGTGGCATAGGGATTGATAATGCTTTCTTTGATAACGGTATTGTATCGCCTCAGAAAATGTGAAAATGTGTACATATATTTTAGGCTATGTTAAAGATAAATGCGCATGAACATGATCTATGCCATATAATTACTATATTTATTAAATTTATTAATGTTGTATTAATATTATAGAAATTATATGAGCCCTGTGTGTATTTTAGACGAATATATTTGAGAAATTATTCATATATAAATTGTTTATATATTTTGACCCATTCCGTCTTACAATTATTTATGATCTAACAAATTAGAATTTAATTAAAACCCAATTTGTCTAACACCATATTTTCTTTTATATACCTTGAACTCTAATTACTTCGCAAAATTCTAATTTCAAACTAACTATATAGGCAAGCTGTTAGATATATTGAAACTAATTTGACTGGTTGCCCACTATGTAGGCCTACTGGGGGGGGGGGGGGGGAGGGGGGGGGGTAACCCTTGACTGACCCTAGAGCGGGTGTTTTTTCAAACGTTTTGAAAATTAGATGACCTGAGAAGCCATTTCCTGTGTTCTGAGTAATAACGAAGCGCTTAGATTCCACTTTCACAAATTTTTAGATTTTTAATGTTTCACTACCAATTGATCGTGGTGTTGAGGGTCAGGTTGGAGTTGCAGATGGATAGACACACTTAAGTCAGGTTAGTGTTAACTTCCTTATGGTTACATGTAGACCATTAATAATAACTTGCCTTATTGTGGGATCCCCAAGTAAATTGTGAAAATTAGATGCTCCGAGCAGCTGTGTCCTGGGTTCTGATGAATAAAGAAGCACCTATATTTTTCACAGTACAATGCCATTTTAATGAGGAGGATCTGCCCCTACACTCATAAAAATGGTGGGGATGCAGCTGTAGCTCGCCGGGAAGTGTCGGGCTGTTCCGGTGTATTATGTCGACTCGCCGCTGCAAGTGCACGACGAGTGATGACACTGGTTAGCATCCGGTCTCGGGGTGACGGACCTTGTACGAGACTGCCCTGCGGGAAACAAAAAACGGCTCCTAAGGCCGGTGGAACTCAATCGTTCTGGTGGGGCCGTGCGACCATCGTCGTGAACATTAAACACAACTGTCTCATCCCAAGAATTTGTGTCACCAGTATGCCTGTCCATAGCAATTTCGTGATCTATGGACTTACAAGATTTGATTTGGTGACCTAAAAACATAAGTCTATACAATGAGTTTACCTAAACAATTATAAATATGCTAGATAGGATTCAAAATATATTAATCGATCCCAACACGCGCAAACATGGGCTCTAGAAATGGGCGGGGAATAGCGAGAAATGGACCACGCTATTCAGACGGTTTCTGTCGGAGCTCTGCCATCTCCGTCATTTGATTGTGACGTCCGCTAACCGATGACGTGTTTTGATAATGAAGTCAGGTACTTGAGTGGTAGATAGTTCAGCTCCCTTTGTTAAGTACATTACCATTTGACCCGCTGTTCGCGTTTTACTTTTGCGTAGTTTGAACAGCTACACAGCAAACAAATTTTTTTTCTGCAAAATAGGCTAAATAATAGAAAAATGATTTGTAATTTTGAAAACGTTGTAGCTGCCCTAGTCACCATCATATAGAAGCACAGCTTTCAGGATTACGCCCATTATCATTCAAAAGGGAAAGAAATAACACAAGGTCAGAATTTATATATCAATAGTGCTCCACGCTAATGGAGGGATCCTATCTGTTACTCAAATATCTTACATCATAATTAAATATATCACGTGTTAGCTGACCTCACAATCCGTCACGATGAGTCTACAATTTAATAAATAGTCTCTTCAATATTTTGAAACTAATTTAACTGGGAGATGTTTCTGGCATAGGCAGCCATAGCCGCAGTCAAATTAGTTTCAAAATATTCAACAGTGTAGTTTGAAATTTAGATTCTGGAAATTCAGGTTTCAATGTTTTAACTCTTTCATGATGAAGTCGACTAAACGGGTCTCTACAGTGCTCTTGAGGAATGCCAATTTGTAGGCCAAGAGAAAGTATTTTTAACGCTTACCGCTGGAATGACTGGCTCGATAACCGAGCCAGCCATTTCAGTGGTAAATCTTCAAAAACAGTCTTCTCTTGGCCTGAAAATGGGCATTCAATAGATAAATATTCTGATATTCTTGACCAGATTTATGCATTAAAGGGTTAACTCGATTCCAACAAGCCTAAGTGAGCAGAGCTTAGCTATAAATAGGCGGGGCGTAGCTAGAAATATGCAGGACGTAGCTAGAAATGAATCCCTCCCTCCAGGCCTTGATGACGTTGTATTATTAATCTGCGATGTAAATCGCAGATTATTGTTTTCTTACCGGATCTTACTTCTTTCTTTCTTTCTTTCTTTCTTTCTTTCCTTCTTTTTCTCGGTAACAATTTTCTGGAACTATCTCCTCCTACAGTTTTCATCCGATCAACTTCAAACTTTGTCAACTTCTGGTATCCAGTGGGATCTTTATTGTTATTGTTTTTATTTTGATCTGCCCAATGGTTTTTGAGTGGGCAAAAAAGTCCCATAGGAAATGTATGGGGATTGAAAATTGATCTTTGAAGTGCTACTACAGCCAGAGTTTTGAACGGACCCCTACCATATTTGCTAAGGATGTTACCACTGGTCATTTGTTTCCGGAAAAAAATATTTTCTCAAGATGGTCGCCAGACCTTTGATACCAGAATGCATGGAAAAAGTCCCATAGGAAATGTATGGGGATTTCAAATGAATGTTTGAAGTGCTACTACACCTAGAGTTTTGATCGAATCACTCCCATACTTGGGTAGGATGTTGTCACTGATGATTATTTTTTTCAAAATATCCGCCATGAAAAGATTTGGGGCAAAAATACCAGTTTTCGTTTCTTGCAAAAATGAACTCGGGATGAAAAATTGTAAAAAAAAAATCATTTTCTGAAAATCATTTTTGGGAAAAAAGGCGACCATGCGCACCTTTTGGGGTTAAAATGTTTTGGTCATTTTTTTTTTCAAAATGCCCGCCAAAATGAGTTTTGCTCCGATCGACTTGAAATTTGGTGAATTCTAGCTGTCATATTGACTTGATTTGGTGTCAAATTTAAATTTGATCTGACCAACAATTTTCGAGGAAATCAGCTTTTCGATGCCACATATCCCCATAGTAAACCTATGGGAGCAATATCGGAACAGTGTTACCTCCTTTAGTTTTCTTCCGATTCAATATCTCCCTCGGGGTCAAGGTCACTCACGGGTAAAGCTTTCCAGTTGTCATGTTTGGCATAAGTTACCTGCTTTCATCATGCAACTTCAAAGATCATGTTAGAAGACACAGCTTATTTCATCTCTTTATTAGACGAGGCCTTATACTATTTCTTCATGGCCAGACATCGCAGATTTACAGTTACTTCAGGAAATGTTCTCTAGTCATTTTGCAGGTGCATGTAGAATCCTATACGATTCTAGACGTGCTATTGCTGATTATCGTTGGTACTGTGACATCGCACTCTGCTGTCTCAGAGTCTGACACCAGTTGTGACACCTGCTAATGATATGAGTGGTGGAATGATGTCAATTTTGCGGAACCATACCTAGTGTGTGTGTGTGTGTGTGCGTGCGTGCGTGCGTGCGTGCGTGCGTGCGTGCGTGCGTGCGTGCGTGCGTGCGTGTGTTGAAAATGTCCATATAGTATAATATAATAATATTGTTATTTGATAGAAAAACATAGAAGTTATCTGGAAATCTTTCTAAAGTAGGGGCTGTATTGGAAAAAGAAAAGCTTTTGGCGGAACCCATCATCATATCATGAGTGGCGTGAACCAGGAAGACATCTGCTGTACAGTTGATGCCACCAATCAGTGCTAACAAGACGCTAGCGCTTCTAAATTCTGAAACGACAGTGAGTGCCAATTCTAAAAGGACATAGTCAATTTTCATACATTTACACCACAAAATACACAAGTCAAACACGCACCATCACCATCCACATATGCCAGAAGCGCCAAAGTTATAACCGCGCTGCACACAATACCAGCCACATACACTACCTTAGTTTGCAGAGACAACACAAACATGCCACGGAGACCTATTGTTTCAACAATGTCAGCCAACGACGAAACCATGCCTGCATTTACACTCATTGTACACATTACACTAACAGAGTTCACTGATAGGAACTTAGAAGATTTTGTCAGGGATACAGATTATGACACCAGAACTGTAAGGTTCAATGGTGCCATTTCATCTTTCCCTGACATAGAAAGCGCAGACGGATCTGAGCGTGGCGCTTCTTCTTCTTTTCGATCGCTGGTATCACACTTGGAGAGCCGTTCTCAAGATGAAATCTGTGGTTTTCTGCAGTTCTTCCACAGGCCCATACAGCTTTCCAAGAAAATAGGTTGCCAAAGGCCAGATCTCTTCTCTCAGCAGCTGATAAGTACTGCAACATTGAAGTATGTGCTCTGTGGTCTGTTCTGCTTCTCCACAAGCTCTGGTGCACACCACAACCTACCAAACGTTAATATACAGAGTTTTGATATCAGCGAACGCATCTGCGCTGGTTCATTACGCCAACAGTTGGATAAAACTTATTCAGAGTTCTCATACTCTTGCATGGGGCTTATGGCACATAGGTTACCCCCAGATACCAAACAATCAAAGGGACATACACGTGGACGCAGTGTCAATAGTGAACATAGTCGATTTGGAGGCAAGATTCCCAACACTTAGAACTCTTGCGCTCACACCTAGTCGTTATGTATCTCCAGTAGCTGGCGAAAACAGTCTCGTGATGGAATTACAAAAGACAATGAAAGAACAAGCACTACGACATGAAGAACAATTCCAAAGATAAGAAGAACTGCTGCAAGACCAGACGGTCAGATGGAGGCAGACCTGGTACAAATTTGGGAACACCTCCTTAGTCAATCACAAACTGCGCCCGCATACCAGCAGCCAATTGATCTATCCACGTCGTCCGCTACAATACATTCTTCCAAAAACATTCAATGACAACTTAATAGGAAACAAAGAGCACACAGCCTTCTCACTTCTATCAACATGCAATCTTTCATGAAGAAAGTCACAGCGTCTCCTAGATATAAGGGCACATGAATTTCAAACTATTGGAATTACAGAGATATTTATATTTGCAAATTCACCTCCTAACCTTATTAATATAATTAACAACACAGTTGTTAAAAAGCACAACATCACAGGCAGAAGAGCAGGTGGTGTAGACAGGTATATTAAAGAAAATATCCAATTCATTGAGCGAAATGACTTTTCTAATATTGAAGAACATATTCAAACAATGTTTATCGAAATTCAAACACAGAACGAAAAAACAGAATTATAGGTAGAATTTATAAATCGATAAGGAAGGGTTTATGAATCATTAGGAAAACTTTGGAAACTATTCAAAAGGAAAATAAAACCATCTACCTCATAGGTGACTACAATATTGACCTGATGAGACAAACTTGCTTTCATACACAAAACTTTATAAGCTTACTAAATGCTCATTTATTCTATCCAGCCATAACTAAACCGGCTAGAGTAGGTAATGTTTCGGCCACATTTATTGATAATATATTCAGCAATAACATTAATTTCAGTAACAAATCAGAGGTAGGAATTGTGTCACTGACACATCAGATCACCTACCAAGTTTTCTTCTCGAATGACCGTACACCAGCACAGCCTGTATTTCTGTAACTTCTAATGTCCCATCCATCTCAAGAATTTGTGATACGTCTTTGTCTGTTTCACAAAGAGAATGCCTATGACACCTGTTTGACAAGCAATTCTGAATAATTTGGGAAAGGATTTCTTTGTTAATGTCTGCAAATTGGCGGTTCTTTGCTAGCTGTCGAAGTTCTGTTACATAATCATCAAGATGTTGTCCCTGTTTTTGTTTACAACCACGAAACTTGTATTCCTCCATCTGAATATGTGTGCGTGGGTCAAAGTAGTCTTTGGGTACTTTCTTTGTTGCATCATATATATCGTCTGTTGTACCTTTTTCTGCCTGGTATATATTGTAAACCTGCTCCCCTGCATAATGTAGGAGTAGAGCACGTTGTCTCTTCTCATCTGTAATATCTAACGTTTTCTAGTCTATCCATCCATTTTGCCCACTTTGTACATGCATTTATTTTATCTGATTTGTGGTCAAATGACGGAAAAGCCTTTAACTGCTCCATAATGTGTGCAAATAACATTGAACGTGAATAATCACGAAAATGGGTTTAATCATGAAAATAGGGTTCATGAACTTTAATTTCCGATTACACTACTTGTTTGCCGAATATCTATGACATATTTTTGTCTCGCTGCCATATTATGATGGCCTCGGGTCTTCTGGGAAGCATGTATCAGGCGGATATCAACATTTAATTATACACTTTATTTGCTCAAGCTATCTGTCATTACTGTCTCCTATCAGGTCGTTTCTGGCCATAGATATATATATATACACCTGTGCAAAAGTTAAGCACCAGCAAAAACAATAGAACGTAGAAACATGATGGTACAACTAGGCTGCCATACTTTTTGTCCCCGCGTTAGCTGACATAATTCCAAGTACGAAATGCACATGCATGCATGACTTCACGCCGCTTGATGTCCGTGCGTGGCGGGAAACAGCACACGTGTTCAGTTATGTAAAAGTCCAGTTTGAGGTGTAGCACATTACATACAGATTTAGGCGACAAGATTAGGAATTTTGTGTTCATGACCGTGGTTTATTTGTACAGAGAGAATTAGATCTTGATTGTGAACCGCTATGGCAAGACGAAGGTTAAGTGATCGTGTGAAATGGCAAATCATAGGCATGCATACCACTGGTATGTCATGCAGAGAGATTGGCAGACAGCTGAACATTAACCATACTGTAATCAGTCGTTTGATTGCAAAACATGGGCAAACTAACGAGGTGAAGGACAGGCCTAGATCTGGAAGACCGAAGAAGACTACTGCCCGTGATGATCGAGCCCTAGTACGCCTTGTTAGGAGATCTCCATTCACCAACAGCAGAGTGCTCAGCCAGCAATGGGAAACGCGCAATAGAGTGCCAATGTCTACCGTCAAAAGGAGACTGTATGCTGCTGGCATGAAAGCTAGGAGACCTGTCAGACGTCCTCTCCTCACTGCACACCACAAAGAGGAGCGTCTGAGGTGGTGCAACGAAAGAAGACACTGGAACATGAGATCCTGGAGACGGGTACACTGGTCCGATGAAAGTCGGTTCCTGCTTCATGCCACAGATGGTCGAACTCGTGTATGGAGGTCCAGACGCACGGCGTACGACCAACGTAACATCATGGAAGAAGTTCCATTTGGTGGAGGTTCCGTTATGATATGGGGGTGCATCTCATTTGATTGTAAGCTGGATCTGTTGACTGTACCTGGAACACTAAATGGACAAAGATATCAAGATTCCATACTGGATAGAGTTGTGGTCCCTCATTTTGTAAATCATGCACCTGGAACCCACCCTATATTCATGGATGACAACGCCCGACCACATCGTGCTAGAGATGTGCATGAATACCTCCGCCAGAATGCCATCGAAACCCTACCATGGCCAGCAAGGAGCCCTGACATGAACCCTATTGAGCATATCTGGGACATTCTGGGAAACATGGTGAGAAGGAGGGATCCTCCTGTGCAGAACCTACAGGAATTAATAGACGCACTCCATCTTGAATTGCAACGAATACCACAATGGCGTATCAGTCGGTTGGTGACCAGCATGAGACCTCGTGTCCAGGCCGTCATCCAGGCACAAGGTGGATATACCCGGTATTAATAATGACAGTCTCAAACTCGTGCACAGATGTTAAACTTCGTTTTCAGACACCATTAATGACAATCTAGCCACGTGTGTCAACTGTAGGGCAATAGTTGTCAGTTGTGTCAACGTAACCATATTCAGGCCTCGTTTTCAGGTTCAAACAAAAACATACAGTGTTTCCCCACCATCATAATCAGCATTCCTCTAGTTGCATTAGTACCTCTTGCACTAAGATGGATGGGTACATAAATGTTTATGCTATTGCTTTCTTCATAGCACATGAATATACCCTCGCATGTGCGTAAAAATAGGGTGGTGCTTAACTTTTGCACAGGTGTATAGGTTTGATCGACCTACTAGACTGTTAAATACTGTAAAAGTAATTTGACTGGGAAGACTCAAGTCAAATTAATTTCAAAATATTCACAGCTTACCTGTATAGTTACCTTGAAAATTAGACTCTGGGAATTCAGGTTTAAAAGCGATTCCAATAAGCGTAAATAGCAACGGCTTTCAGCAACATTGTTTTCAAAATAGACTTCCTTGAAGCGTTTTCAATAACGCTAATGGAGCGATTTTCCGCTGTTATTATTATTATTATTATTATTATTATTATTATTATTATTATTATTATTATTATTATTATTACAGCGGAAAAAAGTAATCATGATTGCCTGTTTACAAAACAAGAGAAAACGGTCTTCTAGTAAGTTATCTGCAACTGGACATTATCTATGCGGAAACGTCGTCATCGTGACTGACACGTGAACTGCTTCTAATGTGTGCGTGCGTGCGTGCGTGCGTGCGTGCGTGCGTGCGTGCGTGCGTGCGTGACGTGCGCTGTCATTTCAATACACTTATGAATGATACGGTGTAAATACGTCATAAAGCCGGAATAGTCTGTCAGTTACACGAATTTAATAAACAATATAATAAATATTCTGTTGGGTCCTTTGGGACTAATTTGACTGAAAGCGGTTGCTGTCAAAGGCAGCAACAGTAACCAGTGAAATTATTTTCAAAATAGTCAATAGGATAGCTGGATAGCTACCATGAAATTGGAATTCTGGATTAAAATTAAAATTGTATAAATCGATCCGAACACGCACAAAGTATGGGTGGCCCCGAGCTAAGGATGGGCGGGACATTGGTAAAAGCGGGTTCATCCTGTGCTGTATGAATCGATGCTGCAACAAAGCGTGTACCGGTAATGTATTTTCACTGATCAGAAACGACAAATTATGTATGCTGTATAACGCGCTGTCATTTTAAGAAACTTATGAATAGTAAGGGGCAAATCTGATATATCAATCACGTATTAACGACGTAATCAATTACGTCACATGGGCTAACATCATATTGGTTGACGTCACAATCATAATTGATAAAATTATTCCGTCATAAAGCTGGAATATTCTGTCAGTTGCACGAATCGAATAAACAATATTATAAATATTCTGTTGAGTCTTTTGAAACTAATTTAAATAGTCAATAGGATAGCTGGATAGCTACCACGAAATTGGAATTCTGGATTAAAATGATATAAATAGATCCCAACATGCGCTGAGTATGGGCGGCGGGCCGGTTCCAACATCTATAGGGGTCAGCGAAATAGGATTCAAAATGTTCAATGGTTTTCCAGTAGGCCTATATCTGTCTTGCTATATAGTGTTCTTGCTGTATGACGGCGCAGCGAGCCGTGTAACATGTTTTCGATGATCAGAAATGTAATCTTATTTATGATTCATATTGATGTATTAAATATTGTTGATTATTTTAAAACTAATCTGACTGTCATCGGCAGCCGGGACAGCAGTAGGTTCCAGCGAAATGGATTTCAAATTTTTATCTGTCTATATATATGGGCAATATTATTTCAATAAACTCATGCATAAGAAATATATGGTGTAGGTGTAACGTGTTTTCACGTGTCAAAATTTAGGATAAAAAACAACCATTTATTTAACAGGTAATATGTGGCGAATATTTTGAACAAAATTTGACTAGGACTGGCAGACTGACAGCAATACGTTCCAGTGAAATATGTTTCAAAATATTCAGCATTGTGTATTTCAATCCTTCGCGGAAAGTACTGCATACTTATGCATAAAAGTTAGCTCCAATCTCACGCTGAAAGTAGTTGCTGTCAGCATTAATTGGTTTAGGGATTTATTTGTATGAAGAAATTGTACAACTTTAGCAATTTTGGCGTTAAAATCACAGCGGGATTTGTAGGAGTGTATGCATTGTTATCTCGCCACCCAGTCCCCCTGCTTGCATAACATGTACGCTAATTGCAGGAAACCATTAAAATGGTAGCCTATGTCCGCCTGAATACACATCTAAGACTATACATATAATAAAACACAATGATGATTCCTCTGTCCAATGAACTATCAGTAACGATTGCAACGAATCAGAATGCACATGTATTGCGCGTCGTCTATCAGATTCAAGTAGCAGATCAGTCTGTAAAAAACTTTTGACCCTTACAGACGCAAACTTACTAGACTCAAAATTATCTCAAAATTTTCACAAATTTCTTTGCGTGTATCAGATTCAGGTAGCAGATCAGTCTGTAATACACTTTTGACCCTTACAGACTAAAAAATTTTCACAAATTTCTTTGCGTATTAGACATTCTTGTTTCAAAGATTTCCGTACCTCTTGAGAATCTCATTTGTAGTGAAAATAATCAAACTTGCGAAATTTGTCAATTTTATTTATTTGCTAATTGATAATTTCAAAATTCAGCGTATTATACGCAAATATAAATTGTTAAAATCTTATACTTTTAGAGGCTTCAATTGTAGCACTAAACTTCTTCTAAATATCTTTGAGCACTCTAGCATTATCTATCAGACGTACAGTGTTCACTTTTTAAATTGCTACTTCCGGAATTTTCGTTCCCTTCTTTAGGTACAGTCTACGCGACGGTACCTGAAAAAACCCCACACAAATTTTATATAAGTTAAATTAGATAGGAACTCGTAGTAGGAAACATAATATATATAATATATATTGTATCAATGAATGAAGAATTTATTGAAACTATTTTTATTGAAATTCCCAATGAAAAAACTAAAAATAAACTTGTCGGTGTCACATACAGACCTCCTGGAAGTGACAATGACAAATTTATGAAATTATTCGAAAAAATTCTAAATACCATACAAAATGAAAAGAAACCCGCTTATATATTAGGTGACTTTAATATTGATTTGTTAAAACAACATAGCTTCTACACTCAAGACCTATTAAATTTATTTAAAATATCTGGCTTTTATCCATTTATAACGAAACCAACAAGAATTACAGAATGCTCGGCTACTGTTATTGACAACATCATCTCGAATAATGCTGTAAGTGCCAAGAATCAAACAGCTATCCTTGTTGTAGATATTTCAGACCATTTACCTATTTTCTATATAGAAAAAGAAAACAAAAAAGGAAAATCATTTGTAAAAGAAGCAGTAACTTGTAGAGACTTCAAAAAGGAAAATATAGAAATGTTCAAAAACAATATGACTAACACAAACTGGAACCAGGTAATTGAATCACAGTCATGTGAAGATGCCTACAACACCTTCCACACTATATGCTCTAACATCTATGAATCTGCCTTTCCACTTAAAAATATTAAGAAATTTAAACAAAATCCTACTGAACCCTGGATTACAAGAGGAGTGATAGCTGCCTGTCACAAGAAAAACAAGTTATATCTGAATTTTATTAAATATCCGACAAAGTATAATGACTCACAGTTCAAGAAATATAGAAACAGGCTAAATCAGATAATTAGGACAGCAAAAATAAATTATTTTCATAATAAATTTGATGAACAAAAAGATAATATAAAGGAAACATGGAAACTGATTAAATCGTTGCTAAATAAGGAAAAAAACAATACTGAAGCATCACGGTTTATTTATAATAATAGAGTCATTAACGACAAAAAAGAAATAGCAGACAAATTTAATGAGTATTATACTAACATTGGTCCTAATTTATCACAAAAAATTCAACCCAGCTCGAGCATACATATAAAGGACTTTCTAACAGGTAGTTATCAACACTCTATTTTCCTAAATCCAACAGATACTCACGAAATCTACAAAATACTAATGCAAATTAACACAGCTAAAAGTGCTGGAATCGATAATTTCAAATGGAAATTTTTTAAACACTGTGTAACAGAAATACTAACACCATTGGACCACATCTGTAATCTCTCACTTACACAGGGAGTATTTCCATCAAGATTAAAGGTTGCACGTGTGACACCCATATACAAAGCTAAAGATGTATCTGACTTTACTAATTATCGGCCAGTCTCGGTACTTCCACTTTTCTCAAAACTCTTAGAAAAGCTGTATTTTAGTAAAATTACTAAATATCTAAACAAAAACTCAATCATATATCCTTCTCAATATGGTTTCAGAGAAAAACACTCTACTATGCTTGCCATTGTGGATATGATAGAAAAATTATCAACCTCCCTTGAGAATAATGAACATACGCTAGGTGTATTCTTGGATCTTTCCAAAGCCTTCGATACAATTGATCATACAATTTTACTGCAAAAGCTTGCATACTATGGAATAAGAGGTACTGCATTTAACTGGATACAGAGTTACCTGTCAAACAGGGAACAGTGTGTACAATTCAATGGGGCTATCTCTGAATACAAAAATATAGTGTGTGGTGTTCCCCAAGGTTCAGTTCTTGGGCCCCTGCGGTTTCTCCTATATATGAATGACATACCCAAAGTCTGCAAACATCTCTCACTAATACTTTTTGTAGACGACACAAATGCTTTCTGCAGCCACAAGGATATAGAAATTCTATACAAAAATGTTAATAATGAAATGGCGAAATTAATAGACTGGTTTAAAGTAAACAAATTGTCCTTAAATGTTTCAAAAACTAATTATATACTATTCACAAAATCTAAGAAACTAAAAGAAATAGCTCTCCCAAACCTCTATATCGACAACCACATAATTCAAGAAGCACAATATGCTAAGTTTTTAGGCGTATATCTGGACAAAAATTTAACATGGGAGAAGCATATTGAAATTATTACTACCAGGGTAGCAAAAAGCATTGGCATCATTCGCAGACTGAAACCCTATCTAACACCTAATATTATTAAAAACCTGTACTGCACAATGATACTTCCTCACATCACCTACTGCAATGCTATCTGGACTAATACATCTCAAGCTAGACTAAAAAAACTAAAATCTCTGCAAAAGCAATCTATTAAACTATTTTCACAAACAGCAGGTGGCCAGGATATCTTTAAATCAGAAAAGCTCTTAAAACTTGAGGACATAGGAGGGCTCCAACTATACACAATCTTAACGGACTTCCACAATGGCAACTTACCCTCATCCTTATCTAACATGTTTACGCTCAATACACAATTGCATCCTCACAACACAAGAACAAGAAATAACCTCCATTCAACACACCACCAAACAAAAGCAGCACAACAAAAACCCTCATACAAAGCAATTCAGCTATGGAATAATACAGACACAAGCACACGCACAGACATCATAAAGCTACAGTACTTTAAGCAGAATATCAAAAAGAAGATTATAGTAACCTACTAGACTCTGGAAAACACTCACCATCATGGCATGCTATTCTCATACTTACACCCAGTCACCAGAACAAATAATAATAATAATATTAATAATAATAATAATAATAATAATAATAATAATAATAATAATAAGAAGAAGAAGAAGAAGAAGAAGAAGAAGAAGAATAAGAATATCTGTCATAATGGTAACTACCAAACAACTACCTCTACCATCACAGCCTAAAAAAAAAATTAATACTTTGTCATTGATAATAAGAATATGTAATATAGAATTATTAACTTAAGCAAGATAAGCACACATCCCTCTGTCATGTCTTTCCCTGTAAAAATGTAAATTGTCGTACGTCTATTAACTGTTGGACTGCTGGAAGCGGACAATAATTCCAATTGGCAATGACTCTGGATTGGCTGAGTATTTTGGAAAGATTTGACTGAAAGTTGCTCCATGGAAAATGTAGACTGCAGAGGCTTGGCAGCGAGACAGTTAACTATATGTATATATAGGACTATACCATGTTAACCTTATCTATTCAGTATTCTCATGTCCTATATTGTTGTTATATGTTATATGTAGGGGTCCACCGCCACATAGGCTCTGCCTTTGGTGGACTACCTGTTGTGAAACTGTAAATGTATATTCTATATCAAAAAAAATAATCTTGAACTTGAACTTGAACTTATATACGCATATAGAATATTCATTCGTAGCGGATAGTAGTTATTGTTAGGCTTATTAGGAATCGCATAGGAATACTATATCCCTACCGCGGTCATTTTAGCTCGCGGTCATTATGGACTGAGATCCGGTGCTTTCCTAGATTGAATTTGTCCCAGGTCGAGTTGATTATTACAAATCATTCTTTCTTAAATCTTTAGCACACGTGAGCCGCATTGAATTCTTGCTTTAGGGCAAATTGGTGTTAATTATACTTAATACTACCATTTCCTGGAAACATTCATATTAGAGTAATAAGTCAATACCCTTTGAATTGAAAAATGACTATATTTTAATATTACTACCAGTTTTCGCAATTTTATTACCAGTTTTCGTTATACAAACTTCCCGATCATACCACAGGTGACAGGAGACTGCTTCTTACTACACTTCTACAGTCAAAGGTGTATGACGAAAATTACCGCCAGCTAAACTGACCGCGCCCGGGACAAGAATGACCGCTATTATAATTATGGCGATAATGACCGTGACTGAATTTACATTTTGTCTTCTATTACGGTACCTATTATAATATAATGTATATAAATATAATATGTTCATTCCCTTCTTTAGCCACAGTCTACCCGAC
Source organism: Chaetoderma sp. LZ-2023a (assembly GCA_034401795.1). Classification (NCBI taxonomy): domain Eukaryota; kingdom Metazoa; phylum Mollusca; class Caudofoveata; order Chaetodermatida; family Chaetodermatidae; genus Chaetoderma; species Chaetoderma sp. LZ-2023a. Next base: position 192,302,073 of record CM067370.1, on the reverse strand, counting down.
GGTACCTGAAAAAAGCCACAAAAATTATATACGTTAAATTAGATAGGAACTCGTAGTAGGAAACAATATATATTGTGACTTATATACGCATATAGCTAGCATATTCGTAGCGGATAGTAGTTATTATTAGTCTTATTGGGAATACCATACGAATACTATAGCGGTCATTTTCGTCCCTACTGCAGTCATTTTATCTCGCGGTCATTATGGAGTGAGATCTGCACAAATATGGCTGTGGTTTATTTTCCCTTTCGTCGTTTGCTCAAATATTTTATCACAGCAAGTTAACTTAGTAGAATTACAAAACTACCATACTTCGTGCATACAACAAAACCGGTGTGAACAGAATGAATAAAATCAACTTCTTCCAAAATAATGAGAAGGCCTGGTAAGAGAGGGTAAATTACTCATCAGTGTATATGTACATGCAGACACAATGATCAGTTGGCAATTTGTCGAGCATGATCTTAAAGCTGTCAAGTGTGTCAGCTGTGACTTTCTGGTGACAGCAAATTCCACTGATTTATTGGTCTCAGGAAAAATGAGTACTTAAGAATAGCAGTCCTTGCTGGTTTGGAGCTGCCTTAGTTTGTGGGCTCCTCTGGTACGCCTGTCACCAGTGTGCAGGTGTTGGTCAGCTGTTATGTCAATTAAGGTTGTTGAGTGTTTTGTACATCATTGTGAGGCAACTTTTTGTTCTGCGATGTTGAAGCAACTCCCACTTTATGTCAGTAAGCATCTTGGGAACGGCTGGAATCTTAACAAACTAAACACTGCAAAAAGTGCTGGCCTCGATGGATTTAAGTGGAGTATTTTCAAACACTGCACCTTAGACCTACTAATACCCCTCAACCACATTTGTAACTTGTCTTTCACTCAAGGCATCTTTCCATCAAAACTAAAAGCTGCTCGAATAACACCTATATACAAAGCAAAGGATTCATCTAGCTTCACAAACTATAGACCTGTCTCAATATTTCTTCTCTTCTCCAAATTAATGGACCGACTTATGTATTACATTTTGACTTCTATTATCTGTTATAATATAATGTATATAAATATAATATCTTCGTTCCCTTCTTTAGTCACAGTCTACCCGACGGTACCTGAAAAAACCCACAAAAATTATATAAGTTAAATTCGCTACGAATATGCTATATGTGTATATAAGTCACAATATATATTATATATATTGTTTCCTACTACGAGTTGCTATCTAATTTAACTTATATAATTTTTGTGTTTTTTTCAGGTGCCGTCGGGTAGACTGTGGTTTATTAGCTATTTAGACAAAAAGTCAATCCTGTATACATCACAATACGGGTTTCGTGAAAAACTCAACAATGCTAGCACTAATTGAAATGACAGAAAAAATAATTGATTCAATTGAAAAGAAAAACCACATAATAGGCATTTTCTTGGATCTTTCAAAAGCTTTTGACACGATCAACCACTCTATTTTACTAGAAAAACTTGCCTACTATGGAATCCGAGGAAGTGAACTCAACTGGTTTCAAAGCTACCTAAATGAGAGAACACAATGCATGCAATTTAATCCAACCTGCTCTGAAAATGGACTAACTTGCGGTGTTCCTCAGGGATCCATCCTTGGCCCTCTGCTGTTCCTCTTGTATATGAATGATCTGCCCAATGTATGCAAACACATGTCACTAATACTGTTCGCTGATGACACCAATGGCTTTTGCTCTGACGAAGATATAAAAATTTTACTTTACCGTAAAAATTCGACTAAAGGACGCAGTTTTTTTGGTCAAAATACATCTACTAGAAAGGGGGGGGGGGGGGTGCGTCCTATAATCGAGAACATTCCTTCCGCACATTTTTGGGTCAAAATTTTTCTTAAAAATTCACAGATTATACCACGGAAATTTAACTAAATGTTACCCTAGACAATTCGCGCCGCCTGACGACTATGTTTAATGTATACTAAAAAAACCACCAAGCGGAAGTGAAATTATTAAATTGGGGCGACTAAATGTTGCTTATTCTTTAATACATATCACTTATTACATCAAAATTAATCCAGAATTTGACATAAAATGGCGTCGAGAAAAGATACGTGTATAAATCACGTGATTCGCCTCCAATCGCAAAAGATCTTTATTCTAATTAGAGCGAGTACTCGGATCTAACTATTCTGGACTTGGAAATTGCTATATATCATCATTGCGCAATAGGAACTGAATGTTCCCGTACCCGTTTGATAACCAACTCCCGTTAGCGCATAAGATTTCACAGCGCCTCCAATCACAAAAGAGCCAGATAACCAACTCCCGTTAGTGCATACGATCACACAGCGCCTCCAAACGCAAAAGAGTCATTACAACTAGTGACCATCTGAATATTCCCATACCCGTTTTAGAACCAACTCCCGTTAACGCTTAAGATTACACAGCGCCTCCAATCACAAAAGAGCCAGATAACCAACTCCTGTTAGCGCATAAGATTACACGGCGCCTCCAAACGCAAAAGAGCCATTACAATCTGTTTCTATCACACGATTTGTATGTTTTCAAGGAGACATTTTATGCCAAAATTAGATTGATTTTGATGTAATAAACAATCTTTATTGAAGATACACGATATTTAGGCGGTCCTATTTAATAATTTCTCTTCCACCATGATAATTTTAATCATGCATTAAACAAAGCGCTGAGTGATGGTTATTTTTTATACCAATTTTCGATTTTTTAAAGGTACGTTTTTTCTAAATTTAACAGCGTCTTATACTTGATTATAAGTTTTTGGTCAAATTTGGGACAGCGTCCTATATTCGAGGGCGGCCTTTAGTCGAGAAATTACGGTATACAAAAACGTAAATGAGGAAATGGAAGAAATTACTAACTGGTTTTCGTTAAATAAGCTGTCATTAAATGTGGATAAAACAAACTATATGTTATTTTCAAAATCTAGAGAACATATAAATAAGGATATTCTGAAAATTTATATCAACAAAAAAGAAATTGAAGGACCCCATACGCAAAGTTTCTAGGAGTATATTTAGATAAAAATCTGACCTGGGTCAAACAAATTGAGACAGTTACTGCGAAAGTAGCAAGAGGAATAGGTGTCATCCAAAGATTAAAACCATATATGACACATGACACGGTTAAACAGGGTTCGCACGGGTCATGGAAAGTCATGAAATTTGAAAATCTAAATTCCAGGCCTGGAAAAGTCATGGAAATTTGTCAATTTGATAAAAGTCATGGAAAATGATAATCTCCCTAAATAAAAATAAAATCTGATGGCATACAAATGTGAAATGGGGAAATAAAGCTCGGAAATACATATTTCCATATCTTTATCGCGGCGATCACATGATTTCATTCATTATCAAAGTCATATGTCCAACCAAAATAAAATGATCCAAAACAACGTAAGAAATAAAATGAGGTTAAATCCCTTCTTATGTTGGTAGGCCATATTAAACTCTTGTGATTGGAGACATTCCACTGAACCATATCTGGACTGGAACGAGGCCTCCCAAATAAAAACGGGTTTTGTAACGCCGCGAATGCGAATATCCCAAATTAATAATAAATATGTACAGTAGAGAATGTTTTTAAAACAATTTGAGCAATAAATTCACTATTTCCTACTCAGCGTATGCATTCGGCAGTATATTTAGTGGCAAGAATTTTGTTCATTTGGGCGATTTCGTCCCAGCCGAATTGCTTACATTATGATAATTAGATGGCGATGATATCTCGGTCTTGCTAGCGTATGGAGATTCCCCTGTATATTGAATGTATTTCTTGCTCAAAGATGGTTTTATGCGTTCTATTACGGTTAAAGTATGAAATAAACTTGGTAATATTAAAAGAATAACAAGATATTTAGCCGATAAAGGATTATTATTATTTTGAATCGAGCGGTAAAGTTACCAATTTTCGTTCGTGTGAAAAATATGTTTTGCAATATTTCTAAACTTTGATTGCATGTTATATACATGTATTTATACTTTTTGGGCTCATATTTTGTCAAATTTTCCCATGCGTGTTACCTATTAGTGCGAAACATATTTGCGAAAGTAACAATTTTAGGGATTGGATTTCAATTTTTTCTTGAACACTGTCCAAATAGAAGCCTCGGCTCTAAGCCTTAAATTTGTTCAAGATATTTGCTGATATGAGTGTTAAAGGGTTAATAGACAATTTTTGGGGTCAAAATCTTTACTAGAAATGCCCATATTGCTTCTTACCATTTTGACCGATTTCAACCAAGTTAGGCTGAAAGGATACTACATGTATAATCATAGGCTCTAGAACTTCCATTCAGAATTTTTATTCGTCAATTTTTTATGTGAAAACCTCAGATTTTACTAAAAATGTACCGGATATTCTCACATGTTGACCCTTTGCCCTAGATAAAGTGAATTCCATATGATTCACTATATGCTGGTGAACATTTTGAAACAAATTTGAGTGTCTTTGACCTAGCTATTGATTCTTGGAGGTCATGGAATTTCTTAATTTTAGTCATGAAAAGTCATGGAATTTCAAATACTGAAAGGTGTACAAACCCTGGTTAAAACACTGTACAGCACCTTAATCCTTCCACACCTCACATACTGCAATGCCGTTTGGACTAACACCTATAAAAACAAAATATCTAAAATTCAAAGCCTCCAAAAAAAGAGCATTAAATTATTTTCTCGATCAGCAGAAAGCCAAGATATGTTTAAAGAAGAAAAACTACTCAAACTTATTGACATAGGTAAATCCCAAATGTTAACTATTGTGAAAAATTTCCATCACAACACCCTACCCAAATCCATGTAACCAGGCCGATTAATCGAGTAATCACGATTATTCTTAAATATTGATCGCGATCACTCAAAGTAATATTCGCATACGCCTAAGGTGATCGATACAGGCCCCTTGGGTCTTTTATATCTGTTTTAAATCTAATATTACGTTATTGTTTTATTTTTTCAGATTTTCTCGGTACTTGTTGCGCGTAGCAGCTTCATTTGATCAGTAAGATTCACAGCAATAACATAAGTGTACTCATGTAGCTATTCCTCTTAGCGTAACAATGTACATGTAATTGTTACACAGAAGTACATGTAAGTTAAACCTGTACATGTTAGCGATTACATGTACATGTAGCAAAGGGATGTGTCATCCATCTTGGAACATGATTAGAGCGGGTCAGTTCTTTACTGAGATATTTAATAATAAACGATTAGTGCACCTTAGAACTATTAAAACATCCCTTCTTGCTGTTACATGAAACGCCAATAACATGGATTTACTTGCCTGTTGTGTCGATTAATATTCCAGAATAATAAGGCCGAGGAACATGGATGACTTTGATGTTGATTAAATATTCTGAAAAGAACAAATCACACGAACATGGATACAATATCAATGGCAGATGCTCGGAAGCGATTAGAGGACTTGAATTCGTGTTTTGTGTTACTGAGGTTGAAGGAGCATATCATCTTACCGCCGCGCTACATTGGTCAGGTGACATATGGTGTGCATCAGATCCTCAAAGCCAAGCGTGGATACTATTCTGATAAGTATGTCAGTGTATATTTGTTAGATGTAATATTCACATACAAGTAGACAAAACACTGTGTAGACAAAACATCCATGGTGTCAACCGTTTAATTGTCTGCCAGCTGGGTTTCTGCAGACTACATATTCTACATGGTTTAACTCTTGCTATGGTGAATATTTTGAAAACAATTTGACTGAAAGTTGTTGGTGGCTAAACCACTAACAACTTTCACTCAAATTGTTTTCAAAATATTCAGTAGGGTCAGAGTATGTGCCCATTGAAACTGTTGTTTGGTGTGGCTTGCAGCAGTCAGACAGTTTAAAATGACCAAGAAGATTGAAAATATTGCTTCATTGAATGTGTTAGTCATTCCAGTGGTAAATCTTCAAAAACAGTCTGTCCGCAAATGTACATTTTCTATGAGAAAATTGAAATTTTTTGGAACAACTTTGATTGTTAAAGGAGTAAGATTGTGATTCTGGGAATTCAGGATTCAAAGTATATAAATTGATTCCAACATGTAAAATGTGGGACAAGCTTTTCTAGAAATGGACAGGGCAGGGCATATGTGTAGCTAGAAATGGATCCCTCTTTAACTGATTAACCAGGGACAGATCTACCCACGAGCCAAATCAGCCAATTAGGCAAAAACGCTAGTAAAACTGAAATTTATTAACCTAATGAAAAGCAGAATTAGCTAAATCATTGGCTACTGATTATGCCCCCCCCCATATAAATATATAGGGGTATATAGCGTTTGCTTTGTCCATCTGTCTGTCCATCGGGTTGTCCATCCATCCCTCCGGTCGGGTTTCATTTCTGGATGATAACTCAAGTTCTATTAAAGTGATCATTACCAATCTGGCATGGTAACTTGTCCGTGGGGGTCCGAAAAACCCTATAGATTTTTGGTTTCAAAGGTCACGGTCGCGGTGACCTAATTAGCGGAGTAATATTGTGTTTGCGGATGATAACGCGAGTATTGAAGGGATCATTACCAATCTAGCACAGGAGCTTGTCCGTTGTGGTCTGAAGAACCCTATCGATTTTGGCATCAAACGGTCAAAGGTCAAGTTGACATAATTAATTACATAATATTGCGTTTCTGGATGATAACTAGAGTTCTATTGAAGGGATCATTATCAATCTGGCGTGCGAGCTTGTGCTTGGTGGTCCGAAGAACCCTATCAAAAGGTCACGGTCACAGTGATCTAATTAATTATGTAATATTGCATTTCCAGATGATAACTCGAGTTCTATTGAAGAGATCATTACCAATTTGGCGTGGGAGCGTGTCCTTGGTGGACCGAAGAACTAAATCGATTTTTGCGCTAAACGCTTGATATCAAGGTCACTGTGACCTAGTTAATTACATAATATTGCGTTTCCGGATAACTCGTTCGATTGAACGGATCATTACTAATCTTGGATGGGAGCTTGTACTTGGTTTTTCGAAGAACCCTATCGATTTTGGTGTCAAATATCAAGGTCACGGTGACCAATCTTGTGTGAGCGATTGTGCATGACTAGGGGGGGGGGAGGCGTACTTTAGCAATCTCTGATTGTCGTTCGTTTTAAAATTAATTTAATTTTCTTGATTGGCTGAATCTTGACCAATTGCAGCGTTACAATAGCAAAGGAAAAATTCCTGTTGAATATTTTGAAACTAATATGGCTTAAAAGCTGTTGCTACCTTAGCCTTCAGTCATATGAGTCTCAAAATGGTCAACACATTTCTTCTACATGTTATATATTAAGACCCTATTTATTAACTCTGTAGAATTGATAGTATTAACTGATAATGACTGCAAACTAGGGTTGCATGATTATTCAGTTTTCATAATCGCGATCATTTTGAAAAAATAATCACGATTTTCGATTATGTATATCGTACATGTCATTGTGCATTAGGGTGGTGGAACTTTAACTGCTAGTATTGATAATATCTGAAAAGACCCTACAAACTTTACTTCGAATGAGAATTGCTACATGTACATGGAACATAGTGCTAAAAGAATGAAAATTGGTATCGCTGACCACTAAAATCGCCTCCAATCCACATGTTGTTGCCAGATAGTAATAGGCATTCAGAAATGCTATTATAAACAATTAGAGTAGTAATTCCGAACACAATACCGATACAATCTGGCAAGACCCAGACATCCCAATGTAAGCGACCAACATAAATTATCCAAAGCTAAATCAAACGTGTGACGAAATTTGCTTGAACACCCGAGAATAAAAATGCGGTAGATCGCTTCTTATGTTGGCGAGCCAACAACAAAACTCATGATTTGATGTGCATGAGATGTTCTAGCGAGATCTCATATGCTAACGTGAGTTTGAGCTCGAGACAAGGAAGTTAGATCACATTGATCTCTAACTCTTACTTTTATCAAACTGGTACCCCGAGTACTCACTCTAAAAATTGTTGATGTTTCTTAATTTGATTTAACATGAGTGGATTATTAATATCATATGATTTATATTTTTTCACGACATTTTCTTAAATTTGGATTAATTTTGATGCAATATACGGTCTTTATCATGGAAGTGAAATTATTAAATGCACAGGCCGCATGGCCACATTTAATAATTTCACTTCCATGATAAAGTCTGTTAGGTGTACGTTAAACATGCATGTAGGCATAAGGCGGCAAGAATTTGGATCAGGAAATTGTGTGTTAGTGTCTATCAGTTTAACCATTTTAAAGAATGGATTTCAATCTTTTCCTGAAATATACTTAAAATAAGCCCTCCCCATTTCTCAGAGATGCTTCTTTCAATATTGAACACCTTGTCCTAATAGAAGCCTACTGTAAGCGACATGTACTAACAGGCGATGTATGTTGCATTACATTTTGAAAAACAACTATCGTGGAGATTGAAAATCTTCGATTATTTAGTTTTGTAATCGTCAACGATCATATTTTAAAGAATAATCACGATTAAGCAAATAATTGTGCAAGCCTACTGCAAACATGTTCATTTGTGACATTGAAGAAAAGATGTGGCTACAATATTTACTATTTGGCAAACTAAAATGGTATTTGGCTAATCGATTGGCTAGATCATTGCAAAAGCCAGATCTGTCCCTGATTAACCATTAAACTGAGCGATACATGTAGGGAGTCTTGTCTAGTTACTCAAAGCCATGATATTACGTGATTCTGGTCATGGGAAATCCAAATGCTGCAATGGGGACGAGATTACTGTTAACCTCTCAGGACTGTTAGCCCCTCAGGACTGTCAGCCCCTCAGGACTGTCAACCCCGACCAGGGGTCGAAATGTTTACAGATATTTACCTGTCTTGGGTGACGTGTAGAATGGGTAGAATCTTATTTTACCTGACACCTTTCACCTAGGAATTTAGGAAACCCAATTTCAAGACAATAACGTAGTCAGTGTAGTAGACTATTTTGAAAATAATTTGACTGGAAGCCAAATTGCTGCACTAAATAGCAATGGTTACCAGGCAAACTATATTCAAAGTATTAATCAGGTCCTCTTTGAGTGTGTCTCTTTAAATAAATTAGTGCTTCATCTTCAGTGAAAGGGTTAATAGTGGGGATGGCAGGTTGTAGGTGGGGGACGGACAGTAAAGGTTTTTGGAATTCAACTTTATATAATGTTTTAGTTACCGGGTACAATGTATACACATGTATGTATGATTGCAGATTGCGAGACGATGTTTACATTAGGAATGTTAGGGCATTGGTGGCAATCAGATCGTCAAAGTTGGCGAAAGCGTGGCGATTTGCGATGACTTGCTATCGATTGCGCATTCTAGTTTAATTTAGTATTACATTGTACTGCTTCGGATTCAAGCAATGGAGATTTATCTCAGAAAGTATTGATGGTTTGTTTGGTGTTACTTATTAAGCCTCGAATTTGTTCAAGAAAATTGAATTTTTCTCATAGAAAGTGTTTATTTGCAGACCAAGAAGACAATTTTTGAAAATTTACTGCTGGAAATTACTGGCTTGGTTATCGAGCCAGTCATTACAGTGGTAAATTTTAAAAAAAAAGAAGCCTTTTCTTGGTCTGCAAATGGACATTTCTCATGGGCACTGCAGAAGCTATTTTTGATAATAAGTTTGTATGTACAAAGATTTCGAGCACCTGATGACTATATTGTAATCAGAATGGAGGTGGTGTGGTGGGGGGGGGGGGGGAGGTGTGTCATTGATTTTCAGTTAACGTTGCTCATTCCTGGTTATGATTCTTGTTTTCATTTCTAGCCTGAAGGGAGTACTGATTGCATATGACGAGGTTCAGTTCATGCAGCCACTCGGTATCATCCAGGACGACATGCCCTACATACACTTTGACATCGAGGCTAATTTTATTGTTTTTCGTCCAGTGGTTAGTCAGAAATTAACTGGCGTTATCAACAAAGTAAGCAATGATCATATTGGCTGCTTGGTCCACGAATGTTTCAACGCATCAATACCTCGATGGAGTGAGTACGGAGACACAGACGTTTGTCAGAGAAGTGGATGCGAGATTGGAGATGAAATAGCATTTAAAGTTACACGGATCTATGTGCAGAATTTTGTCCTGTCTATGTCAGGCAGTTTCTGTGAACTAAGGTCAGTTGATGAATGGATGGGTGCGTTGGCCATGTTGGGTGGTCATGGGTATGGGTGGGTATTGTCATAGATGGATCTATTTGTTGTGTGAGCATAATGGGAAAATGGCGTTGCTTTCATTTTTAGCTCGACTTTACAAGGTAAAATGAGCTATTGCGATATCTTCTGTATTTCCTTATAATAACTTTGGAGTCAAAAGGTCATGGTCACAGTTACGTATAATGATACAGCCCTATAAATTACATGTAGCCTCAATCATAATCTATGCAATTGAAATTATATTCGAAGTCAAGCTTCATAGTTTATTACAACTATTCCTGAACCTGTTGAATATTTTGAAACTAATTTGACTGGAGCTGTTGCAGCCAATGTAGCAACACCTTCCAGTCAAATTAATTTCAGAATATTCAACATAATATATTCCTTTAATTATAAAGAATTTGTCATTTCTTCCCTGTAAGGATTAAAGGCCATTTTTGGGATGGGTAAAGGTATACTTTATTTGAAAGACGATTATATGACTAACATATTGGATCTTAATTAACTACAATTTAGGCAAATAATACGAAGAATTATACCGCCATAAACATGGGAGTATTTCGTCTCCCGGGTGCAGCCATTTTCTCGCAATGAGAGCAAGATTTCATGCGATCGTGATGTCATCACCACACCAACGCAATCTTTGCCGAGCATGTAAATTAAATATTCATATGCATGGACCTCTCACATGTGCCAATTCTTTCAAATAAGCCTATGTGGTATCAGTGGTATAATGATATTAACTACAAGCTGACAACAGTTTTATTTGTAAACATAACTGTCTCAAAACAGTGAAACATGTCTATGACGGACAATGTGTGGACTATTAAAAGGGGTCACTAAAGTCTAATAGTCGCCTCATAACTTATCTGATATGACAAATATGTTTCGGAGCCAACTGATGAGGGTTCTTTAAGATGAGTGCTCATACATTGTTTGTACATGTATGACCACCCGTTTAAAAAAACCATGAGCGCTTGGTATCAAAACCAAGCGCCATTATAGACAGATTTGCGTCGTTATAAAATAAGAATGGTCTGCTAGAAATTAGTTTACATGTCAGTCATGGGGATTAGAAGGTCCTGAGATGTGTACTAAGGTATTAACCAGTAGACTTCTGAAGTGTGGATTGGATAAGGGTTAAATGAAGTGGCGCACTTGACACGTGCGTATTGTCAAATAATTACTCCGCCTGCTCGCAATACATGTACTACTTTTATATGATGGTCGCTGGGAGTGTAAATAAATATTCTGAGAAAACACACATACATGTAGATGACATACATGTATATGATAATATTACTGGAACCACTGAACCGATTGTAATAATTCCGGTAAATTCAAAGGCTTACCTGATGCTAGAGATGGCAGAATCTCCCTAGTGGTTAAAAAAATATGTGCTGTGTGACAGCTAAGCCAGCAAAATTGCAAACAAAAATTTCAGGCTGCGCTCTATCCATCATCCCGTATCAAAATAAGTCTTAGAGCTTCAATGACATAATTTGCTGTGCCGATGCTTTCATAACTGGGAGTTTCATCAAAATATCTTAATTATTGTAATTACTACAACTTGCAGGTCAATGTTGATCAAATCTGTGATTTTATGTCAAAATGTTCATTCGTTTGGGTATATCTCAGGCAATACATGTATTGATGTTGGCAGTTATAATTAGCCAAGCAAATACACTGTCATGACTGTAGCCATTTCTTTCAGCCTTAGGCACACTCCAATTTTATACCAAAACAAAAAGTATTTCCAAAGATAGAGCCTGCAAGACAAAACCACCCATTGCTGAATTTTACCCCAAAAAGGATAAAATATTCACAGATCATATCTTAGATGACCATTATTTATATATTCCAGACGTTTGAATGCCTTGTCCGATGTTAACCTCCATTAGATCATATTAATCCCGAAGTCGGCACCTATTAATTTAGATATTCAAGAATCATTGAAATCGCTACAGCAGTTCCATTGCTGTATTATCATTTACATACATGTATGCTTCCTTAAAATATGTACCAGCATGGCAGTGCCCCCATGTGGGCAAAATATGTACCAGCATGGCAGCGCCCCGATGCGGGGAAAATATGTACCAGCATGGCAGCGCCCCCATGTGGGCAAAATATGTACCAGCATGGCAGCGCCCCGATGCGGGCAAAATATGTACCAGCATGGCAGCGCCCCCGTGTGGGGAAAATATGTACCAGCATGGCAGCGCCCCGATGTGGGCAAAATATGTACCAGCATGGCAGCGCCCCGATGTGGGCAAAATATGTACCAGCATGGCAGCGCCCCGATGAGGGGAAAATAAATACCAGCATGGCAGCGCCCCCATGTGGGCAAAATATGTACCAGCATGGCAGCACCCCCATGTGGGGAAAATATGTACCAGCATGGCAGCGCCCCGATGCAGGGAAAATATGTACCAGCATGGCAGCGCCCCGATGCGGGGAAAATAAATACCAGCATGGCAGCGCCCCCATGTGGGCAAAATATGTACCAGCATGGCAGCACCCCCATGTGGGGAAAATATGTACCAGCATGGCAGCGCTAGAGCTGGGCGGTATTGATATTTACATGACGGTACCGGTACCATGAAAAGATACCACGGTATACCGTCATCTGAGCTTGAGGCATGCCACGAAATTAGAACAATTTTTTCCATTTCCTTTTCACTTCCATCTCCAATCAACGGTAAATATAGGTAAAATAAATAAATCGGCTTCCTGATTTAGAGAAGAAAAACATGGAGAGAGAGACTGTTTAGTTTCACGATTTTATTAGGTCACAATTTTTATTGACGTAATATCATTCACAGGAATATTGGTCAAAGGGTGTGGTCGACTCGCTAACTATAACCCGCTGTTTGAGACATTGGGGTACACTATTTTCAATCTGGATTGTTCTTGCTATTAATGCGTGCGACCAGCAAACGGTAAATTTTATTTTGGCAGTCGAGCGCTTTGATAAACAGAGTCCAGACAAAATCCGCGAGTATTTAAACGGGGCGAGTGTTGTACGCTTTTATTTCTGTTGGAGTCGTATATTCTGTTACTCGCAAAAACAGGCCTATACACATACATATAACAGGAAATTGAATATAGCTGATTCCAGAGCTTCTGATAATTACCGACTACCCGATGTGCAGACTCGTTACTCGCCATGCTTCACGTGAACAATGCGTGTAAAAAGCTATTTCCGCGAACTTCCGACGTGTAGCCAGTTGAAAAACGAATTACAAAAACTAAAACACTATAATTTTTAGGTGTCATTACTTAAACTGGATTTAATCCGTAAAGAAATTTCTTAAAACAAGCCAGAAAAATAAAAAATAACGACTTCAACGCTGCTAGTTGTTAATAAATTAGCACGTGATCAAAACGGCGCGAGCAAATACTACGTTTTAGTAAATTTTCATTGATAAATTCAGCATAGTAATGTATTTTCCCACGGTCTAGTTCATGAACAACCAATCAGATACGTCTTTGCGAGATCGCTGTTGTGTTTGAATAGCACGCAGTTTGTATGTTATTTTGTTACTCTAGCGTGTTTGTTCGGTGACAAAATGCTTGGAGTAATAAATTACAAATAATAGAAACGGGAATAGGGAATATATTATAGTGTAATTACTACCGGCGGACGGCCAGAGAATGAGTTTAGATGTTTTAAATAAAGTAATTTTACCGTGAGACTTTCAAGACGTACGTTTGACATACAATTCTGCCTGTCATTATTTTGTAATTGACGTCTTGACGTTTGTTTTTACAACAACCCTTTCACCTGAACTCGGCTAATAGTTAGGGATGCCTGTATTTTTGACACTATTAGCACTTATTTACCCTTGGTCAAGTCAGATTTTATGAATATGTTTCTCAAATATTGCTCAAACATTATGGACGGTATTCACGGTATTTGGAAATGTCAACGGTCACGGTATCGGTTCACGGTATACCGCGGTTCTCACGGTACTACCGTCAGACCGCCCAGCTCTAGGCAGCGCCCCGATGCACGGAAAATATGTACCAGCATGGCAGCGCCCCCATGTGGGGAAATTATGTACCAGCATGGCAGCGCCCCCATGTGGGGAAAATATGTACCAGCATGGCAGCGCCCCGATGCGGGGAAAATATGTACCAGCATGGCAGCGCCCCGATGTGGGCAAAATATGTACCAGCATGGCAGCGGCCTGATGCGGGGAAAATGGTCAACTTTACCGACTGTCTAGCGATATTTGGTTAGGCCATTTCTATCAGGCTATTATATTCTAGCGCAATTTCATTAAAAATGTTTTTATTTTTCAAACACTTTTTACCACCCAGGAATTGTCCTATAAGCCAGGCTGTTTTGTGACAAGCTCAATAAAAAATTTTCTTAGAAAATATCCGTTTGCAGACTAAGAGATTATTTTTTTTAATTTACCCGTGTCATTGAGCCAGTTATTCTAGGATGTCTAGTGGTCAATTTTAAATGTCCTTTCTTGGTAGGCTGAAAATGGACATTTATCAAGAACACTGCAAGTTCTCCTTCGATCAATACTCACCATTCTGTTACTTCTGATATACAGCTGGCCCTGACAGCTGGCTCTAGGACTATAGACTTAGAAAGCTTTACCGACTCGTTGGAACCGGGTACTCGGCTCCCAACTGCCGAGTACCCGTCTACCATAGAGCTCATTCTTGTTTGCATAGCGACAAGAGAATACATGCTTTTTGCAGTTGGAAAGTCTTAAGATTGTTTAAGCCTAAGTCTTTTTACTGTGATTAATTGTGATAGCTTGTGCGTTCTCAAAAGGATATTTTGGATTAATATGGACGCTTCCGATGATAACCAGGTCGTATATTTCCATGTTATTCCATAGTTAAAAGACTTAGGTCTCTAAAATTTCGTCTGTGTCGCATGTTCCAATTTCTAACCCCAAAGAATCTGGGACGTGTGTTAACAACGAAATATGCCAGATGATCGCCTTCCTTTAAATCCCCAACAGGCGATCGGCAGATATGAAATTAGGTGTTGGCTTATCGGTGTTTTAACACGATTATCGGCTGACGTCTTTCTCCGTAAGATCTGAGCGGGTGTCGTCACACCCGTGTTTCTCGGATGTTTATGTGAAGAAAATGTTTCATTAATTCGCGCATCTGATTCTGGGTGCTGCGTACTTTAATGGTACCAGGAAAACTTTGGAATTTTCAAGTTTTGCGTGTTATCACGATCTGTTTGCAATGATCAGTGGTTTCAAAATTCTTGATTTAGATGTATGGTCTGTGGTCTTACCGTGTGCTACAGCAGTTTGTTTACATTTTGTTGTTTCTTCACATATCGTTTTGGCCTTCGTTAGGAGTATAATTTATATTTATTAGTAAATATACCCCGAATGCTATGCGATATGATTCCTGGTTCCGTTATACATCCTTGAGGATCAGTGTATGGGTATATTATTGCCCGCTTCGTTCTTGTCGTCATAATCAATGTGATCTTTGCTGTAACGTTGCGGGGTGGGGTGCGGGAGGGTGACTGTTAATTTATGATCAAAATATTTGAAAATTAATTGTCTGCCTTCCATTTATGTTTCGTTCCGCTGGCTTATTGTAGGTTTGGTTTTTTTATAGGCCAGGCCAGCCCCGCCATCATGTGTCGAGTGCCACATATCGTACAGGTTCTATGCAAGGACCATGTCTGTTTCCACTGTACTAAGTGTAGTCTTGACAGTAGGTGTAACGTTTGCGCTGTGTGGTCGGTCGATATGATGCTTAAGTTCCTTGCCAGAAGTAAATCGTGGAGCATCCGTTTCGGCCCGTGGGGGCATTCCACGTCTGCAACCAGAGGTGGCGGAGATGGCACCGTCGGCGTGGTTTGGTCCGGCTAGGCAAGGTGTCTTGCATAGCGTTCTGCCCACGCTGGTGTCATCCCGGCTGCTAAAAGTTGTAGGGCAGTCTCTCCCCATGTTTTATTCGGACCCTGTCCTTGGACAGGGTTCTGGACTGGCCACCAAGGGAGCCGTTTCGTACGGCCCCCTGGCAGTCCCGGCGGGCTCCGGCCTGATGGGTTCTGTCTCTCTGCGGCCACCTCCGGGTGGTCCAGTAGCGGTGGCCGGTCTGTCAGGCATGGGAGCCGTCTGCCAGGACGTCTCCACAGTTTTTCTTGTCTAGTGACGACTCTTCGGGGTCTGAAGATGAGGAGGCCGAGGAGGAGAGGGTGCTGCGGCCTGTAATGCCGCGGGTGGAGAGCATGGAGGTCGATTCCGTCCTCCATCTGTCTGGCCTGGCGCAAGGCAGGGAAGCGGCTCTGCCCGTGGTTGAGGCCACTCCGGTACCGGGCACCGGTCCCATGATGGTTGGTTTGCCGCCAACCAACACGGTGACGGGTGTGGCCAGCCAGGCATGGTACTCACCTATCTCGCCTGGTCCGGCGGTCAGACATGGAGTGCCGTTGGCGCCTGTGTTTGGCCACGGTTCCTCAACCGCTACGGGTCCGCACGGTTTTCTGTGCAGGCCTACTCCATGGACTGCTGTGTTCCATGGGGTGGCGGCGGAACCGTATGGTACCGGTGTTCCTGGCATATCAGCAATGGCTCCTAGCCGGGAGGCCGTTGCTGGTAGGGCCGTAAACATGTCAACAGGTGACGTGTTCACGGGAGTGTCCTCCTCAGAGACGGATTGGTCTGAGGCTCTGGCTTGGCTAGCCAG
This sequence comes from Chaetoderma sp. LZ-2023a, assembly GCA_034401795.1. Classification (NCBI taxonomy): domain Eukaryota; kingdom Metazoa; phylum Mollusca; class Caudofoveata; order Chaetodermatida; family Chaetodermatidae; genus Chaetoderma; species Chaetoderma sp. LZ-2023a. Next base: position 192,285,222 of record CM067370.1, on the reverse strand, counting down.
GGTGGACCCGTCTGTGGTTTCGACCACGGCCGAGGAGGATGTACCCCGTCCATTGGTGCATCGATTAGGATGGGGATCTTGCCCGCATCCCTGATCCAGTCTGTTGGACTGGATCCATGGTTTATGGTGTTGCTTGATGCTATTTATAGCAAACAACGCATGAACAAGGGCCAGCTTTTTGCGGCCTCCATGGAGGTGCGGGCGCGGTGTCATATTCCACGGGGAAATACGACAGGTATGGTGTTGTCTCGTCGGTCACCGAGGATGACCGCTGGGTACTGGGTGTCCAGAGTGCTGGAGCCAGTGGCCCTGCCCCGGCACTGGTGGACAAAGCTCAGGTACACCATAATGAAGTCCTGTCCCTGTGTGATGGGGGTGTGAGGACAGCGCTGAGTGCTGTCAACCACTCTTATCGTCTTCTTCAGTCGGTGTGGGCTTAAAGGGGGGGGGGCAGGCCACCCTGTGCCACCTGTGGCGCTTTCGTGCGTTAATGACGGACTGGTGCTGTCTATGGACGCATTGGCAAGGGTGCAGGCACGTGTGACTATGTCCAGGAGGCAGATGGTCCTTGACCATATGCGCCCAGCTACTGCCGTCCGGGAGCGTCTCCTTGGGACGCCCCTGACAGGCCTTAGCATCTTTGGTGGCCAGGCGCTGGCCATCTTGGAGGACACGGCCAGCATTGTGCAGAATCGGGTGGCGGTTTATCTGACTGTAGTCAGGCCGCTGACCGGGCAACCTTCAAGAAACAGAGAAAAAGCAAGGTGAAAGCCTAAAGCATAGTGCTGCTTCTGTTTTCTGCTGGGTTTTCTCAGCCGCCTCGGCGAAGAAAGCCAAGAAGGTTGTGGGGGCCTCTACCCTCCCCAATATTGCTCCTGATTGCCCGAGAGGCGGGAAGGGGAGAGGTAAGTCCTCAAAGGGCGGACAGAAGGGAGCGGATCGTACCCGAGGGTACGAGGGCTCCCTTCGCATCTGCCTGGACCGCACCTGTGCGACAGGAACAGCGGTGCCAGTTAGACCGGCCAAGCCAAGACCAATATGGTTCTCTCTCTCTCTCTCTCATCAAGAGGGGGGGGGGGGAAGCGGATACGCAAGCCAGACACCCCCATGAGGCGTCTATAGTGGGTGGAAGGCTCATGCGTTTTCGTCGAGGTTTGGAGAGGTGTGACGTCAGACAGTCTGGTCCTGGGATGGTTATCCCAGGGGTACATACCAGAGTGGTGGGACTTTCCACCACAGAATCTGTCTTTGGCACCTGTCTGGTCACCCGTTCAACGGGACCAGACAAGTTAGAAGCTATTAAAAACGAAGTGTCAGGTTTGCTTCTGAAGGGAGCAATAAACCAGCAAACCGGAACACTCCAGGCTTCTATTCAAACATGTTCCTTGTCCCCAAGAGCACAGGGGGATGGAGACCCGTACTCAGTCTCAGGCCATTGAATTGGTTTATCCATACGCCTCGGTTTCAGATGGAAACTCCAAGGTCGGTAATGGCAGGATTGAGGAAGGGGGTGTGGTGTGTATTGATTGATCTGAGAGATGCATGTTCCCACATTCCTATGAACGGGAGTTGTCACAGGTTTCTGAGAGTTGCGTTTCAGAATCTAGTAATGGAGTTTAAACCTCCCATTCGGCCTGTCGACAGCTCCAAGGGGTTTTCACCAGAGTGGTCCTTGTGGTGACAGCGTTTCTCAGAAAAGAGAACGTGGCGCTTCGCACCTACATGTACATAGACGATTGGCTGATCATCAGCCAGGTTAGAGGTGGATACTGCTCTGACTCTAAAGTTGCTTTCGGATCTAGGCTAGATAGTCAACAAGGAGAAATCTGAGTTGACACACCACTCAACATTTCGTTTATTTAAGGATGCGATTCGATCTCGAGGAGGGCAGGGTTTTTTACCCATCAGAGCCCAGAGTGGTGTCTCTGTTAGCCATCCTCAAGAGTTTCGATTGGGAAACCACATTCAGGTGAGGCGGTTTCTTCAGATGCTGGGCATGATGGTCTCCATGTAGCAGGTATACCCGTACACTGCTCGGATGCGAAGACCTATCCAGTTGTATCTGATGTCTCTGTGGAAACAGAGAATAGAACCCCTGTCAAAACTGGTGCCAGTTTTGGAGCCAATAATGTCGCATCTTGTATGGTGGGAAAAAGCGTCAGAATCTCCTAGTAGGAGTTTTCGCTGCACCTACCCCACCCCCAGCTGTCCGTGTACACGGATGCATCGCTGGAGGGATGGGGGCCCTACCTGGGAGAACACCAGGTCTCGGGCACATGAGAGCCAGCTGCATATCAATCTGTTGGATATGATGGCAGTGGAACTGGCATTGGAAAAGGTTTCTTCCAAAAGTCAGGGGCAAGGCGATATTGATACAGTCGGACAACTCGACAGTAGTATCATACAGAAATCGCCAAGGCGAGACCAAGTCACCCACACTATGTATCTAAGTGTGGCACTTGATTCAATGGTGCAGGAATTACTCGGTTGTTTTTAAAGCAGCTCATATTCCTGGGTGATTGAACATTCTGGCGGATGCTGTGTCTCGCAGACAGAGAATTCTGCCAACAGAATGGTCTCTCAACCCTCCAGTTCTACGAAGGATCTTCGAGCATTGGGGCAAACCCAACGTGGACTTGTTTGCCACAAGGGAAAATGCTCAAATCATGACTTATGTCTCGCCGATACAGATCCTAATGCTGTCGATACAGACGCTCTGGCGTTAAGCTGGAGAGGGATGCATGCTTACGCGTACCCACCCACCATTCTTCTACCGAAGATATTGGTGAAGATCAGGGAGGAACCGTGCCTGGTCCTGCTATAGCGCCATTTGGCCCAGCAGGGTGTGGTTCACGGATCTTCGAGGTCTGCGGGTGGGAAATCCAGTGCAGTTACCAGAGATTCCGAACATAATCTCCCAGGCCAAGGGACGCTTCCTACACGAGCGTCCCGAAATGTTATTGACTGCGTGGTTGTTGTCAAACAAACATTCCACGTCGGAGGGCTTTTCTCGACATGCTGCAGATTTCATCGCAGCTGCGAGAGGGAGGTCAACCTTCAAGTCATATAACAACAAGGTTAACGGATTTGCAGACTGGTGTGAGGAAAAGGGTATTGTTACCTTTCATTCCACTATTCAGCAAATAGCGGACTTTCTCTGTGAGCTGTTCTTTTCAGGACTAGCTCCTGTCACAATTGCTGGATACAAGTCAGCTTTGGCATCAGTTATCCCTTGTCTAGCCAACAGGGATAGTCCAGAGGTGGCCCAGTTGAGTGTGATGGTGAAGGGAATGAGCAATCTCCGACCGAGACAACCGGTAGTCATTCCAGCCTGGAGTCTATCTTTAGGGCTTAATGTACTGGCCAAGCACCCTTTCGAACCGTTGCGTTCGGCTAGTCTAAAGCATTTGACTCTAAAGGCGGTCTTTCTATTGGCAGCTTCCTCAGCTAGAAGGCGCAGTGTGATCCATGCACTTTCAGCAGAGAGGGACCGATTTATTGTCTCCAGAGAGGGTCTGCGTCTACTGCCAAGAGCAGAGTTTATGTCAAAGATTCAATCTTTGAGATATCCCGGCAAACCGATCGTTATACCGAAACTAAGTAGGTTTGATCGTGATGCCAGTGTCTGGTGCCCAGTCCGTGCTTTGACTAAGTACAAAACGGACAGACTCGTTACGGTCGAATGATAGACATCTGTGGATCTGCCATAAGGAGCCATATGGGGCCGCATCCGTGGATTCTATCTCTCGTCGGGTAGTCGAATGCATTCAGACTACCCATGAGATTACGACTGGGCACCAAGTGCAATGCGCAAGGGCATGATGTTAGAGGAATAGCCGCCTCTTCCGCCCTTTTACAATGGTGTTCCGTTTAAGGACATCATGGCTGTTGCACAATGGCACTGTGAGTCCTCTTTCACGGATTACTATATGAGGGATGTGTCAGACTTCGCCATTCCACTCGCTTTAGCTGTTTTGAGACGATAGCTATATGACCACACTGCTCTTCTTCCTTTTTTGGCATTTGTAAGAAAGAATTAAGAAGCAGACATGGTCGAGCGAGAGGATATCAACAAGATTGTGTCACTGATGGCCGGACAAGTGAATGGTTTGAGGCTCCAGGTCTGAAATCCAAATATCATGAGGTAATTCAGGATTGAGTGTTTTGTATTATGTCTATATATCATGATCATTCATCTTATATATTCATGCTCATTCCCAGGCTAATATATGCAAATAGCAGTTAACCCTCTTGCCATATTTGTGTTTTCAGGCGAGATGCATGTTCATGAGTTATCTCCCTTTTCTTAGGAGAAAAAGGGGGGGGGGGCAGTGATGCGAATGTGATTCGGTTCCGTTAACGTGACAGTCCTTTTTAGGTCTCCGTTGGTCAAGTTTTTACGTCTAACTCTTTCTCCAAGGGGCAAAAGTAACATTTATGGCTTGCCCCTTCCCACCAGGTTACTGACCAAATCTGGTGTATATCAGAAGTAACAGAATGGTGAGTATTGATCGAAGGAGAATGAAGGAAATTTAAATTTCCCTTTCTCCGAGATCTAACAATACTCACCATTCTGTTACGGACCCAGCCTCCCAGCCCCACGGAGGCAAGCCATGGATTTCTCTTGTTTGGTGGCTATGCAAACAATATGAGCTCTATGGTAGACGGGTACTCGGCAGTTGGGAGCCGAGTACCCGGTACCAAGGAGTCGGTAAAGCTTTCTAAGTCTATAGTCCTAGAGCCAGCTGTCAGGGCCAGCTGTATATCAGAAGTAACAGAATGGTGAGTATTGTTAGATCTCGGAGAAATGGAAATTTAAATTTCCTTCATTCTGTTCTTGACCAGCTGACGTGTTAACCCTTTAACACTCATATCAGCCAAAAACAGTCATTCCAGTGGTAAATTTTCAAATATAGTCTTCTTGGTCTGCAAATGGATTTTTTATGAGAAAATTGAAATTTTCTTGAATAAATTCAAGTGTTGAAAGGTTAAGGTGTTAAAGAGCAGCAATCAGACTCTAGCCATTGGCTTTAACTGCATATGCTGAATATTTTAAACAGTTGTTGACTTGGCCACCAACAACTTTCAGTCAAATTGTTTTGAAAATATTCAGCAATCCAGAGTTATTGCCCATTGAAATTACTGTCTGGTGGTTTGTAGCTGTCAGAGAGTTAATAGATCGACATGTGGAATGAATTGATTAGCGGCAACGAATACCAAGTAGCTTCAAAATATTCATTAGCTATTCTGTAGTGGCCTTGAAATTGAGACATTGGCAATTCAAGTGTTAAAAGACAAACAGCCACTGTCGAACTGACCAAAAACCCGCTTCTCCGGTGGTCTTGAGAAATGTCTATTTGCAGACCAAGATAAGAGTAATTTACCAACACATTCATTCCAGCTGTCAGTTTTCAAAAATAGTCTTCTCTTGGTCAGCGAATGGATATTTCTCAAGACCACTGCAGAAACCGTTCTTGACCAGCTTAAACGTTAACCCTTTAACCCTCATATCAGCCAAAAATGGCTTTTGCAGTGGTCTTGAGAAAGGGCCATTTTGCAGACAAAGAGAAGAGTATTTTTGATAATTTACCACAGGAATGACTGACTCAATAACCGAGCCAGTCATTCCACTGGTAAATTTTCAAAAATACTCTTCTCTTGGTCTGCAAATAGACATTTTCTCTGAGAAAATTAAAATTTTATTGAACAAATTCAACGGTTAAATGGTTTGAGACAAGTTTGATTGTGTCCATGTTTGTTAGAAGCTGTTGCTCCTTATTACTCCAAATACTTCAGAATTGAATCCTCAAATTTGTTCAAGAAAATTCTGAAAATTTACATTTGCTGCCTAAGAGAAGACTATTTTTGCAAATTTATCACTGGAATGACTATCTCGGTCATCGAGCCAGTCATTCCAGTGGTAAATTTTTAAAAATAGTCTTCTCTTGGCCTGCAAATGGGCATTCAATAAGCAAGTATTTTATTTTATTTTTTAACACTCATATCAGCCAAAAATGGCTTCTGCGATGGTCTTGAGAAATGTCCAAGAGGTGACCAATAACCATTGAGAAATGTCCAAGAGGTGACCGATAACCGAGCCAGTCATTCCAGTGGTAAATTTTCAAAAATATTCTCTGTCTGCAAATGGATGTTTGTCAGGATAGCGGCAGAAGCTGTTTTAGCTGGCTTGACCATTAAAGGGTTAAAATTATTTCTTTTACATTTTCAGGCAAAAGGCAGTTGGAAATCTATTTGACTTTCGCTCGCCTGAGGTATCCATTCACAAGCAAGCTCAGAGCAGTGAGCCAAGCATTGTATCTGATTCTGTACACATAGTAGAAGGAAGTAGTGAGTCTAAACCTTTGAGTTCAACAAATGGTGAACAAACAGGAGAGCGTGTAAGTGAAAAGAAAGCAAAGAAAAAATTGAAAATGATTACTGTTAATGATTTACTATCTCCGGATACATGTAATATGGAGTCCGGAAAGGAGGATGTGCACCTTCATAAGAAAAAGAAAAGGAAAAAGCATTCTGTTTCTGAAACATTTGAATCTCCATCGAGTAATGTGACACTTTTGCTTGGAAGTGATGCATTGCAAGATATAGAAATAGAAATTAAACAGGAACCAAGTGTGTATGTAAATGATGCTGGCATTTTGGAAAGTTGTAGTTCTAAACATTTGAGTTCAACAACTGATGTACAAACAGGAGAGTATGTACATGTAAGTGGAAAGAAGGTGAAGAAAAAGTTGAAAATGGTTAGCGTTAATGATTTGCTATCTCCGGATAATATGGATTCAGGACATAACATAAATGAAGGAGTCCACCATCACAAGAAAAAGAAGAAATGGAAAAGGCATTCTGTTTCTGAAACGTTCGATGCATTCGCAAATAGTCAGACATTTTTGCCTGGAAGTGATGCGATGCAAGATATGAAAATAGAAATTAAACAGGAACCAAGTGTGTATGTAAATGATGCTGGCATTTTGGAAAGTAGTAGTTCTAAACATTTGAGTTCAACAACTGATGTACAAACAGGAGAGTATGTACACGTAAGTGGAAAGAAGGCGAAGAAAAAGTTGAAAATGGTTAGCGTTAATGATTTGCTATCTCCGGATAATATGGATTCAGGACATGACATAAATGAAGGAGTCCACCATCACAAGAAAAAGAAGAAACGGAAAAGGCATTCTGTTTCTGAAACGTTCGATGCATTCGCAAATAGTCAGACATTTTTGCCTGGAAGTGATGCGATGCAAGATATGAAAATAGAAATTAAACAGGAACCAAGTGTGTATGTAAATGATGCCGCCGTTTTGGAAAATGATTGTATTATTAAGAAGAAAAAACGGATCAAGAAAGATTTGGACATAAAGAGTTCTGTTTCTGAAGATTTCTCGTCGTCGTCTTATGTTTTACATACAACAAATTCACAGTCGGATCCCGTCATAAAGAAAAAGAAACGAAAACATTCTGATGCCATTTTATCTGATCTGGAAACGAAAAATGTTCAAATACAAAATGTTTCTCCGCCCCAAATTAAGAAACTGAAAAGTTCTGATTCAAGTGACACTAACTCGATAGTTCGAAAAAGAACGCAAAGTGCTAGTTTTAATCAAATGTGTAGCGAGATAATAAATGAGATGAATGTTTTTACGCAAATTAAAATCAAGAAAGAGAAGCATACTGTTTCCAGTGATGCGACAGTGCTTGAGAAACAGAAAAAGAAACATTCCCATCACAGGGATAAGTCAAGTGTCGCCGCAACATCACCTTATAAGGTTTCCGTTAAGATTAAGAAAGAAAAGTTACATTGATCCATCATGTCCATTGTGTGACGCTTCACCAGATGCAACCTCTGAAGGAATCCGATCTGTCACTCAAGTACATCTGTCTGACATCGCAATCAAATACATGTACGTCACATGTTAGCTGATGTCACAATCAAAATCACATAGCTCAGTCAGCAGGGCTCGATTTTAACACTAACCCATTAACTTGAGGATAGTAGAATTTCATATGGGTTAGTAAAACTACACCTGCACTAACCTGTCGTGGTTGGTAATGCGCTCAAAAGAGGAAATACGAAAAAACACTTATAATGTCATTATGTTCAGTACCCACCAAAAATTGACAAAAGAACAGATTTTCTGCTACCTTCAATGCTTTATTGAATTGAGACTAATTTGACTGGGGCCTCAGGCTGCCTAGGGTAGCAACCAGCCCCCTGGTCAAATTAGTTTCAAAATACATGTATCCAACATCTTACATGTACCTGTAAATTAGTATAGTTACCTTGAAATTTAGATTCTGGTAATTCAGGTTTAAAAATTACAAGATTCTAACATGTAAAAAATCGGCAGAGCTTTGCTAGAAATGGGTTGGGCATAGCTAGAAATAGACCCTCTATTCCTTGTTAACACAGGTTACTGGACCAATGCAGTCTAGTACTGGCCCAGTAATCTGCGTTATCAAGGGTGTTGCCGCTTGTCACCCTTCAATCCTTTACTGGTCAAGGTTGGTAAAAATAGAAATTAATTTGTTTAGTGTAGAGCAAGAAGACTATTTTGAAACCTTTATTACAGGAATGACTAGCTCAATTATCAAGCCTGGCATTCCAGTGAGAAAGTTTTAATAATAGTCGTCTCTTGAGCCTGCAAATGGCCATAACTCCAGATGACTGCAGTGGCCGGTTTCGGCCAGGTGGTCCATTAAAAGGTTCACAATAAAATCCTATAGACCTTTCCAGTTTATCTGTCAATCATATGACATCATAATCAATTACAGCATGAATGACTCAATTTAGATTTAGTCCGTCTTAAACGCTTAGTAATAGTCTGACACATTGTACGAATTGTATGTCTGCTATTTAATAAACATGCTGTTGAATATTTTGAACCTGATCTGACTGGCGCTGTTGTTTGCCATAGGCAGTGCAGCAACATCACCCAGTCAAATTAGCTTCAAAACATTCAACTATACAGAAAACTATACAGTCAGGTTAGCTAACCTGACTGTATAGTTTTCTGGAAATTGATAGTCAGGGAATTCAAAAATGGATCAATCCCAACACCAGCAAGGTGTGGGTGGAGCTTGGCTAGAGATGGGCCGGGCATAGCTAAAACTGGAAAGGTCCGTTTCACATCACCTGCATGCATGTAAGACAGAAGATGATGAGAGAGACTTATACTAACCATTCATGTGATGGAATTTGCCACCCAAAATCCATCCCTAAGATTTTAGCTTTTTATCATGCTGACAAAGAAATGTATTCAGGCTTTAGTCGCTACATTTCTACAGCCTATGATGGCTATCGTGATTTACTTTTCAACCAAACAGAAAAAACCTAGCGTGTCTGCCTCGGTGTATACGCTTAGTCATACAATGTCGAGGTGCCAGCTACTCTATAGTTTGGAAATGTGGTATAAAAGCAATCATACAGGTAATATTTTGAAACTAATTTGACTGGAAGTTGTTGCTGTCATAGGCAGCAACTTCTAGTCAAATTAGTTTCAAAATATTCAATGGGGTGATTATTACATAATAAAGAATGTAATGCATTGGCACTTACATGACATCACACACTCGCTTGAGGAGACAAAATGGTGGCGATCACTGTTCAACATTTATGAGATATTACAAAGCAGATAATTGTGATACAGATAATGGAATGTGACAGAATATGAATGATATGGAATCTACATGTATATGTATGTATGTATGTATGCATTTATATAGCGCCAATTCCAGAATTAACTGCCCAAAGGCGCTTTACAAAAGTTAAAGCTAATTTAAAATAGTGAAATATGCTTTTTGGAACAAATGGGTTTTTAGAAGAGTTTTGAAAGCCTCAACATTGTTGCTGTTTTGAATGTTGGATGGAAGGTATAAACCATAATCTATCCATGAAATACAACATTTGAGATGAGATTAGCATCCCTTTAAAAGGCATTAGCTTTCGAATCCTATTCTCATTCTCAAGAGTCTAACACAGAGCTACGTGTACCACTGGTGCGGATAGTCATGGGCTCAACTGTTTATATGGTAATGGTCAGTGATTCGAGAAAGGTCAATTACCTCAGTGTTCAATTTCAAATTGGGAACTGGATTTCCATAATTAATTTAGAATTTACTATTAAAACCTGACTACAGAAATGTACAGGTTGACAGTTACATTTAGAATTATATGACGTTTTAATTAATTACTGTTACTGATCTGTTATTGTACTGATAAAGGAAATTATGTACACATATCCCCCTGTCTGTCTATTTTCACGGTTTCACCTACAGTACACCTCAAATATATCTTTAAATGTTTTCATTTGAAACAAAATAAAATGTAAGTCTTGGTGGATGTTTTGGACTTAATTTGATTGGAAGCCATTGCTGCCTAGCAATGCCATCCAATCAAATTTAAAAGTCCAAAATATTCAACAGAACTTTATTTACAGTTTTCAAAATTTTTCTAACTAGCATGTTTCTTTTTTTGGTTTTTTTAGCTAACCTGGCCTGAAAGGCCAAGTGAGCTTATGTCATGGCGACCATCCGTCATCCGTCCATCAACTTTTCCTTTAAACGACTTCTTCTCAAGAACCACTGGGCCGATTTCAATTATATTTGGCAGGAAGCAACCTTATGGCATAGGGATCCAAGTTTGTTCAAATGAAGCCGATCAGCCAATATGGCTGGCGGCCATCATGGATTTAGGGCGATTTTAGGAAACGTCTTTAAAAATCTTCTCCGAAACCGCTTGGGGAATTAATTCAAAACTCATGAAACATCATCTAGGGAAAAAGGTAAGCCAAATTTGTTCAAGAGGACTTGATTGACCAAATGGTTCGGTGGCCATCTTGGGTGACCTAGTTTTCCTGAAAATGACTTTGAGAACCGCTGAAGGGATCAGGCCCAAATTTGGGAGATATGCTTAGGGACTAAGGGCCATTAAGGTTTGTTCAAGTGAAGTTGATCCGTCAAAAAACATGGCCGCCATTGGCCAGTCAAAATGTAGCGTGTTTGGCAGCCATATTGGAATTTTTTATTTGATGGATTTTGAGGCCGAAATTGGTTTTATGTGTGTTTTTGGCTATTCTGAGCTCAAATTTGCCATTTTCAAAACTGTCGGATAAACGGTTTAGTGGCTATCTTGTATTATTTTCCTGCCAAAGGCTCCCATACTAAAGCAATGGGAAATTTAAAATGTCGTCTTCTCGAGTACTAGGCCGATTTCAATTATATTAGGGCATAGAGATTCAAGTTTGTTCAAATGAACCCGATCGGCCAATTTGGTCGGTGGCCATCTTGGATTTCGGCCGATTTTAGGAAACGTCTTTAAAAATCTTCTTTTCTAAAACCGCTGGGGGAATCGATTCAAAACTCATGAAACATCATCTAGGGCAAGAGGTAAGCCAAGTTTGTTCAAAAGGACTTGATTGACCAAATGGTTCTGTGGCCATCTTGGATGACGTAGTTTTTCCAAAAACAGCTTCTCTAGAACCACTGAAGTGATCAGGTCGAAATTGGGGAGATATGATTAGAGATTAAGGGCCATTAAAGTTTGTTCAATGGAAGGTAATTCGTAAAAAAAAACATGGCCGCCGTGGGCCAATCAAAATGTGGCCTGTTTGGTGGCCATATTGGATTTTTTATTTGTTGGATCTTGAGGCCGGAATTGGGTTTATATATGTTTGTGGGTATTCTGATTTCATATTCGTCATTTTTGAAACTGAAAAAAATAAACGGTTTTGTAGCCATCTTGGATCTTTTTCCTGCCAAAAACTCCCATAATAATACAATGGGAAATGCCTTCTCGCGAACCACTGGACTGATTTCAAGTATATTTGGCAGGAAACATTCTTAGGGCAAAGAGGTCCATGTTTGTTCAAACAAAGCCGATCGGCCAATTTGGTTGGTGGCCATCTTGGATTTTGGTTGATTTTTAGAAATGTCTAAAAATCTTCCCCGAAACTGTTTGAATGATCGATTCAAAACTCATAAAATATCATTTAGGGCTCGGGCTGAACCAAGTTTGTTCAAGGGAAATTGATTTGCCAAATGGTTGGGCGGCCATCTTGAATGCCCTGGTTTTCATGAAAGCAACTTGCAGAGCCACTGAACGGATTGGGCTGAAATTTGGGAGATATGATATTGATGACTAAGGGCCATTAAAGTTTGTTCAAGAGAAGTTGATACGTAAAGAAATATGGCTTCTGTTTTCTTGTTAGAAGTCTGTTCAACTCATTAAAGTTCTACTTTTTGACAATGACCATTCTAGTTAGCTTTATGCCATGGCGACCGTCCGTCGTCCGTGGCCATCTTGGATTTCGGCCGATTTTAGGAAATGTCTTTAAAAATCTATGAAATATGATCTAGGGCAAGAGCTGAACCAAGTTTGTTCAAGGGAACTTGATTGGTTAAATGGTTCAGCGGGCATCTTGGTTGACCTAGTTTTAGCGAAAACGACTTCTGCAGAACTGCTGAATGGGTCGGGTCGAAATTTGGCAGATATCATTAGGGACTAAGGGCCATTAAAGTTTGTTCAAGGGAATTTGGACCGTCAAAAAACATGGCCACCGTAGGCCAATCAAAATATAGCTTGTTTGGCGGCCATATTGGATTTTTTAATTTGATGGATTTTGAGGCCGAAATTGGTTTTATGTGTTTTTTGGTATTCTGATCTCAGATTTGTAATTTTTGAAAGGGTCGGATAAACGGTTTGGTGGCCATCTTGGATCATTTTCCTGCTATAAGGTCCCATACTAAAGTAATGAGAAATTTAAAATGTCTTCTCGAGAACTAATGGGACAATTTCAATTATATATGGCAGGAAGCATCCTTAGGGCATAGGGATTCAAATTTGTTCAAACGACGCCGATGGCCAATTGGGCCGGTGGCCATCTTGGATTTCGGCCGATTTTAGGAAACGTCTTTAAAAATCTTCTTTTCTAAAACCGCTGGGGGAATCGATTCAAAACTCATGAAACATCATCTAGGGCAAGAGGTAAGCCAAGTTTGTTCAAAAGGACTTGATTGACCAAATGGTTCTGTGGCCATCTTGGATGACGTAGTTTTTCCAAAAACAGCTTCTCTAGAACCACTGAAGTGATCAGGTCGAAATTGGGGAGATATGATTAGAGATTAAGGGCCATTAAAGTTTGTTCAATGGAAGGTAATTCGTAAAAAAAAACATGGCCGCCGTGGGCCAATCAAAATGTGGCCTGTTTGGTGGCCATATTGGATTTTTTATTTGTTGGATCTTGAGGCCGGAATTGGGTTTATATATGTTTGTGGGTATTCTGATTTCATATTCGTCATTTTTGAAACTGAAAAAAATAAACGGTTTTGTAGCCATCTTGGATCTTTTTCCTGCCAAAAACTCCCATAATAATACAATGGGAAATGTCTTCTCGCGAACCACTGGACTGATTTCAAGTATATTTGGCAGGAAACATTCTTAGGGCAAAGAGGTCCATGTTTGTTCAAACAAAGCCGATCGGCCAATTTGGTTGGTGGCCATCTTGGATTTTGGTTGATTTTTAGAAATGTCTAAAAATCTTCCCCGAAACTGTTTGAATGATCGATTCAAAACTCATAAAATATCATTTAGGGCTCGGGCTGAACCAAGTTTGTTCAAGGGAAATTGATTTGCCAAATGGTTGGGCGGCCATCTTGAATGCCCTGGTTTTCATGAAAGCAACTTGCAGAGCCACTGAACGGATTGGGCTGAAATTTGGGAGATATGATATTGATGACTAAGGGCCATTAAAGTTTGTTCAAGAGAAGTTGATACGTAAAGAAATATGGCTTCTGTTTTCTTGTTAGAAGTCTGTTCAACTCATTAAAGTTCTACTTTTTGACAATGACCATTCTAGTTAGCTTTATGCCATGGCGACCGTCCGTCGTCCGTGGCCATCTTGGATTTCGGCCGATTTTAGGAAATGTCTTTAAAAATCTATGAAATATGATCTAGGGCAAGAGCTGAACCAAGTTTGTTCAAGGGAACTTGATTGGTTAAATGGTTCAGCGGGCATCTTGGTTGACCTAGTTTTAGCGAAAACGACTTCTGCAGAACTGCTGAACGGGTCGGGTCGAAATTTGGCAGATATCATTAGGGACTAAGGGCCATTAAAGTTTGTTCAAGGGAATTTGGACCGTCAAAAAACATGGCCACCGTAGGCCAATCAAAATATAGCTTGTTTGGCGGCCATATTGGATTTTTTAATTTGATGGATTTTGAGGCCGAAATTGGTTTTATGTGTTTTTTGGTATTCTGATCTCAGATTTGTAATTTTTGAAAGGGTCGGATAAACGGTTTGGTGGCCATCTTGGATCATTTTCCTGCTATAAGGTCCCATACTAAAGTAATGAGAAATTTAAAATGTCTTCTCGAGAACTAATGGGACAATTTCAATTATATATGGCAGGAAGCATCCTTAGGGCATAGGGATTCAAATTTGTTCAAACGACGCCGATGGCCAATTGGGCCGGTGGCCATCTTGGATTTCGGCCGATTTTTAGAAACGTCTAAAAAGCTTCTCCGAAACCGCTTGTGGGATTGATGCAAACCCCATTATTATCTAGGGCAAGAGCTGAACCAAGTTTGTTCAAGGGAACTTAATTGGTCAAATGGTTTGGCGGCCATCTTGGTTGACCTAGTTTTAGCGAAAACGACTTCTCCAGAACCGCTGAACGGATCGGGTCGAAATTTGGCAGATATGATTAGAGACTAAGGGCCATTAAAGTTTGTTCAAGGGAAGTTGAACCATAAAAAAACATGGCCGCCATGGGCCAATCAAAATATAGCGTGTTTGGCGGCCACATTGGATTTTTTTATTTGATGGATTTTTGAGGCCGAAATTGGTTTTATATGGGTTTTTGAGCATTCTGATCTCAAATTTGCTATTTTTGAAATGGTCAAATAAATGGTTTGGCGTTCATATTCCTGCCAAAAGCTCCCATACTAAAGCAATGAGAAACCTAAAATGTCTTCTCGAGAACTACTGGGACAATTTCAATTATATTTGGCAGGAAGCATCCTTAGGGCATAGGGATTCAAATTTGCTCAAACGAAGCCGATGGCCAATTGGGCCTGTGGCCATCTTGGATTTCGGCCGATTTTTAGAAATTTCTTTGAAAATCTCTGAAACCGTTTGAGGGATTGATCCAGAACTCATGAAATATCATCTAGGGCAAGCGCTGAACCAAATTTGTGAACTTGATTGGCCGAATGATTCAGTGGCCATCTTGGATGGCCTAGTTTTTGAGAAAACAACTTCTCCAGAACTGCTGAAGTGATCGGACCGAAATTTGGGAGATGATATTGATGACTGTGGGCCATTAAATTTGTTCAAGAGAAGTTAATACATAAAGAAACATGGCCTCTGTTTTCTTGTTACAAGTCTGCTCAACCCATTAGAGTTCTACTTATTGTTAATGACCATTCTAATTGAGATACCTACAATGTATGATCCAGGTGAGCGATACAGGCCCCTTGGGCCTCTTGTTGAAATGCCTATGGTCCAGGTGAGTGATACAGGCCCCTTGGGCCTCTTGTTTAAAACATGTGAATTTTTCTGGGTTGTACTGTAATAACTCTGAAGTTACATGTAGAATTGTGGTATATTCAACAACTGTGGGTCAATGACATTTACCTACTGTGTGGTTGCGTTGCAAACTATTAATTCTTAATGCAGAAACGGACACAGTTTCCATGTGATACCTCCACATTTTAGTTAAGGATCTTGGAGATGCCAATTTGCAGTCAAAGACAAGACTCAAGAACCCAATAAAACTTAGGAGAAAATTCCAGTTGAAAATTTTCAAAGTGCATTTTCTTGGTCTGCAAATGAACATTTCTCAAGACGACCGCTGAAGCTGTTTTGGGCCGGCTATAAAGTGTTAAGATCAACATGAAATTCAATGACAAGTTTGAACAAAATACTATACAATAAAATAAAAGTAGAAAGAATAATTTATTACACCATATTGAATAATTTTCTAAGATTCATAAAATTATACATCAGCATTTCATATATTGTGGTAAATAAATCAATGCACCTTTCCAGTTTTAGCTATGGCCCACCCATCTCTAGCTAAGCTCCACCCACACCTCGTCCGTGTTGGGATAGCTCAAATGCGTCAGACTGTTAAGCGTTAAAGACTAAAGACGGACTACATGTATATCGAACCACTCATGACATGATTATGATGTCATCCTACACGTCACATAGTTGGTTATGATGTCATATGATGTATGGATAAACTTGGGAAGGTTCATTGGTACATACACATGTACAGTACAGCTCAATAACACAGGGATAGATTTTAACACTAACCCGTTAACCCGAGGATAGTAGAATTTCATATGGGTTAGTAAAACTCCACCTGTACTAACCAGTCTGGGTTAGTAATGCTCTCAAAAGAGGAAATACGAAAAAAACTCCCATATCATTATGTTCAGTACCTACCAAAAATCTACACAAGAAGAGATTTTTTGCTACCTTCAATGCTTTATTGAATATAACAGCTTTCCGGACAAATTAATTTCAAAATATTCAACAGCTTCTCCGTATGGTTACCTTGGACATGAGTTTTATAGGGATTCATCAGTGAATGGATGAAGTGATCAGCTTTGACCTTACAAACATTGGGTTAGTGAAATTTGCTGCGGGATATTAAAATCAATGATGCACAATTCCGTCTGGGTTAGTAGAAAAAATACTTAAAATCTACCCCTGACATTACATATAACCGTTCCACCTTCCTATCCGCATCGTTAGAGTGCTTATTCTTCTTGTTCTTAAGACATTTTGTAACAAGAGGCCCAAGGGCCTTAATGCTCACCTGAACCATTAGAGTGTTTGATCTAAAGCATTTGAACAGACATTGTAAATTCAGCAGTAAAAACGCAAAAAATCCAAAATTAGAATTCAGTAGAAATGAAATTTAGTGAGAAATTAATGATGGACGCCGACTCTTGAACAAACTTTAATCACCCTTAGAGATATCGATGAAATTATATGCAATGAGTTTCAGCCTGCTCTGTACAGCAATACCTGAGATGTCAGTTTCGAGAACAAGACAGTCACTGGAACAAGCGGTTAATGAGAAGTAGCGTTGTAAACGATTTCCAGCCATGATTCGGAAAATCCAAGATGGCGGCCAGAAAAATTGACCAATCAAAATTCTGTATTCAAATTCTGAAGCATACCACTATGGTCCTTCCAGCTGAGTTTGCATGAAATCGGCCACACCGTTAATGAGGAATAGTTAGAAGTGTTGCAGCTTACCAGTACAGAATTAGTCCCCTCCAGTTTCCAGAAAAAAGGTGCCATCAAAATTCTGAATAGATGTTCTGGAGCCTATCACCATAGGATCATTTGGCTTGAAATCAGTCTAAGCATAAATGAGGTGATGCGATTTGCCAGATGAGCTAATAACTGTGGTTCTACTTGAGGGATCTTCTCCAAACTTGGGTGTTAGTTTGACCATGGGGTCCTAATGACGTGTGCTGATTTTGTAGTCAAACAGTAAAATGCAACAGCTTTTAGCAACATAGTTTTCAAACTTGTGTTGATGTTTTTGGGGGCAAAAAGTAAAACGTAACAGCAACAGAATTTTGTTTTCCAGAAAAACATTTTTTTCAACAACTCTAGTTCTACTGGATTGATCTTCTCAAACTTTGTCATTGTTGGCTCAATGTTTGTCTGTGTTGTCCAGAAGACATACGCTAATTTTGGGGTCAAAAGTTAAAAAGCAACAGCTTTCAGCAACATTGTTTCTAAAATACCGTAGACACTTTTGACCCTACAGCACCCTGATTGAAAAATATATCAATGACGCGTGTATTGGACAAATTTGTCCTTGTTTTTATGAACTGAAAAAAATAAGAAAATCAACAATTTGCATCAATATGTTGAATATTTTGAAATTACATGGACTGGAAGCTGTTTCAAAATATTCAACAGTTTAACATTGGTTTGTAGTCAAGTTAGTGACACTATATCACTGTGTATGCCTGTTGATTATTTTGAGAATAATCGAGCCAGTCACTACAAACCAACCCACAACGTGGGGTGTGGAGGGGTCTGTGGTCCAAAATTTGCATGGACGGACAGACATAAGCTAAGAAAGACAGACGGGTGGATGGATGGCTGGACTGACTGACCCCAAAAAATAACATACATCTCCCTACTACAACAGCCAACCTTTCCATGAAGTTTCGTAGCGATATTCCAGGCAAAAGTAAACTTATCATATGGCCCTGCTTTAGAGAAAGGGGAGGGGGGGGTCACTCATCTAAAATGGCTTCCCCGCAGTGCTCTTAAGAAACGTCCATCTGCCAACCAAGAGATTATTTAAAACAAGGACAATACTCACATCTTTCATATATTTTTCAATCAGGCTGCCTTGAGGTGAAGTGTTTATTTTAGAAACAATGTTACTGAAAGCTGTTGCGTTTTAGATTTTGATCTTAAAACTGGCACACGTCATTAGGACACTCTGGCCAACGTCATCCAAGTTTGGAGAAGATCCCTCCAGTACAACCAGAGTTACTAAAACATGTCCTAAGAAGAAGAACAACAAGAAGCAGCATACGATGCTCGCATTAACCCTTTGTAAAAATTTACCACTGAAATGATTGGCTCGAAAATTAAACCACAAATATCCTCTCAGCCTACTATCGAAAGACATTCACTAAACAATAGTTGTAACCAATCTTGAACATTACCACTCAAATTTGTTC
This sequence comes from Chaetoderma sp. LZ-2023a, assembly GCA_034401795.1. Classification (NCBI taxonomy): domain Eukaryota; kingdom Metazoa; phylum Mollusca; class Caudofoveata; order Chaetodermatida; family Chaetodermatidae; genus Chaetoderma; species Chaetoderma sp. LZ-2023a. The sequence goes on along the minus strand of CM067370.1, from coordinate 192,266,480 downwards.
AAGAAAATTTCAATTTTCTCATAGAAAATGTCCATTTGCTCTAGCGAAGTCAATTATGTATGACCAAGAGAACTGTTTTTGAAAATTGACCACTGGAATGACTGGCTCGGTTAACGAGCCAGTCATTCCAGTGGTCAATTTTCATAACCAAGCCAGTCATTCCAGTGGTAAATTTTCAAAAAAACTCGTCTGCAAATGGACATTTCTAAAGACCACTGCAGAAGCTGTATTTGGTATCATTGGGAGAAAGGGTTAATGATCAGGTGAAAACCCAGCCTTTGCATGTCTAAAATCTTACCACTGGAATGACTGGCTCAATTACTGAGCCAGTTATTCTACTGGTAAGGTTTCAATAATACTTTTCTCTTGGCCTGCAAATGGACATTCACGAGTCAAAATACCTATTTTCTTTACCAATGTCGGCCATTAAAGGGTTAGATGATTAACCGTCTGCTCGCTGAATTTCGGCAGACTATATATTCCATGGGGTTGAACTGCGGATTTGCTGAATATTTAGAAAATTTGACTGAGAGTTGTTGGTGGCTAAAGCACCAATAACTTTCAGTCAAATTTTTTTCTAAATACGGTACTCGGAATATCCAGCATTATTGGCCAATGAAATTACTTTCTAGTGGCCTGCAGCAGTCAGTTTTTAGTGAACTTGTTGTTTAGAAAATGTTACACATGCAAAGAAATTATACACAGAATTAAATATCCTATAATTTAGATATTACCTTTTTATATATAATACATAGCGATACATGGATTAGTCTACAATCTACACATGTATCCAACCCTGTATAATTTTGCTAGAACATGAGCAAGAATAAATTGATTCAATGTACAAACACAAAGGTCAAGTTCGACTCACTAACTATAGTTAGTTTCACGGTTTACTGAAGATGCATAGTCGCTATGCCAAGCCGAACGCTGAATAGTTAACTATAGTTCGTTGGTACCCGGTTCCCCATCGAATTACTATTGCAGAAAATTTGGAGCCGGGTACCAGTCTCCATTAACCCTTTCTGTCGTCTGTTTTGATGACCTACGAAAAAGGGTTATATTTGTCCATTAAGACGTCAAAAAGCATCCATATGACATGAAGTGGGAAGGAATAGGGGCTTTGGAAAACTGACATACAATGGGAAAGCATAATTTCATCAAACCTAAGTTATTTAGTGAAATATTTACACTTTTATACGCATTTATTCATAGCAATCGATCGGTGTCCGCAATTTTGAAATTTGCGCAAATTTTGCACTAACCATCTGAATCGGGTGCTCGATTGACTATAGTTGATTACTCGACTAGCTAGTTAACTATTTGAAGTTCGACTGGTATTCTAGTTAGCTATAGCTAACTATGGTTAGGAGTCGAACTTGACCAAAGACGCGCACGCGCGCGCACACACACACACACACACACACACATGTATGCAGACATGTAATGAATAAAGCATATGGTAGAATCACAACATTTGAGGTTTAAAATAGGAAATAGGCAACATGACTAGAAAGCCAGCTTTTTGTATCACTTAAAGTTATCGTAAAACATTTTAACTAACACCGCGCAATATGCACAAAAGTTATGCGTAACAAGTCAATATCTCAGCAGTCAAAGCTATGCACCTTTACTCATTGCTAATGTATGGAAGCAGGTGAATTCCAACTGCGCGATCAGCATGGGCGGTATATTCAATATCTTAATTATCGTTTGCATAGGGGTAGTTATTGAAAATTTGCACATATTAACCCTTTATGGGTTATACAGACCAAAACTGACATCTGTAGTGAGCGTATGGAATGTCCATTTGCAGGACAAGAGAAGACTATTTTTGAAAATTTACCACTGGAATGACTGGCTCGATAACTGAGCCAGTCATTCCGGTAGTAAATTTTCAAAAATAGTCTTCTCTTGTCCTGCAAATGGACATTTAATAAGTAAATATTTTGAATTTCTTGACCAAATTTGACTATTAAAGGGCTAACACGTTTACTGATCAAACCAGCCAAAATAACCTCTATACTCGTCACAAGAATTCTCCATTTACAGGCCAAGGGAAGAGCTTTTTTGAAAAGTTACCACTAAAATGATTGGCCCGATTATCAAGCCAGTTATTCCAGTGATAAATTTTCAAAAATACTCCTTGGTCTGCAAATGGATATTTTCTAAGAGAATTGAAATTTTCTTGGAACAAATTCGAGCGTTAAAGGGTTAATCAACTCTCTCACTCAGGTTAGAATGACAGCTATAGATACAGCGTCAGTGCCCTATCATAGATGTCGGTAATGAAGCTGTCTCATCTGATGTCATAAGCAAATAGGTCACAAGTTAGTGATGTCACAATCAAAATGATGACGCCACATCGCGAAAAGTGAAGTCTGTCACTAATCTGTACCAATTGTATATCTTTTGATGCCATGCCTATTTCTAGCTCACCTCCGTCTACTTTTTAAGTGTGGTGGAATTGATTTGTAATGTGAAATGTACATGGCCAGAATCTGAACTTGTTGAATGTCTTGAAACTAATTTGAGTGGAGGCTGTTGCTGACTGTGGCATATATTTTTGTGATATGACCTTTCCATTTTCGCGATAGAGCTACATGACTTTGGTTGTGATGTGATGCCAGGGACAGATCTGGGTTTTGCAATAGTCTAGTCAATAGATTAGGCAAATATCAATTTTGTTAGCCTAATATTACATATTTTATCCGCACCTTTACTTCAATGTCACTTACGAACATGTTTGCAGTCGGTCATCAGTTAATACTATCAATTCTACAGTCCAGAGACAATAGGGTCTTATTATTAACAGCTTTCAGTCATATTAGTTTCAAAATATTCAGCAATTTAAAAGGTTTTGCTAATTGGTAGATTGATCCCTGGATGCCAGCTAACGCGCAACGTATTTGATTATGATGTCAGATACATGAGTGGCAGAGCAGATCCCTCCATTGTTGCTCATGATATGTGAGAGCTGAAGAATGGAGGAAAGCGTTGAACAGAATAAAAAATAAAAAGGGAAAATAAAAATTCCCTTTTTTGACTTAATATTCAGAATATATAGTTGTCTTCATTTTTGGGAATTCATTCTTAAGACGAGATTCAACAAAAATTGAGCAAAACAAAGTCACGCGGAGAGTATAACTTAGTGGTACGCGCGTGTGGAAGGGCGTGCTTCTTAAAGCCAAATTTAACCAACTTATTGGAGTGTTGTAATTTTGGTAACTCTGTCCTTTGACAGGTAGAATGGAAGAATATATATATATATATATATATATGTGTGTACTTTATGCACGGTCATCTACTGGCAGCGTTAATTAAATTCAGTAACATTCTGCTTATAAATAAAATCCTCATTCATACTGATTACATATAAAACAATGATTAAAATAACAATATCTGTATTTGGTATGAAATTAGCTATAAAAGTGGAAATTCTAACCCTTTAATGGTCAAGATTGGTGGAGAAAATAAAAGTATTTGTTTAGCCCAATGTCCAGTTGCAGGAAAATCTTTCTGAAAATTTACCACTGGAATGACCGACTCAGTTATCGAGTCAGCCATTCCAGTGGTAAATTCTAAAATATACGTTTCTCTAGACCCGCAAATGGATATTTCTAAAGACCACCGCATTGGCCCTTTTTATCCGTTTTAACCATCAAAGGGTTAGAATTATCTGTCCATAGACAGAGTAGCGTTAATTTCTCCCGTCCCTCTCTGTGTCGTGCGTGGAGAGTTGATAGGCAGGTTTATAACAGACGATACCTTTGTCAGTGAAGTACTGTAAGGCGGGGTTTGGGTGCGTGTTATTCATGCTGCCTAGTGAGGTAAATCTACGTGTGAAAAGAAAATAAAGAAAAACACAACAGTGGTTTAGTATAACATTAACGAGGAATGAATTTATCTTGCAAAAAAGACACAAAAAAAGACACAAAACAAACGAGCATATTTTCTTTATTCCCAATGGCTAAAACTGCTACTGTCAAACCGCCACCTCAAGCATCCAGGTCATGTGACCATATGCTGGCAACATTTGAACATACATCTACATTTGACCATCTATCAGGCCACATCCGGGCACTTAGCCTGAAAGTATAAAAGGATGAGCTGAAAATTCTCCACAGCAATCAGCCAAGCCGTGGTAAACTTAGTTTGCCAAAGCAATTATTTGCTGTGGAAGACAATTGCGGGCCTAGCTACCTAAATGTGACTCATAGATACATGTACAAGGTATCAATCATTCTACAATCCACCAAAAGTAGAACAAAGATTATAAATGATGAATTTTGTTTTAAAATGCTGTAGTATTGCCGTGGTGACAGTTTTGTCACAGCATTTTTGTGATGTGGAAAAATTGTCCGAATTTAAAGGACTGGCAACAGAGCACAGATCATTCAGACTCAGATCTGACAATCGGACAAAGCGTCAGGCAATTATTCACTCTGCTGAATCGACCTAGTGGGCAGGTGGCGGGGTGAAAAGGTCAAATATAAAAGTTCCATCCGTCTACTATGAAACTATTTGGCAGAATTCAACCAAATTTGTTTTCTGAGTTACCCATATGATTGGGGGCGGGGGAATGATATTTATATCCACCCCCCCCCCACCCCCGAGCCTTAGATTATCCAGTATCTGTGACTTTAGAAGTTATGCCCAAATGAAATCTGCCAATATTAGTGAACCCAAATTGAAATCCTGGTTGCTATGAACAATAATTAACTGATTTATAGTCAACTAAACACTCAAGAGATGGATTTTGTGACATTTTATGGCCCAAATAAGGTCAATCTAAAGCACTGCTCTCCCCTCTCCCCCTCGTCTGGGCATATATGTATATATGGAAAATATGCTCATTAGTAATTAGTACAATATAATAATAACAAAGGATTACTTGAGGGGATGTAACCACAACATGGTAAGCATTACAAGAATACAGTACAAAGCGCTACACAATATGTTAACATATTCAGCTCCAGAGTCCCAGTATCTCAATATCAAGGCAAACCATACAAACTAAGCAGTTGAAAATTTTGAAACAAATTTGACAACAACCGTTTCCAGTCAAATTAGTTTCAAAATATTGAACATTATTTCTTACAAAATGTAAGTTTTGAAAAATGAATTAATGTAAATGAATTATTCACATTGGTGGTTCATGTTCAAATGGTTAAATTCTGTCGCTATTTTGTGCAGTCAGTACAAGAGTACATTTTTCAAAAAATATTTTTCTTTCATCTTCATTAGCCATTTAACACTCAAGCCATCCAAAAACAGCTTCTACACGGGTCTTAAGAAATGTTCACTTGTAGACAGAGAAGCCTATTTTTGAAAATTTATCACTGGAATGACTGGCTCGATAAACAAGCCAGTCATTCCAGTGGTAAATTTTCAAAAATAGCGTTCTCTTGGTCTGCAAATGGACATTTTCAATGAGAAAATTAGAAATTTTCTTGAAGAAATTTGAGTGTTAACGGGCTAACCGTTTAATGGCCAAGCCGGCCAAAACCGGCCCTGTATTTCTCTTGAGAAATATCCATTTGAATGCCAAGATATCAGGGTTCTCCATCAATTAAAATTTAAGCCAGTGGGCCGAGCAGTGTCAGTACTCGTCTATATTCTGTCATTGTTACTAAGCAACGCAGGTGCACAATGAGATACGTAACAGTAACTTTAGGTAAGTGGAAACAAGATAACAATCACTCATCTATCATGGAGAGGCCTGACACATGCCTGAGATAAGACAAGTTTTGAATATTTACCACTGGAATTACTGGCTCTGTAACCGATCTAGTCAACCCAGTGCTAAAATTTCAAAAAATCACTTCTCTTGACTTGTAAATGGACAATGGATGAATCCAGTTTATCTATCAACCATATGACATCATAATGAACAACTTCACCTCTAGGCTGAAGTCATACTCAATTACGTCATGAATGACGTGATTGTGCCTGTCTTATACACTTAATAGTCTGTCAAGTTGTACAAATTGTCTGTCTTTGCTAATTAATAAACATTACGTTGAATATTTTGAAACTAATTTGACTTGGCGCCAGTGAAATTAGTTTCAAAACATTCAACAGCTTACCTGTATAGTTTTCTGGAAATGGAGATTCAGGGGGTGCAGGGATCAATCGATTCCAACACAGGCACAGCGTGGGCGGAGGTTAGTTAGAGATGGGCGGGGCATAGCTAAAGCTGGATACCTCCATTCTCATGACAATTGTAGAATGTGTGTTTGGCCAGTTTGATCATAAACCGCTAACAAGCTTATATACTATAAGCAGAAAAGCAAACATCTGTTCTACGGTTAGATAGTGTTATTATTGGCTTGTAAAATTACATCATCCAATCCACTTCAACATGAGAACTACATCAACCTTTTAACCCTTAAACACTCGAATTTGTTCAAGAAAATTTAAATTTTCTCAGGAAATGTCCATTTGCCGACCAAGAGAAGCCTATTTTTGAAAATTTACCACTGGAATGACTGGCTATCGAGCCAGTCATTCCACTGGTAAATTTTCAAAAATAGTCATCTCTTGGTCAGCAAATGGACATTTCTAAAGACCACTGCAGAAGCCATTTTTGGCTGATATGAGTGTTAAAGGGTTAACCCAGAATGCCTTAGTTTCAGAAGATAATTATAAACTATTGCTGATTTTAAAGATCCTAGTCAAATAATCCTTAATTCAACAAAACCTTCCTACACAATTATTTCATAAATATGCTCATTCGAGTAGAAAAGAGTTACGTTCAGGTGGCTGAACACTTTTCTGAGTCTGTTCCGTTTGTGGCAAAATATTTCTGACTTACTGAACGATGAAGAAATGGTTTGACATGAAGAAAAATATGGTGGAAAATTCAAGTTTAAAACCAATACATTCCGATAAATAAATCTAAAGTTACATCTTGACAATTAGCCCGTTAACTCTCAAGCCGGCCAAAAATAGCTTCTACACTGGTCTTAATAAATGCCCATTTGCTGGCCAAGAGAAGGATATTTTTGAAAATTTACCACTGGAATGACTGGCTCGATAAACGAGTTAGTCATTTCACGGGTAAATTAAAAAAATTAGTCTCTTGGTCTGCCAATTGACATTTTCTTTGAGAAAATTGAAATTTTCTTGAACAAATTCGAGGGTTAAAGGGTTAAGAAAATGACAAGAATCGAAAACTGAATTAATATCGTGTCATAAATAAAATTTCAACTTGTTGCCATTTCATATCAAATTTATAACACTCATTTAGTAAGATCTCATTTGAAACTCGCTAAAGTTAATTCCAGAAGGTCTTTCTGAACTCGTTTTGATAAATTTGACACAAAATTGTCAAATAGTGATTCACGATATATCGTTATTTTTATGTACTACATATCATGATACTATCTAGGGCAATATTTGTGCATCGGTAACCCTTCACTGACAAATCCCGGAACATATATTCTTTACGATATAAAACTTAATCTGTTGATCATATTTTGAAATTAATTTGACTGGAAGCCATTGCAGCCTAATGCAGCAATGGCTTCCAGTCAAATTAATCTAAAAAAACTCGTTTTCCTGTATGGTTGCTTTGAAAATGAGATATGGGGAATTCATCGGTGAAAGGGTTAAAGTCAACATGCCATTGTTACATCGTCTCATGCCATCGTTACATCATCTCATGGCTTACCCTCTATCATATAAACTACAATAAGGCAGGTACAGAGATCGTAGGAACATCCAGACATCCTCGTATGTCCAGCCTAGCAAGGGATTAACACGCATATATTGGGGCCAGTCGGGGTCTGTCATGGCAAACGAATTCAAGTGAGCTACGGGTATAATAAAATACAGAATATACATATGATGAGAATAACGATGGTGGTGGTGATGGTGGTGGTGATGATGACGATGGTGGTGAGGGTGATGATGATGGGGTGATGGTGGTGGTGATGGTGATGAACAATGCGGAGTTATTGAATGGGGTATAGATACGTGATTTGAGATTATAAAATTCATATAATTAATAGATTTAGTTGATTTTATACCAGGAAGAAAACTAATTAAAGGAATAACCGGTCATCTTGTTAGATCGCTATGGGATTTAGCATGTGTAGCTGATGTATCCAGTTCCTTTCATGTTCTTTATGGAAGTGTGTCTTCTCTCGTTGTGAGGTAGAACTTGTATAATTTTTATGGTCAACTTGTCCCGAGTGGTTGGGTAAATTGAATGACATGGTATTTTTAGCTCACCTGGCCAGAATGGCCAAGTGAGCTTATGCCATGGCGACCCTCCGTCCAGTCAGTGTCCGTTGGCCGGATTCCTGTGCCCATCCATCTGTAAACTTTTTCTTTAAGAAACTTCACAAAAACCACTGGGCCAATTTGAATTATATTTGTTAGGAAACGTCTTTAGGGAATAGAGATCCAAGTTTGTTCATATGAAGCCGATCGTCTAATATGGTCAGTTGCCATCTTGGATTTTCGCCTATTTTTTTTAGAAACGTAATGGAAAATCTTGGAAATCGCTTGGCGGATCCATTCAAAACTCATGAAGGCTCAACTTATTAACCATTGGGCCAATTTTAATAAAAACCTGGCTAAAAATTCTTCACAGAAATTAGATTAGTATATATGTCCAGTGGTCATCTCATTTCGTTCTGTTTTGCCAGTGGCCAATAATTTCAAGTGAGCGATACATATTTGAAACTCCATGTTACTGTCATTTCACCTGCGCATTGTTATAGCATTTGGTGAGGGTGAGCAGATAACATTATGCTTGGGGGCTGGAGTTTAGCCAATCAGTTTCATTTATATTATCGAGGAATTTCACTGGATGCAACCCACAGGTCATTTATATTTAGGACGTTTCGTTAACTTAGCCTGGATATCAAGCCTGCAAGCACGGTATTCCAGACAGGAGCAGAAGAGCAGGATGGTGAGACCGTGCAATAGGACGATGTCTGGAGCCATGCACAAGAAATGTTTTTTTTCTGCCACACCAGTGCCGTGAGTTTACTAGTATTCACACAGGATTGAAATACATATGCAAGGTGAAAACTGAGTGTGACACGTGCAACATAATCTACTTAGCAAGATATCAAAGGCCTGCAAGTCTGGTCATGAACAGTGTAGCTACATGTTTTGTATGTGAGCGGGCGCATGGGCAAACCAGAAGGACTGATTGCAGCTGTAGGTGCTTCCTACTACAGAATACATTACATCATACATGGCTTAATGCGGTTTTGGAATGGTTTTCATTGGTATCATGCTTTGACGTGTTTCTACTTCTGGTTACTGGTGAGCAGATTCCAGTGTTTGTTGATCATATTACGTGTTTTATGACTTTGTTGATGAGTCACGGGATACATATTTCTGTATTTTTGTCATGCAATTTCAGAACTTTAAACTTATTTCTTAAATGATAAGTTTGATACTATAAAACTCGGAACAAACTAGGCTTATGAGATTATTGCTTTGATTGATCACGATCGATTCTATAAAAACAATCGTGATTACTCGATTAATCAGCTTGGGTACAAATTACGAAGGCATAACAATAAAAGAATATCAATGACAAAAGCTGCAATGGTGTATAGAAAAGTTAATTTGCAGGCCAAGCGAAGACTACAAATGTATTTTTGAAAATGTATTATGATTCTCGATCCAGTCATTCCAGTGAAACGAATAATAACAACATACTGGGCGTGTCTGCCCGTGGTGGGCGTGTTGGTCCAGGGAAAGGGCGTCCCTTATCCTGCTCGGTTTGTGCCTATAGGCTCCATCGGGTGGAGCTGGTGTTTTGACTATTAATGCGTGCGACCAGCAAATGGTCAAATTTAATTCGGCAGTCGAGCGTTTTGCTAAATAGCGTCCAGACAAAGTCTGTGAGTATTTAAACGAAGCCAGGGTTGTACTCGCTTAACTCCGTTGGAGTCGTATATTCAGTTACTCGCGAAGACGAGCCTATGCATATAACACGACATTGAATATAAGCCATTTCCAAAGCTTATGATAATTATGAGTACCCGATATTCAGACTCATTACTCACCATTCTTCTCGTGAACAATGCATGTACAAGGCTATTTCCAGGAAATTTCTACGTATAGCCAGTTGGAAAATGAATTACAAAAGTTAAAACAATATAATTTTTAGGTGTCCCTACTTAAACTGAATTTAACCATTAAAGAAATATGTTAAAACAACCCTGAACAACAGCTCTGCAAACGGCGCATAATACCCCACCATGATGACAAACTAATAAATGACAGCTATCAGAAAATATTTACTTCTTCCTCAGACCAGTAATCCTTATTAAGTGTTAAAGCGATCCACTAAACGGTCAAGGAGGTATCGTCTGGAAACCAATTTTCAAGATGGCTGCCGCTGACTGGTGGCCATATTGGATTTCCGATTACCGTAAATTTCACTAGGTTTCTTCACCAAACATATTCCAACGACCCTAGGAAGTGATCCGATAAATGGTAATGGAGATATCATCCAGAAACCAACTTTCAAGATGGCAGCGCGTGGCTGGCGGCCATCTTGGATTTCTGATCATTGTCAATCTAGATAGGTTTCTTCACCAGAGGTAGTCGAACCACCTGATGAAGTTTAAAAGCAATCCGATAAATGATAACGGAGTTATCATCTGGAAACCAATTTTCAAGATGGCCACCGGTGGCCATCTTGGATTTTGGATTACTGTTGATTTTGATAGGCTTCTTCCGCACACCTAGTCCAACCACTCTATGAAGTTTCAAAGCGATCCGATAAACGGTAACGGAGTTATCATCCAGAAACCAACTTTCAAGATGGCAGCGTGTGGCTGGCAGCCATCTTGGATTTTGAATCAGTGTCGATTTCGATAAGTTTCTTCCTCAGACCTAGTCCAACCACTCTATGAAGTTTAAAAGCAATCCGATAAACGATAACGGAGTTATCATCTGGAAACCAATTTTCAAGATGGCCACCGGTGGCTGGTGGCCATCTTGGATTTTGGACTATTGTCGATTTCGATAGGCTTCTTCCGCAGACCTAGTCCAACCACTCTATGAAGTTTCAAAGCGATCCGATAAACGGTAACGGAGTTATCATCCGGAAACCAATTTTCAAGATGGACGCAGGTGGTTGGCAGCCATCTTGGATTTCGGATCATTGTCGATTTCGATTGGATCTTTCCCCAGACCTAGTCCAACCACCCTATGAAGTTTCAATGCAATCCGACAAACGGTAACAGAGTTATCATTCGGAAACCAATTTTCAAGATGTCCACCGGTGGCCGGCGGCCATCTTGGATTTCGGATCATCGTCGATTTCGATAGGTTTCTTCCCAAGACCTAGTCCAACCATCCTATGAAGTTTAAATGCGATCCGACAAACGGAATTATCATCCAGAAACCACTGCCGCCTGCACGCCCGATCGCCCGCCCGAATGGATGGCGGAATTACATAATACCCCACCAAAAAATTTGGTATAAAAATAAAAACTAGTGACTTTTCAACGCTACTTACTGGCAACAAAACATCATGTGATCAAAATGGCATGAAAAAATACTACGTTTCAATAAATATTCATTGATAAATGCAGTATAGTAATGGACTTTCCCACGGTCTAATTCACGAACAACCAATGAAACACATCATTATGAGAAGATTATTGTGTTTGAATAGAGCGCAGTTGTATGGTATATTATTCTAGCGTGTTTGTTCGGTGACAAAATGCTTGGACTAATAATTACAAGCAAGAGGCCAAAGGGGCCTGTATCGCTCACCTGGAATTATTGGCTACTGGCACAACCAAACAAAATGAGATGACCACTGGGAAAATTTACCAATCTAATTCCTGTGAAGAAGGTTCAGACAAGGTTTATTAAAATTGGCCCTCCGGTTAATAAGTAGTCCTTTAATGATTTTATCAGACATTTGCAGAAAATACATGTCCGCCAAAAACGCTAAATTTTGATTGATTCATGGCGGACATGTTTTTTTATGTATCAACTCTCCATGTATAAACTTTAATGGCGTTTAGGCCTTAATCATATCTCCTAAATTTTGGCCCGATCCAGTCAGCGGTTCTGGAGAAGTAAATAACTATCATACAATATATATCGCGAAAACTAGGTCATCCAAGATGGCCGCCAAAGCATTTGGCCAATCAAGTTCCCTTAAACAAGATTGTTTCAGCTGTTGCTCCAGATGACGTTTCATGAGGTTTGAATCAATTCCCCATGTGGTTTGCGAGATTTTTAGACATTTCTAAAAACAAGCCCAAATTCAAGATGGCTGCCGACCAAATTGGCCGATCGGCTTCCTTTAAACAAACTTGGATCCCTATGCCCTAAGGATGCTTCCTTCTATATATACTTGAAATCGGTCATATTTCTCGAGAAGACATTAAAATTTCCCATTGCTTTCGTATGGGAGTTTTTGGTGGGAAATAGATCCAAGATGGTCGCCAAATCGCTTACACGACAGTTTTGAAAATGACAAATTTGAGATCAGAATACCCAAAAAACTATATAAAACCCATTTTGGCTTCAAAATCCATCAACAATATATTCAATAATCAATATGGCCGCGAAAACTAGGTCATCCAAGATGACCGCTGAACGATTTGGCCAATGAAGTTCCCTTGAAGAAACTTGGTTCAGCTCTTGCCCTAGATCATATTTCATGAAGTTTGCATTGATCACCTAAGCGGTTTCAGGGATTTTTAGACTTAAAAAAAATCAAGCAAAATCCAAGATAGTCGCCGGCCAAATTGGCTGATCGGCTTTCTTTGAACAAACTTAGATCCCTATCGCATAAGGATGCTTGCTGCCAAATATAATTGAAATCGGCCCAGTGGTTCTTGAGAAGTCGCTTAAATGGAAAGTTGACGGACGGACACATGGTCGTCACAGCATAAGCTTACTTGGCCTTCCAGGTGAGCTAATAATACAAGCGGGAATAGGAATATATTATAGCCTAATTACTCCTGCCGAATGGCCAGAAAATGAGTTTAGAGGTTTTAAATATAGCAACTTGATGTTTGCTTTTACAAAGGCCTCCCTCACCTCAATGCGTCTAATATTTAGGGATGACTGTATTTTTTGGCACTATTAGCACCTATTTACCCATGCACTATTCAGATTTTATGGCTTATTTCTCGAATATGGCTCATTAATATCACGATTATTAGATATTGACCATATGAACGATACTTGGAAATTTCAATGGCCACGGTATCGCCACACGGTATACTGTGGTCCTCATGATACTACCGTCAGACCGCCCAGCTCTAATTCATGGCATAATTGATTGATGTCAACCTATATATGATGTAGTTGACCATGATGTAATATGATTGACTGAGAGACTGGATTCCTGCATTTCAAGGTTTTATTGTTACCTGAATAAGGATCAGTTGCACGTGTCCCCATGAGAATAACCTTTATCTCTGGATTAGAAGTCTGTAAATCCATCAGACATTCTTTAATCTGTCCCTCTAAGCGCACTAAGGTCAACTTGTACCTATAAGTGAAACAAGGGAACAAATTCATGAACTATCAATCAAATGTATGCTTCATTACCCTACTGCCATCACGTCAACTGATATCACATTAACTGACGCCACTCCAACTGACGTCACCTCAACTGACATCACTTCAACTGATGTCACTCCAACTGACATCACTTCAACTGATGTCACGTCAACTGACATCACTTCAACTGACAACACTCCAACTGACATCACTTCAACTGACGTCACATCAACTGACATCACTTCAACTGACATCACTCCAACTGACGTCACTTTAACTCACGTCACTCCAACTGACATCACTTCAACTGATGTCACTCCAACTGATGTCACTTCAACTGACATCACTTCAACTGACATCACTTAAACTGACGTCACTTCAACTAACATCACTTCAACTAACATCACTCCAACTGACAACACTCCAACTGACACCACTCCAACTGACACCACTTCAACTGACGTCACCTCAACTGACATCACTTCAACTGATGTCACTCCAACTGACATTACTTCAACTGATATCACATTAACTGACATCACTTCAACTGACGTCACTTAAACTGACATCACTTAAACTGACATCATTCCAACTGACATCACTTCAACTGACATCACGTCAACCAACATTACTCCAACTGACATCACTCCAACTGACGTCACTCCAACTGACGTCACTTCAACTGACAACACTCCAACTGACATCACTTCAACTGACATCACTCCAACTGACAACACTCCAACTGACACCACTTCAACTGACATCACTTCAACTAACATCACTCCAACTGACATCACTTCAACTGACAACACTCCAACTGACGTCACATCAACTGACATAACTTCAACTGACATCACTCCAACTGACGTCACTTCAACTGATGTCACATCAACTGACATCACTTCAACTGACAACACTCCAACTGACATCAATTCAACTGATATCACATCAACTGACATCACTTCAACTGACATCACTCCAACTGATGTCACTTCAACTCACGTCACTCCAACTGACATCACTTCAACTGATGTCACTCCAACTGATGTCACTTCAACTGACATCACTTCAACTGACGTCACTTCAACTAACATCACTTCAACTAACATCACTCCAACTGACATTACTTTAACTGACATCACTTGAAATGATGTCACTCCAATTGACAACACTCCAACTGACGTCACTTCAACTGACAACACTCCAACTGACACCACTTCAACTAACATCACTCCAACTGACAACACTCCAACTGACACCACTCCAACTGATAACACTCCAACTGACAACACTCCAACTGACATCACTTCAACTGACAACACCCCAACTGACAACACTCCAACTGACGTCACATCAACTGACAACACTCCAACTGACACCATGTCAACTGACATCACGTCAACTGACATCACTTCAACTGACATCACTCCAACTGACGTCACTTCAACTGACATCACGTCAACTGACATCACTTCAACTGACACCACTCCAACTGACATCACTTCAACTGACGTCACGTCAACTGACATCACTTCAACTAACATCACTCCAACTGATGTCACTCCAACTGACATCACTTCAACTGATGCCATTCCAACTGATGTCACTTCAACTGACATCACTTCAACTGACATCACTTCAACTGACATCACTTCAACTAACGTCACTACAACTAACATCACTTCAACTAACATCACTCCAACTGACATTACTTTAACTGACATCACTTGAAATGATGTCACTCCAACTGACCTCATTTCAACTGACAACTTTAACTAATGCTACTAGAACTGAGTGATATTGCAATCAAATAATTCCTTTCTTGGCGAGGTGATGAATGCACTACATAAGCAAGAGGAACATTCACCACCACCAATAAGGAGCGATATGAGGTTCCTTGTCACAGCTTTATTGTAGTAAAATGACGTGTGAGATGTAGTTAATGAATTTGCCCACCTTGAGTGGTAGACAATGGCTTGCTACAAAACAACTTTTGCATGTGAATGTCATATTTTGGATTGGAGCTAACCCCGATGTTAGCTATCAGCTCCGCGAGGACCTCTTTGTATGACATTTGAGTGTCAGTGTCACTGATGAGCTTGGCCAGCTCATCGGTGACTACCTTCTTGCCTGGTATGATGTTTGTACATTAGGCATACGAGGTAATCTGAAGGCATGTAATGGCTGGGTTATGGTAAGAACTGAGGTCTTCCCCACATAGGAACGAGCATCCCGAAGTAGGAGCTTTGATTGTGTTTTGTATAGTAGGAATATTTGGTTGAAGACTGCTGCTGTAGCCTTGCTGCTCTGAGCGGGTAGCTACTTAAGTCTCTTCAATGCATGTAATATCTAAGTTATAGTCTTCACAGTCTGCACCTCATGTTTGCCCCTTTCTTGTTGCAGTCCGACCACGTACATTCCATGTCGCGATGGTCAGCACCTGAGAATATCACATTGTCTAAGGATGTTGAATACAGTTTCTAGTTTCAAGGTTAGAGTTGCCAGTCAAATTAGTTTCAAAGTATTTAACAGTTGGATGATGGTGATGATGATAATGATGATGTACTGCGCTCCGCAGCTGCAGTAGTTTGAAAACATCCTGCAGCTGCAATCAGTCATTCTTCTTTGGCCTGCTGTTTCTTGTCTTCCGTGTACACAGTCTGGCTTCCTTTAGATTGCTACATAGCACACCTAGCAGGTTTATGCTATGGCAGCAACAGCTCTAAGTCAAATTAGTTTCAAAATATTCAACAGAATTGTAAATTCAACAAAGGCATACATTTCATGCCCCTTAGTGAGATTTCGATTTTTTTGAGTGGGCTACATCATTTTCATTGCGACATCAGTTAACAAGTGTTGTAATTGATTATGACGTCAGATTCTTGAGTGACACATCTGATCCTGCCATTATTAATGTATATGGGCATCAGTGTGAACATGTTTAAGACTAATCTGTATAAGTTTATACATACCTATCTCTAGATTCTTGTATAAATGTTTCAACTTCTGGGAACGGTAGTTTGCTGCGTATATACATTGCACACAGATTATCTGTATGCTCAGGATAATGTCTGCAGAAATAAACAATAGTCACGGATCATCGAATCTGTCAGTCAATTATATTCAATTAGACACCATCACACGAAAAAACAAGTGATTCCAGACCTTCACCCTCCCATTTTTGTCGCATTTATTCAGATTTGGAAATCCTCCTTTGCGGCAAGTTCCTTCATTATCTTAAAATTTGAGCCAAGTCAGATCAGTAAATTTTGACATACATCTCTGGACACACAGCCAGATCTGATCGCAGTACCCTCTTCCACTTACAGGGTGACAGTAAACATCAAAACGCTGAGTGGAATAGGAGTGCATGGTTTTTTCGATGTACCATGATTCGATAAAAGATTACAATCTTTTACAAGTTGAGAAAATCAACAAGAAAAAATTTTCAAATACCCGCGTCGTTGATATAATTTTCAATCGGGCTGCCACGAGGTTAAGTGTCTATTTTGGAAACAATGTTGCTGAAAGCTGTTATTGCGGTTTGGCTTTTGACCGCACAATTGGCAAACATCCACCCATGTTTGGAAAAGTTTGATCTAGTAGAACCAGCTATTAAAAAATATCTTAAGAACAATAACAACAACCAGAAGAGGCCCTCTATACTCGCATTAACCTTTGCGTCTAAAGATGCGGGGAAAAATGCTAAGATGAGAAAATCAAAGAATCATGACAAATTTATGGCAACATGGTCAATAATTTGAAATTTCTTTGACTGGAAGCCGTTTCCACACACACATATGTACGTATGCACACATGCATGTATACTCAATCAGGCACACGCACATACATTAATGCATGCATACACACACACTCACATGCACATATACAAACACACGCACACACAGAATTTAACATACTTTCTGACAACAGCATGGAATAAATGCAGCAGTACTGTACAGTCCTTGCCTCCATTAAAACCCACACTGATCTCTGACAAACTGGAACAGACACAGGAAATATGCAGGCAGGTAGTAAATTACAAAAACAGAGCATTCACCTTTGATCTGTAGATTATGACTTTTGAAATACCTGTGTTGATTTGTAAATCAAAAGGTTAAAAAACATTAACAACAAATTAAAATGAAATTCATTCAGGTAAGACATTATAATTTAACACTCATGATGACGCCGGACGGAACCCGCCTCTTCCGGGGTCTTGAGGCCAGGGATATCAATTTGCAGAAAAATAGAAGACTATTTTTGAAAATTTACAACGAATGACTGGCTCGGTAACTAAGCCAGCCATCCAAATGGTAAATTTTCAAAAATAGTCGTCTCTGGGCCTGGGAATGCACATTTAACCCTTACCATTCGGATGTCAAAATTTTAAATTTCCAAATTAAATTAAAAGATGAGCTAGTGTACATTTTTCAACAAATTTTTGGGAAGAATTTGCTAATTTGTTGATAATCTTGACCATATTTAGTCATTAACCCTCAAATTTATTAAGGAAAATTGAAATTTTCTCATAGAAAATGTCCATTTGCAGACCAAGAGAAGACTATTTTTGAAAATCTACCACTCGAATGACTGGCTCCGTTAGCAAGCCAGTCATGTCAGTGGTAAATTTTCAGAAATAGGCTTCTTTTGGTCTGCAAATGGACATTTCTCAAGACCACGGCAGAGGCTGTTTTTGGCTGATATGAGGGCTAAATGCTTAAAGAGGTAAGCTGTTAAAGGTAAAGACAGCAAAAATGACTTCTGCAGTTGTCTTGAGCAATGTTCATTTGTATACCAAGAAAATGTAGGTTTTTAAAAAAAATTTACAACTGTGATGAATGGCTCAAATCATTCCTGTAATAAATTTTCAAACCTAGTCTTCTGTTGGTCTGAAATTAAATGGTCAAATAAACGTTTTCTATGAAATATGTGAAATTTTCTTGAACAAATTTGAGGGTTAATTGTTTGGGCTAAGTTAGCTGTTCAGGCTTACAATGGCGACACCTATTATCCAAAGTTTTTCCTAATATATAGTACCATTTCATCTACTAACTCGATCATATTTGCCATTAGAAATCAGTGTTTTAACTCTTAATAGCCTAAAAATTTCTACAAAAATGCATATTTTATTAAATGATTTTAACAATATAATTCATTGCTCTGATTGGCTGATATGTACTTTTAATATTGAATTCTTGTCACATTAACCCTTTAAAACACATATCCGCCAAAAACAGCTTCTGCAGTCATCTTGAGAAATGTCCATTTGCAGACCAAGATAAGACTTTATTTGAAAATTTACCACTGGAATAACTGGCTCGATAATCGAGCCAGTCATTCCAGTGGTAAATTTTCAAAAATAGTCTTCTGTTGGTCTGCAGATGGACACATTTCTCAAGACCGCTGCAGAAGCTGTTTTTGGCGGATATGAGTGTTATAAGGTTAACTAATATAAAGAGGCAAAATATACAACACACTTGAGAAATAATCTGATATATTTCCAAAACAAAATAAAATGTTCTGTTGAATCTTTTAGTATTAATTTGCTTGGAAGCCATCGCTGCGTAAGGCAGAAAGGGCTTAAGGCAGCAAGCGCTTACGGCGGCAAGGGCTTAAGGTGGCAAGGGCTTAAAGCAGCAAGGGCTTAAGGCGGCAAGGGCTTAAGGGCGGCAAGGGCTTAAGGCAGCAAGGGCTTCCAATCAAATTAAATCCAAAATATTCAACAGAACATTTGCTACATCGCGCTCAAAATTATACTAACTACAATAATTCACTCAATAATAACTGCGGCTTCTAATAGGACAAGGGCTGTAAATTTTCTAAATCAAAAGCTGTGAGTAAGGGGGGTTCTATTAAGTATATTTCATGAAAAAACTGAAAAAAACTGATACAAAAAATAGCATGAAAATAGAACACACTTTCACGCTAGAAAATCTTACCATCTATATATATTATATCCATCATGGCAGGAGCGAAATTATTAATTGGGGCCACCTTAATATTGCACATACTTTAATAAACATTGTTTATTTCATCAAAATTAATCCAATTTTTTACATAAAATGTTGGCGAGAAAAAATAGAAATCATCGGATTTATCAGCTT
This sequence comes from Chaetoderma sp. LZ-2023a, assembly GCA_034401795.1. Taxonomy (NCBI): domain Eukaryota; kingdom Metazoa; phylum Mollusca; class Caudofoveata; order Chaetodermatida; family Chaetodermatidae; genus Chaetoderma; species Chaetoderma sp. LZ-2023a. The sequence goes on along the minus strand of CM067370.1, from coordinate 192,246,861 downwards.
CTGCTTATTGTGTAGCGCAATGATGCTAATATTAGTACCCTGGTTGAGATCTGCTCAATCCACATATATAGGATGGGTGCTTCGAGTAGCTACGAGAGTGATGGCGTAAACTCGTCCTATCGCGGAAGCTGATTAATACTTGGTAGAATCGTCAGCATTTTACACACCTAATATACTGGACTCGGGAACTCGGAATGTACGATAGATATATATATATATAGGCCCAAGGCGCTGTGGCGCTCGCCTGGACCATTAGCATTTGAACCATTTGCATTTAAATATATATGATGGATCATTTCTGGAAAATCCAAGATTGCCACCCAAAAAAATGAACAATTAAAATTCTGAATACATGTTCTAGATTCTAACATGATATGGCCATTCTAGCCAAATTTGGTTGAAATATGTTAAGCGACTAAGGAGAAGCAACGTAATGACAATTTCTGGTAAATTTTTCATAAAGTTTTTCAGCCAAAAATTTTTCAATCAAAATTCTGAATAGATCTTCTAGAGCCTACCACCATAGAATCCATCTAGTAAAATTTGTTTGAAATATGTCCCACAGTTAAGGAGGCATAGCAATTTGACAATTTCTGGTAAATTTTTCATAATATCTAAGATTTTCAACAAAAAAAATTTAATCAATCAAAATTCTGAAAAGAAGTTTTAGAGCTTACCACCATAGAATGCATCTAGCCAAATTTGGGCATCTAGCCAAATTTGGTTGAAATATGTCAAGCAGCTAAGGAGGAGTAGCATTTTGACCATTTCCGGTAGATTTTTCATAAAATCTCAAATTTTCACCCAAAGAATTGATCAATCAAAATTCTGAATAGAAGTACTAGAGCCTATCACAATAGAATCCTTTCAGTCCAATTTGGTTGAAATCTGTCAAAACGGAAAGGAGAAGTAGAGATTTGACATTTTCCGGTAAATTTTTAATAAAATCTAGGATTTTCACCCAAAATATTTACGCAACAAAATTCTGAATGGCAATTCTAAAGCCTATGACCACAGGAATCTTTCAGTCCAATTTGGTTCAAATGGTCAAAATGGTAAGGAGAAGAAGCAATTTGACAATATCCGGTAAATTTGTAATAAAATCTAGGATTTTCACACAAAATATTTACGCAACAAAATTCTGAATGGCAGTTCTAGAGCCTATGACCACAGGATTCTTTCAGCCCAATTTGGTTCAAATTGGTCAAAATGGTAAGGAGAAGCAATTTGACAATTTCCAGTAAATTTTTAATAAAATCTAGGTTTTTCACCCAAAATATTTACGAATCAAAATTCTGAATGCATGTTCTATAACCTATGACCATAGGATCTTTTCAGCCAAATTTGATTGAAATAGGTCAAACGGCTAAGGAGAAGAAGCAATTTGACAATTTCCGGTAAATTTTTAATAAAACCTAAGATTTTGACCCAAAAAATTTATGAATCAAAATTCCAAATGGAAATTCTGGATCCGAGCACAATACCATCCTTTGACCAAAATTTAGTTAAAATTTGGCTATTGGTTAAGGAGGAGTAGCGTTTTAAAGCAAAAGTTGACAGACGATGGACGGACAGATGGACGACGGACGGTCGCCACAGCATAAGCTCACTTGGCCTTTCAGGGGAGGTGAGCTAATAATCATTATGTGATGGTAACCAAGTATTATACATTCAATCTGACCCGCATATTTGGCACATTTGTGCACCCGTTAAAATAACATTTTTCCGTTGATAGTTGTATCATACAAGGAAGTGACATAATTTGGATGGTATTTCTGCGAAATTATTGCAAAATCAAATCTCATTTTATTTAACATTTATAAGTTGTTAAATTCACAAATTTTTTTTTCTTTACACAAACTGCTGAAATTTGGATGCGACTTCTATTAGATACATTTGCTGTTTTAAAACAGCTATGAAATTTTAGGATGGCTCAAACTCGAAACTTGGCACACGACGTCCATTAAGGACTCAGGTATTATTAGGCGATATACGGTAACATGCTTCTGTTTTTGTTGTGGAAACATGTTAGTTTATCTATGAGCTGTACAGGTACTGTATTACCTGTACTACCTGTACTGCCTGTATTACCTGTATTACCTGTATTACCTATATTACCTGTATTACCTATATTACCTGTACTACCTGTATTACCTGTACTACCTGTATTACCTGTATTACCTGTACTACCTGTATTACCTATATAACCTGTATTACCTGTACTACCTGTATTACCTGTACTACCTGTATTACCTGTATTACCTGTATTACCTATATAACCTATATAACCTGTACTACCTGTATTACCTGTACTACCTATATTACCTATATAACCTGTATTACCTATATTACCTGTATTACCTGTACTACCTGTATTACCTGTATTACCTGTATTACCTATATTACCTGTATTACCTGTATTACCTGTACTACCTGTATTACCTGTATTACCTGTACTACCTGTATTACCTATATAACCTGTATTACCTGTATTACCTGTATTACCTGTACTACCTATATAACCTGTATTACCTGTACTACCTGTATTACCTATATAACCTGTACTACCTGTATTACCTATATTACCTATATAACCTGTATTACCTGTACTACCTGTATTACCTGTATTACCTATATTACCTGTACTACCTGTATTACCTGTACTACCTGTATTACCTATATAACCTGTATTACCTGTACTACCTGTATTACCTGTACTACCTGTATTACCTATATTTTTGTACTGCTTCCTCTAGAATCCTGACTGCACATCGTACGCGTTGTGTAAATTGATCTTTAGAGTCTGAATTAACTATATCATATATATGTTGTACTGCCCGGCCTATAGGATCCTTCTCGAATGCTATCACACATCCTACAAATAAAAACACCAAATAACATGGAGGATACTAACTGAATCTTGAAACTGAATAATTAATATTTTGAATTTTTATCATTGCCTCGAAAGTGTGTGTGCGCGTGCATGCATGTGTGTCAGTCTGTCTGTCTTGGTGTCTGTGTGTGCCTGTCTGGGTGTCTGTGGTGCATGCAAGTGTATGTATGTTTGTGCGTGTGTGTCTCCAGAGCTGTATCTTAGAAACTACTGTTTCGATTTCACTCAAATTTGAACACATGACAATTTGTTACAATAAAAATAAGATTTTCTGCCTTTGGCTTGACGGGACTGGATCAAATTCAACATCTCTGGCTATTTTCAAAAACTTCTGACTCAATTTGGCTCAAATTTTAATACAAGAAAGTTTGTTACAATAATATAGGATTCACCAGCTTTGCTTTTCTTGATCAGAAAAAAAGTATTCAGAAAATCAGTCAATTGAAAATAATTTAACAAAAATGTGTCTGATTGCTCCTGTCCTTATTATATTATTGACAAATTCTATGAAAGATAATAATTTGTAAAACAGCTGGTACAATAGAGTCAACCGCATAAAACATTTTTTTAACCTTTAAGTCAAATTTGGTAAAAAAAGTTTATATATATTTTCTTATTGAATGTCCATTTACAGGCCAAGAGAATACAATTCTTGAAAATTTATCTCAGGAATGACTGGCTTGGTTATCGAGCCAGTCATTCCAGTGGTAAATTTTCACAAATTTTATTATCTTGGCCTGTAAATGGACTTTCCACAAGGCCATAGCAGTGGCCGGTTTTGGCCGGTATGACCGTTTAAGTGGTGGTATTTAGACAACAATAATCTGAAATAACAGTGACTCATGCATTGTTCACTCTCTGTGATTCCGCCAATGTCTGACAGGGAAGATGCATCAGAATCACACTTTAACCCTTTAATGGCTAAATCTGGTCATGAATATCAAAATATTCGCTAATTGAATGACCATTTGCAGGCCAAGAGAAGAGTATTTTTGAAAATTTACCACTCGAATGACTGGCTCGATAACTAGTGGTATATTTTCAAAAATACTCTTCTCTTGGCCTCAAAATGGAATTCTTCAAGGCAACTACAGAGGCATGTTTTTGCCATGAAAGGGTTAAAGAATCTGAAGAAGACTATTGGCAGCATATCACGATATTTTAAATTGGAAATATCAGAGTTGTCTCCCTTATCACAATTTATAAAGGGGCAGAGTTCCTTCCTTTAAATCTCTGAGATTGATCATGGGAGAGTTCCCTTCCTTATTTCATACAGATTAATTGACAAGTTATCTCCCTTATCACAATCTATTAAGTGGATTGATCATGTAAGAGTTGTAACACAGGCCTCTCCATGAGAATTTTGAAGGGGAGCAGTACTCACCTACATGTATATGCTGCCATTGTTGCTAAGCTATGGAGGTGAGCAATCAGATACTTAATTTTAGTATTAGATTAATCTTAGGCGAGAGGAGAGCAATCACTCGCCTCTCGTGGAGAGGCCTGGTAACAGGATGTATATATTCAGATTAGGCCAGGGATTTTCATAAGCGTCCTTTTGAGGGTATATACCTTCAAATTGCAACTTGGAACCGTATATTGCAATATTATGTAGAACATTTAAAAATTAATATGACTAAGGCAGCAATGGCTTCCAGCCATATTAATTTCAATATATTCAACAACATTTCTGTTTATTTGCCATGAATATGAGATACATGGAATTTATAGGTGACAGGGTTTTGTGTACCAATTTTACACATGTCACGCCCAAGAGTCAAAATATGAAATTCACACATGAAATGTTCACACGCTGATGAACAGAATGAATGAATCGCAAACGTTTTTTCTGTGCAGTTCATTTTCCACTATCAATTACTGATAATATGTTAATATGTTTGTATAGAAAATGAATCTCAATTTCAATAAACAATTATTTTATTAAATCATTGTCATTATTATTATTATTATTATTATTATTATTATTATTATTTTGTTGAAAGATTATATATATATAGAATCCATTGTTAAATATCAATGACCACTGTTGACAGCTGACTAAAACACACAGAAATAGTTTCTAAGTGGACTTGATCACAAGTGAATCTATGACAACCATAGTCAACAATGCACTCACCGGGAGGTAGAAGAGAGATCAAGCTATCATAGGCTTCGTTAATGTATTCAAGGTGCTCTGATTCCATCGTGATCTTCACTCTATAATAACTAGGTAGAAAATAATATGCAAAATAAATATAATAAAAAATTACTCAACCCATTAATTAATTGCAACAGAATTTTGCCGACACCGCTTTCGATATCTGTCTTGTTTACTATTGATTCCTATTGAGGGGTATGCTAGCCATAACTGGAGTGATGTAGCTACATGCTGCTTAACGATTGCCGGAATCGAAAAAAGGTGAAATCAGAATTCACGTTTTGCGAGTTTTCAAATTTGCATTTCTTGGTTATTTCTTACTGTATGCTCGTACAATTTATATATAGGAGACAGATTTTGATTGAATTTCAACTATATTGTATTATAAAGAAACATATTCAGGCCTTGTTAGCTAAATATTGATATATCTATCCAGTCTACGAAGGCTGTCGCTATTTACTTTTCAACCAATCAGAAACAACCTAGGCCGTCTGCCTCAGTATATAAACTCAAACATGCATAGAGGTCAAATCAATAGTTTGGCAGTGTGATGTGAAGGCATCTATACAGTTAAGTTGTTCAATATAATGAAACTAATTTGTCAGGATGCTAGGTAACAGTTTCCAGTCAAATTAGTTTCAAAATACTCAATATGATAGTTATTACATAATAAGGAATGTGCTGTATTGGCACTTACATGACATCACACACAATCGTTTGAGGAGACAAACTGGCGGCGATCACAATTCAGCATTAACACGATGTCAAAAAGCATATATCATTGCGATACAGATAAGGGAATGCAGCGGGAAGTGAATGATAAGGAATCTATGTACAATAATCTATCAGTATAATACAACATTTGAAAGATTAAATGTAGTATCTCTAACTCTTGAATTAGATCAAGAAAACATTTTTGAAAATTTACCATTGGAATAACTGGATCGGTTATCGAGCCAGTCACTCCGGTGGTAAATTTTCAAAAATAGTCTTCTCTTGGCATGCAAATGGACATTTCTTAAACCATTGTAGAGGCTGGATTTGACCGGCTTACCCATGAAACGGTTAAGTCTAGTACCTGTTTAGCATATCTGGGTAAGAGCCCAACATGATCTGTTCGCGATATTTCATGTCGATTTCCGTAAGTGAATCCGCTATACTGAATTCATCTTTGTTCACGTAAATCTCTTTAATATGAAATTGTACGGAATCATTGCGAAAGAGCCCCTGTTTAAGAAGAAACAAAGACAAGCACATAAACATTGAAACCCTTTAACCATATGTTAATTGGATTCTAGAGTGGTCTTGAGAAATATTGATTTGCAGGATAAGGTTATTTTTGAGAATCTACAAGTGGTATTACTGCTGGATAACCCCCCAAATACACATGTGTTTGGGAAATTTGAAGAAATATTGGTCTCCATGACAAAGGTGACCTAAACTTCTTTTGTGACAAAACAGTGATTAGCCTAAAATACAACGATAATATGATTTTCTGTCACCATAAATGAACGTACATGTATTGAAAAGATTGCTTGGACAAACATTTCTCCTGAAACTTCCTCAGAACACATTAAAATGAAGCGACATTAACGTACTTCGATAAATAAAATTTTATTAGAACATGGTGGTGTCTTATTAATCCACACTCTTCTGATACTGTATAATAAGATCATAGCTGAAGGCATATATCCAGATGCATTTAAAACTGGTCTGATTACATCAATCCATAAGAAGGCAGGAAAGCCAGTGACGATCCCAGATAATTACCGGAAAATTACAGTGACATCCATAGTGGGAAAAGTCTTTGAGAAGCTTTGCCTTAAACGCATTAGACCATTGATTTCAGAAAGCCAAAGTAATCTACAATTTGGTTTCACACCTGGAAAATCACCATCAGTTGCACCAGTACTAATGACTGAAGTTATAGCGGAATGCAGAGAAAATAAAGTGCCCTGCTATGTTGGCTTTATGGATACACAGAAAGCCTTTGATGTTATCTGGCATTCTTCATTATTGCGTCGTCTTTACCTCCTCAGTATAACAGGGAAGCTATGGTTGATTGCGAATGAAATGTACAGAAACATGTCAGCACAAGTCAAGTGGGAGGGACATAGAAGTAGAAAGTTTGCTGTCAAACAAGGCCTTCTCCAAGGTGGGGTCACATCTCTTGATTTTCATAAACCATATGAGGATCCGCTACTAAAATTACTTGAGCAAACAGCAACTGGTCTACATATTGGTTCAATATATCTGGGCTCAATAACACTATGTGATGATAAGACAGTCCTAGATACATCCCCAGATGGGTTACAGGTGGGACTGAATGCTGCAACAATGCATGCAAATAAAGAACGGTATGTTAATGGCATTGCCAAAAGCCAAGTGATGGTTTTCAAACAAGGCAAAGAAACAGAATATGAGTGGACACTAAACGAAGAAAAGATTGACGTGGTAAAGGAATATAAACATCTGGGACTAATAAGAACAAACGACAAAAGTGGCCTAGGCAAAGAAATTATAAGAAAAGCTCGTGCAACAGCTTATTCATTGATGGGTGCTGGCTTTCATGGAATTAATGGACTAAGCCCAATTGTCAGTATAACACTATGGTCAACATATGTAATACCACGATGTACGTATGGACTGGAGGCATTAATTATACCAAAGAAGGAAATGAGTCAGATCACTACACATGAAAGGAAAACCTTAAAGCAATTGGAATCACTTCCAAATAGTTGTGCAAATTCACTGGCATATTTACTTCTTGGTGCACTGCCGATAGAGGCGCAAATTGAAAAGAAGAAGCTGACATTACTTGCTGCAATACTAAGGAGTGAAGGCTCTGTCGAACAACAGTTAGCAATTCGGCAACTCGTTATGAAAAGAGAAGGCAGACACAGTTGGTTTCAAGATGTCGAATTGATTTTACAAAAATATCAATTACCATCAGCCCACCTGCTGCTACAAGACCCACCACCTAAATGTGTATGGAAGCGGCATGTCCAAAAGGCTGTAAACACAGTAGTCCTAGAGATGTTAAAGGAAGACATTAAGCAGAAATCATCAGCCCGGTTTGTGAATGTTGACATCCTTGATATCGGAAGGCCACATCCGATCTGGTCAACAGTGACAGCAAATACATATGATGTAAAACGTGCTGTCATCAAGGCAAGGTTACTAACCGGTACATACTATCTAAAAAGCACACAGATCCAAATTTAATCAATATGAGAATGATGCCTGTCCTTTTTGTAAGAACGTTATAGAAGACTGTATGCATTTCCTAGTTCGGTGTCCAGAATTTGCAGATATCAGAAGCATCTATATAGCGGAAATCGAGCATCTAGTGGCGGAAGATAGCTGGAAATTAATAAGCAAGGATGACAATCTTATTCTCCAGATGTTACTCGACACAACTCTCTTGTTTGGCCTGATTGGAAGCGATTGAATGTTGAAAATTAAATCTATCTCCAGGAAACTCTGCTATAAACTTCATATCAGACGTAATCATCTCTTAAATGAAATGAATTACCTAACAAAGCTTGTATTATAAAATATCAAGTTAGTATAATTAAAGTCAATTGCACATAGAAAGCACCTTATGCTTTCTGGATGCTCCTACATATATTTCAATAACAATGAACTCATTTACGCGTCTGGTGAACATAAATTTACTCATCTATGAACTGTGACCATTTACCTATATACAGATAGGAAAATCAGTGCGTGTGTACATGCATGTACATAAATATCAGATTTAATGATCGTTGCGTGTGTGTATATAATATAATATATAATTAATGAAAAACTCCAGGAATTTACGGATTCTAGAGATTCCCGGATAATACACCGAAAGGTGGTGCGCCAGACATTGGCGGAAACTCCAAGAACAGAACAGAACAGAGGCATTCACAAAATATTACTGGTGCTGTCCAAGGATCCAAATAAGTGTACAGTAGATTGATAGAGTAAGGTAGTTTGAGAGAGTAAGGTAGTTTGATAGAGTAAGGTAGTTTGAGAGAGTAAGGTAGTTTGAGAGAGTAAGGTAGTTTGATAGAGTACGGTTGTTTGATAGAGTAAGGTAGTTTGATAGAGTAAGGTAGTTTGACAGAGCAAGGTAGTTTGACAGAGTAAGGTAGTTTGAAAGAGCAAGGTAGTTTGATAGAGCAAGGTAGGTTTGATAGAGTAAGGTAGTTTGATAGAGCAAGGTAGTTTGACAGAGCCAGGTAGTTTGACAGAGTACGGTAGTTTGCTAGAGCAAGGTAGTTTGATAGAGTACAGTAATTTGTCAGAGCAAGGTAGCTTGATAGAGTAAGGTAGTTTGACAGAGCAAGGTAGTTTGATAGAGTAAGGTAGTTTGATAGAGTAAGGTAGTTTGATAGAGTAAGGTAGTTTGAAAGAGCAAGGTAGTTTGATAGGGCAAGGTAGGTTTGATAGAGTAAGGTAGTTTGATAGAGCAAGGTAGTTTGACAGAGCCAGGTAGTTTGACAGAGTAAGGTAGTTTGCTAGAGCAAGGTAGTTTGATAGAGTACGGTAGTTTGTCAGAGCAAGGTAGTTTGATAGAGACAGGTAGTTTGATAGAGCAAGGTAGTGTGATATAGAGTAAGGTAGTTTGATAGAGTAACATAGTTTGATAGAGCAAGGTAGTTTGATAGAGCAAGGTATTTGACAGAGTAAGGTAGTTTGATAGAGTACGGTAGTTTGATAGAGGAAGGTAGTTTGATAGAGTACGGTAGTTTGATAGAGTAAGGTAGTTTGATAGAGTAATGTAGTTTGATAGAGCAAGGTAGTTTGAGAGAGAAAGGTAGTTTGATAGAGTAAGGTAGTTTGAGAGAGTAAGGTAGTTTGATAGAGTAAGGTAGTTTGATAGAGTAAGGTAGTTTGATGGAGTAAGGTAGTTTGACAGAGTAAGGTAGTTTGATAGAGTAAGGTAGTTTGATAGAGTAAGGTAGTTTGATAGAGTAAGGTAGTCTGAGAGAAAGGTAGTTTGAGAGAGTAAGGTAGTTTGATAGAGTAAGGTAGTTTGATAGAGTAAGGTAGTTTGATAGAGTAAGGTAGTTTGATACAGTAAGATAGTTTGATAGAGTAAGGTAGTTTGATAGAGTAAGGTAGTTTGATAGAGGAAGGTAGTTTGACAGAGTAAGGTAGTTTGACAGAGTAAGGTAGTTTGATAGAGTAAGGTAGTTTGATAGAGCAAGGTAGTTTGATAGATCAAGGTAGTTTGAGAGAGTAAGGTAGTTTGAGAGAGTAAGGTAGTTTGAGAGAGTAAGGTAGTTTGATAGAGGAAGGTAGTTTGACAGAGTAAGGTAGTTTGCGAGAGCAAGGTAGTTTGATAGAGTAAGGCAGTGTGATATAGAGTAAGGTAGTTTGACAGAGTACAGTAGTTTGATAGAGCAACATAGTTTGATAGAGTAAGGTAGTTTGATGGAGTAAGGTAGTTTGATAGAGTACGGTAGTTTGATAGAGTAAGGTAGTTTGATAGAGTATGGTAGTTTGAGAGAGTAAGGTAGTTTGATAGAGTAAGTTAGTTTGAGAGAGTAAGGTAGTTTGAGAGAGTAAGGTAGTTTGATAGAGGAAGGTAGCTTGATAGAGTAAGGTAGTTTGATAGAGTAAGGTAGTTTGATAGAGGAAGGTAGTTTGATAGAGTAAGGTAGTTTAATAGAGTAAGGTAGTTTGATAGAGTAAGGTAGTTTGAGAGAGCAAGGTAGTTTGAGAGAGTAAGGTAGTTTGAGAGAGTAAGGTAGTTTGAGAGAGTAAGGTAGTTTGAGAGAGTAAGGTAGTTTGATAGAGGAAGGTAGTTTGATAGAGTACGGTAGTTTGATAGAGTAAGGTAGTTTGATAGAGTAAGGTAGTTTGACAGAGCAAGGTAGTTTGATAGAGCAATGTAGTTTGATAGAGCAAGGTAGCTTGATAGAGCAAGGTAGCTTGATAGAGCAAGGTAGTTTGCTAGAGCAAGGTAGTTTTAGAGAGTAAGGTAGTTTGACAGAGCAAGGTAGTTTGATAGAGCTAGGCAGGGATGGGCTCAATTCCATTTTATCAATTCCAATTCCACCGCAATTCATTTTATCAATTCCAATTCCATACCAATATTTACTTGAGATCAACATTGTTATATTTTAACCCTTTAATGTCCAAGATTGGCCAAGAAAAACTAGATTTATCATTAGCCATTTGCAGGATAAGAGACCACTTTAAAAAAATTTCACAATGCAATGACTGTCTCAGTTATGGAATCAGTCATTCCACTGGTAAATTTTCAAAAATAGTCTTTTAGCATACATATAATCGTTCCTCAAGACCAGTGCAGACGGCATTTTGGCTGGCTTCTCCATTAATATTTAAAACAATTAGAATTAAAATTGTTGTTGCCAATAGGTAGTTATATCTTTCAGTCAAATTATTGTCCAAAAAGTCAACGTTCAGCAGATCTTATTTTTAGTTTATTTGACTTAATTATAGCTTAATGCTGAATTTTTCCTGATGAATAGGGCTAAAGGTTAATGCCATGTCTAATTATTATAGATACATGTAAACCGTGCTATATAAATGTTTGCATTAAAAGGCATTAGAATACAATGTATATAGTACAGTACTGACCAAGAGTACTGAGCCCACATATGTAGGGTTTGAATAACACCTCTAGTTCAGGTGTCTTAAAAGCTGAGACATTTCACTGATGGGGGTTGTTCAATGATTCCTTTGTTATGTAGGACGGTATAATTATAGGGCAATTATCTTGTAATGTACTGCTTTCTTCACCCATTTCATTACATGCAGATGATAGTTATCACTTTACTGAACACTAGTGATAACATCTTGATGAATAAATTTAACACAATTTGGTTATCTTGGTTCTAGCTTATATATTTGAAATCAGTTTAACTAATTTGTATGATTTTAAAGATGGCATGATTTCATAGAGATGATAACCTGTTTCCAGTGAATGCAGAATGAAATAAGTTCAAGACCAGTGGCTTTGATTGAATAAAGGAGGTACACTGTACAAAGCTCACATAGGATAAAAGGCTTAATTGGTCACTGGTCAGGGAGAATTGAGTTAATTCAATAATGTATTAAAGTTTATGGCATTTATCAGATCTGTATTTTATCAATTCAGTGACAGATTATTTTTGAAAATTTACCACTGGCTCAGTTATCCAGATAGCCACTCTAAAAAATAGTCTTCCATTGGCCTGCCAATGGCCATTTCTCAAACTCATTGCAGAAGGTGTTTTGGCCAGCATAGGTGTTTAAGGGTTAAGGGCTAACTTGCCCATCACTGAATTATCAGTATCTCAAATTCTAGTTTTCAAACCAAAGTTATAACTAAGTTGTTAAGATTATTTTAATAGAAACTGTTGCAGCCATAGGAGACAAAAGTATTCAGCCAAATTAATTTTAAAATATTCAATAACGCATCTAATAACAGCTGGCATTATACATATCATCAATCTGCATATACATGTACTATATGATATAGAATGAAATGTGGTAAATGGTATCATATAGATCATTTAGGATGAAATGCATTAAGGGCATATAAAGAGCAGTGTATAATTTACACATATTAAATGTACATTTTATAACCAACAATGTTCAGTAAATCTATGACAAATATGACTGGAATTGAATTGGAATTTATCAATTCCGGTCAATTCAAATTATCAATTCCAAATTCAATTCCAATTCCGGTGTCTTAAAATTTATCAATTCCAATTCTGGAGTCCTCAGATTTATCAATTCCAATTACCTGGAGCAAGGTAGTTTGATAGAGTAAGGTAGTTTGAGAGAGTAAGGTAGTTTGATAGAGTAAAGTAGTTTGATAGAGAAAGGTAGTTTGATAGAGTAAGGTAGTTTGACAGAGCAAGGTAGTTTGACAGAGAGAGTAGGGTAGTTTGTTAGAGAAAGGTAGTTTGAGAGAGTAAGGTAGTTTGATAGAGTAAGGTAGTTTGATAGAGTAAGATAGTGTGACAGAGCAAGGTAGTTTGATAGAGCAAGGTAGTTTGATAGAGTAAGGTAGTTTGATAGAGCAAGGTAGTGTGACAGAGCAAGGTAGTTTGATAGAGCAAGGTAGTTTGATAGAGTAAGGTAGTTTGAGAGAGTACGGTAGTTTGAGAGAGTAAGGTAGTTTGAGAGAGTAAGGTAGTTTGATAGAGTAAGGTGGTTTGATGGAGTAAGGTAGTTTGATAGAGCAAGGTAGTTTGGTAGAGCAAGGTAGTTTGATAGATAAGGTAGTTTGATAAAGTAAGGTAGTTTGATATAGAGTAAGGTAGTTTGATAAAGTAAGGTACATGTAGTTTGATAGATTAAGTTAGTTTGATAGAGCAAGGTAGTTTGATAGATAAGGTAGTTTGATAAAGTAAGGTACATGTAGTTTGATAGAATAAGGTAGTTTGATAGAGTAAGGTAGTTTGATAGCGTAAGGTAGTTTGATATAGAGTAACGCAGTTTGATGGAGTAAGGTATTTTGATAAAGTAAAGTACATGTAGTTTGATAGAGTAAGGTAGTTTGGTAAGGTTTTACTACCAATAAATATTCAAATACTACCTAATAAAGAATTATGGCAGTAAAATTACTTCCACCTTTATGGACGAACTATCATACATACATGTACATGTAAGTCTAAATGTGTATTTCTGATCAATGTGGCAGTCTGTGTTATCTTCATCATTAACAGTTAATGACCAGTTCTATCCAGTTACAATTTTGCAAACCTGGGGGAATCCAGTTTTAATGCCTCGCCCATCCCTAGTTTAGCTCTAACCGCGCTTCGCCTGTGTTGGGATTAATTGATCCCTGCACTCCCTGAATCTAAAATTTCTAGAAAACTATACAGGTAAGCTGTTGAATATTTTGAAACTAGTTTGACTCGGTGCTGTTGCTGTCTACGGCAAATATTCAATAGAATGTTTATTAAAGGAAGGGAATTGGAAAATAACAAATGATGTTTATTGGTAACTTCATACAATATTAAATAAACTACCATCGGTAAAAATAGAAATGAATCAGGATTCACTAATCAGCATTTACTAAAAGTATTTACTAAATCTAGGAGCCCTTAACTTGGAGCCAATTAGTGACCAAGCTGGTGCTTCGCACTCCACCGTGTCAACTGTGTGTACAGATATAATGCATAGGCCTACCTGAATATAAAGAGAGCAAACCTGAATATAGTTTTGTCAGTGTTATGAATAGTATTCTCTATAAGCGCCGACGTAGAGGGATTAACTTACTACTGATAATTCACTATTGATCCTTTTGAAAACGTTATACTTGAAAGTCACTTTTTCTGGTTGAAGCAACAAGTTTCGGTCAAACTGATTTCAAAATACACCGCTGGTTTCAACGGTCGCAATATGATGCCTACTGTATATTTTGAAATTTGTGTGACTGAATTCGATCAAATTGTTTTAAAACTAGACAATATTTTACCTGTAGGACATAGTGGCTAATTAGCTTAGCGCGAATATAACTGAGCTTATATGACCAGTTGCAGCGGGTATTATTTATTCGCTCGGCATACAACAGAACACATAGGTCCAGCTTTGTCACTAATTGGTTCCCACCAGAATAACATAAACGGTATCTAGCTGCTTTTTTCTAATTATTCTGATTTATTTCTGCTTTTCACTGATGGCTATAGGTTGATTATTATATAAAGCTGTCATTCAAGAGCATATGTTAGTTCCCCGATCCTTTCCTTTAAATAGTAAAGACATACAATTCGCACAAGTTGACGGACTAATAAGAGTTTATAATGGACTAAATCGCATCTTTCATGATGTAATCGACTATGACATTAAAAACAATGTTTTATTTTGGCGAGTCAATGCCAAATATGTTTCGCAAAAAAGCAGAGCATTCTAACAAAGCATATCTTTCGTTAGCAGAAACTGTTTTCAACTCTGCAAATCTCTGAGCGCTTTGGAAAGTTTTCGCTAATGAACGCGAAGCAGGTTTCCTGTATTGTTTTTTTCAAGATGAGTTGCTGGAATTCCAAGGGTTAAGAGGTTAAGACAGCTGTGGCTTTAAGACAACTTCTGAATATTTTTGGAACATGGTTCATGTCAGCTTACAGCTTATAAATAAGCTAGGATGTTTCCAAAACAAGAACAGAAATGTGTTCATTAGTAAGAAACGTTCTGTTGAATATTTTTAACATAAAATGCCTTAGGCAACTATGTCTTCCAATCTAATTACGTTCAAAATATTCAACAGTACATTCTATTTAGCTTTGGAAACATTTAAAGTTATTTCTGAGCTGTATTGTGTGTCTCAACGCTGCTTCATAGATAAGAGCGACTATGAAACCGTAGATTTATAGGTAGCATCGGCGGGAGATAGATGTAGAGCGTGCTTCAATGTTAGTCATAAGCCGAAGCATAGTAGATTGTTGGATAGTTATTAGTGTGGACAAATGATATCAATATCACCGGTTTATTTATATAGAACAGTTTGAAGAAATTTAATAATATGCTCATGAAATGTTCATGTTGCACGACAGGGGACAAATATTTTGGAAATTTTACCACTACAATTACAGGCTTGGTTATCGAGTCAGTGGCAAAATCTCTGAATAAACGAAATCACGGATTTCTTTTTTCACGAGAGTTAATACTTACCATACTGATACTCTATGACATTTCCTAAATATCGACCTAGCTTCAATAATACTCAGAATTAAAAAGAAACCGCCCCACTGGGCAGGTTACACAACTGACAGTTCACCGGATGTGCAGTCCAAACTCGCACATGCGCGGGGCTGACTCACTCTATTCCAAAATATTGGCTGACCTAATTGCAGCATAAAACGCCGATAGACCGAGCCTCTGTGGGGCGGAGAGGCCGGGATCGTATCAGGGTGGTAAGTATCAACTCTCTCGTGAAAAAAGAAATCCGTGATTTCGTTTATTTCACATCAAGAGTATACTTACCACCCTGATACTCTATGATATGGCCAGAATTCGTAAGAGAATTCGGCGGGAGGGAGGCGAAGGTCAGAAGACTGGCTCATCCCTGGAAGAGCAAGCTCTTGCTTTTGGAGCACAACAAACATCTGAAATTGCGTATGTAAACACAATCAGGAAATGATTTGGACATCGGATAACACGACCGATGTTGAGAGTAATGACCGCTTAACATCCGCTCCCCACCCCCCTCTTTTAAAGAGGGAGCGATGACCTGAATGTCCTATACACTCTCTATGTACTCGTGCACATTTCTGAAGACCACTTCAAAGGATGGCTTGGGCCGGCATGATGAGTAACCGTCTGACTGCTGAGTTTTTGCAGCCACATATTCCCGGGGTTATATCTCTGAACCCGCTAAATATTTTGAAAACAATTTAACTTTCAGTCAAATTGTTTTCAAAATATTCAGTAGGTCCAGAGTTATTAGCCAATGATATTATTGCCTCGTGGCTTGCCGCAGTGGGACAGTTAAAGTTTAAAAGCTTGTCACAATTTTGTATTGTTATTTGACATCCATAAGATTTCTCCATACATGATCCCACTACTGCTGGTGTCACTACAGCTTTAACACAGTGTATAGGATTAAAGGCTAAATTGGATTATCCACATCATTTCTAACCGTCTAATTTTTATACTATTTGTCGGTATCCTCAGATGAGACAAAACGGGGAAAATTATTCAGACATTTGTAGATTCTGATTTTAAATTGTAGAATTTCATGACTTCTAACAATTTATAAGCCGCGTATCAATATTGATTAACATTAACATATACTAGGTGTAGAAATGAAAGAAAGCAATTAGCTATACAGGTGTGACTACAGGTGTGAGCGCAGCAGACAGACAGAGATGTATTAACCGTTTCACTGCTGAGGTTTTGCAGATGACTTATTCCAGGGGGTATATCTCTGGACCTGCTAAATATTTTAAAACAATTTGACTGAAAGTTGTTGGTGGCCAAGCCACCAACAACTTTCAGTCAAATTGTTATAAAAATATTCATCAGGTCCAGTGTTATTACCCATTGAGATGATTGTCTGGTTGCTTTCATCAGCGAGACAATTAAGGAATTCATAAATGGTAGCATTAGAAGCAATGGAGGTATCTATGCTCTGACTATTTCTCATTAAGCCCCGCCCACTTTTTAGAGAATTGGAGTCGATTTATATACTTTGAACCCTGAATTCCCAGAGTCTAAATTTAAAGGTACCTTCCTGTCAGGTATATAACATGCACATTTTGACTTGGTTTACTCTGGCCCAGAAGTGGGGTGCGTATTATAGACTAGTTTATACCATGGCCATATTTTTGGCCTCAACATTTTTTGTAAAAATGGCACCCAGAAAAAAATGTGATACCCGTAAATAGTTTCATAATTTATGGCAAACTCCATTTTTATTCTTGTATTAAAAGCACCTCCACAACCTGTGTTGCCAGACTGTATTATGCGTTCAAAAATTCTGAAACAGAATTCAGAAACAATGAAATCTTATGGGTTAATCTGGGGAGAAAATATGAATCTGAGTTTTGATTGGATAACTTCAATGTTATTGTCATATTGTGCCAATAAAAACAGACTGGCAGATTTTAGAAGAACTCTATTAAACCCAACTCGTTTCAATGTGAAATCTAATAGAAATAGTATATACATGTAACCTCCCAAATTTTGATTGGTGCTTCTACTATGTCCATCTCTCAATTTTGATTGGTGTTTCTACTATGTCCATCTCTCAATTTTGATTGGATAATCATCTCCAGTGTACGGAAGGAAGCAATCGCATAAACACAAATGATTTTTCCAACAATTTATCGGTTAAAATTGTCTAAAATACGGAACAAACTTGATTATTTTGCGAAAATATGCCAAATATACGCAATGATTACAGCTGCCACATTAACAGCATTCAAGTTACCAATTTTCATTCGCTTAAAAATATGTTTTGGTCATTTGTTCAGCAGATTTGGGTACAATTCTTGTGTGCGTACAACCTATTAGTGCGTATGATAGACCCAAAAATATGGTGTTATTAAATATACACATGTAGCCAGAGTTATCCCTACCTGAACTAGAACATCTGTACTCTGGAAAATAGTGATCTAGCATTAGTACCATATTACTAAATGATAAAGCTACACGACAGCTCATAAATAAGTTTAATTGTTTCCACAACAAAGACAGAAACATGTTAGTGAGTACAACTTTGAACACAATGTAAGAAACACTCTGTTGAATATTTTGAACACAGTTCGATTGGAAGAAATTTCTGCCTTAGGCCTCTCTCTCTGCCTTAGGCAGCAATGTCTTCCAATCCAATTATGTTCAAAATGTTCAACATAATGTTTTATTTTGTTTTGGATATATGCTAATTTATTTCTTATCTGTACTGTATTACAATGAAAGCAGAACTTGACAAAGCTGCAACATTAGTAACAGATCCAGCAGAACCTGACAAAGCTGCAACATTAGTAACAGATCCAGCAGAACTTGACAAAGCTGTAACATTAGTAACAGATCCAGCAGAACTTGACAAAGCTGTAACATTAGTAACAGATCAAGCAGAACTTGACAAAGCTGTAACATTAGTAACAGATCCAGCAGAACTTGACAAAGCTGTAACATTAGTAACAGATCCAGCAGAACTTGACAAAGCTGTAACATTAGTAACAGATCAAGCAGAACTTGACAAAGCTGCAACATTAGTAACAGATCCAGCAGAACTTGACAAAGCTGTAACATTAGTAACAGATCCAGCAGAACTTGACAAAGCTGCAACATTAGTAACAGATCAAGCAGCACTTGACAAAGCTGTAACATTAGTAACAGATCAAGCAGAACTTGACAAAGCTGTAACATTAGTAACAGATCCAGCAGAACTTGACAAAGCTGTAACATTAGTAACAGATCAAGCAGAACTTGACAAAGCTGTAACATTAGTAACAGATCCAGCAGAACTTGACAAAGCTGTAACATTAGTAACAGATCCAGCAGAACTTGACAAAGCTGTAACATTAGTAACAGATCCAGCAGAACTTGACAAAGCTGCAACATTAGTAACAGATCCAGCAGAACTTGACAAAGCTGTAACATTAGTAACAGATCCAGCAGAACTTGACAAAGCTGCAACATTAGTAACAGATCCAGCAGAACTTGACAAAGCTGTAACATTAGTAACAGATCCAGCAGAACTTGACAAAGCTGCAACATTAGTAACAGATCCAGCAGAACTTGACAAAGCTGTAACATTAGTAACAGATCCAGCAGAACTTGACAAAGCTGTAACATTAGTAACAGATCAAACAGAACTTGACAAAGCTGTAACATTAGTAACAGATCAAGCAGAACTTGACAAAGCTGTAACATTAGTAACAGATCCAGCAGAACTTGACAAAGCTGCAACATTAGTAACAGATCCAGCAGAACTTGACAAAGCTGTAACATTAGTAACAGATCCAGCAGAACTTGACAAAGCTGTAACATTAGTAACAGATCCAGCAGAACTTGACAAAGCTGTAACATTAGTAACAGATCCAGCAGAACTTGACAAAGCTGTAACATTAGTAACAGATCAAGCAGAACTTGACAAAGCTGTAACATTAGTAACAGATCAAGCAGAACTTGACAAAGCTGCAACATTAGTAACAGATCCAGCAGAACTTGACAAAGCTGTAACATTAGTAACAGATCCAGCAGAACTTGACAAAGCTGCAACATTAGTAACAGATCAAGCAGAACTTGACAAAGCTGTAACATTAGTAACAGATCCAGCAGAACTTGACAAAGCTGTAACATTAGTAACAGATCCAGCAGAACTTGACAAAGCTGTAACATTAGTAACAGATCCAGCAGAACTTGACAAAGCTGTAACATTAGTAACAGATCCAGCAGAACTTGACAAAGCTGTAACATTAGTAACAGATCCAGCAGAACTTGACAAAGCTGTAACATTAGTAACAGATCAAGCAGAACTTGACAAAGCTGTAACATTAGTAACAGATCAAGCAGAACTTGACAAAGCTGCAACATTAGTAACAGATCCAGCAGAACTTGACAAAGCTGTAACATTAGTAACAGATCCAGCAGAACTTGACAAAGCTGTAACATTAGTAACAGATCCAGCAGAACTTGACAAAGCTGTAACATTAGTAACAGATCAAGCAGAACTTGACAAAGCTGTAACATTAGTAACAGATCCAGCAGAACTTGACAAAGCTGCAACATTAGTAACAGATCCAGCAGAACTTGACAAAGCTGTAACATTAGTAACAGATCCAGCAGAACTTGACAAAGCTGTAACATTAGTAACAGATCCAGCAGAACTTGACAAAGCTGTAACATTAGTAACAGATCCAGCAGAACTTGACAAAGCTGTAACATTAGTAACAGATCCAGCAGAACTTGACAAAGCTGTAACATTAGTAACAGATCAAGCAGCACTTGACAAAGCTGTAACATTAGTAACAGATCCAGCAGAACTTGACAAAGCTGTAACATTAGTAACAGATCAAGCAGAACTTGACAAAGCTGTAACATTAGTAACAGATCCAGCAGAACTTGACAAAGCTGTAACATTAGTAACAGATCAAGCAGAACTTGACAAAGCTGTAACATTAGTAACAGATCCAGCAGAACTTGACAAAGCTGCAACATTAGTAACAGATCCAGCAGAACTTGACAAAGCTGTAACATTAGTAACAGATCCAGCAGAACTTGACAAAGCTGTAACATTAGTAACAGATCCAGCAGAACTTGACAAAGCTGTAACATTAGTAACAGATCCAGCAGAACTTGACAAAGCTGTAACATTAGTAACAGATCCAGCAGAACTTGACAAAGCTGTAACATTAGTAACAGATCCAGCAGAACTTGACAAAGCTGCAACATTAGTAACAGATCCAGCAGAACTTGACAAAGCTGTAACATTAGTAACAGATCAAGCAGAACTTGACAAAGCTGTAACATTAGTAACAGATCCAGCAGAACTTGACAAAGCTGTAACATTAGTAACAGATCCAGCAGAACTTGACAAAGCTGTAACATTAGTAACAGATCCAGCAGAACTTGACAAAGCTGTAACATTAGTAACAGATCCAGCAGAACTTGACAAAGCTGTAACATTAGTAACAGATCCAGCAGAACTTGACAAAGCTGTAACATTAGTAACAGATCCAGCAGAACTTGACAAAGCTGTAACATTAGTAACAGATCAAGCAGAACTTGACAAAGCTGTAACATTAGTAACAGATCCAGCAGAACTTGACAAAGCTGTAACATTAGTAACAGATCCAGCAGAACTTGACAAAGCTGTAACATTAGTAACAGATCAAGCAGAACTTGACAAAGCTGCAACATTAGTAACAGATCAAGCAGAACTTGACAAAGCTGTAACATTAGTAACAGATCAAGCAGCACTTGACAAAGCTGTAACATTAGTAACAGATCTTGACAAAGCTGCAACATTAGTAACAGATCCAGCAGAACTTGACAAAGCTGTAACATTAGTAACAGATCCAGCAGAACTTGACAAAGCTGTAACATTAGTAACAGATCAAGCAGAACTTGACAAAGCTGTAACATTAGTAACAGATCAAGCAGAACTTGACAAAGCTGTAACATTAGTAACAGATCCAGCAGAACTTGACAAAGCTGTAACATTAGTAACAGATCAAGCAGAACTTGACAAAGCTGTAACATTAGTAACAGATCCAGCAGAACTTGACAAAGCTGCAACATTAGTAACAGATCCAGCAGAACTTGACAAAGCTGTAACATTAGTAACAGATCCAGCAGAACTTGACAAAGCTGTAACATTAGTAACAGATCCAGCAGAACTTGACAAAGCTGTAACATTAGTAACAGATCAAGCAGAACTTGACAAAGCTGTAACATTAGTAACAGATCCAGCAGAACTTGACAAAGCTGTAACATTAGTAACAGATCAAGCAGAACTTGACAAAGCTGTAACATTAGTAACAGATCCAGCAGAACTTGACAAAGCTGTAACATTAGTAACAGATCAAGCAGAACTTGACAAAGCTGTAACATTAGTAACAGATCCAGCAGAACTTGACAAAGCTGTAACATTAGTAACAGATCAAGCAGAACTTGACAAAGCTGTAACATTAGTAACAGATCAAGCAGAACTTGACAAAGCTGTAACATTAGTAACAGATCCAGCAGCACTTGACAAAGCTGCAACATTAGTAACAGATCCAGCAGAACTTGACAAAGCTGTAACATTAGTAACAGATCCAGCAGAACTTGACAAAGCTGTAACATTAGTAACAGATCAAGCAGAACTTGACAAAGCTGTAACATTAGTAACAGATCCAGCAGAACTTGACAAAGCTGTAACATTAGTAACAGATCAAGCAGAACTTGACAAAGCTGTAACATTAGTAACAGATCAAGCAGAACTTGACAAAGCTGCAACATTAGTAACAGATCCAGCAGAACTTGACAAAGCTGTAACATTAGTAACAGATCCAGCAGAACTTGACAAAGCTGTAACATTAGTAACAGATCCAGCAGAACTTGACAAAGCTGTAACATTAGTAACAGATCAAGCAGAACTTGACAAAGCTGTAACATTAGTAACAGATCCAGCAGAACTTGACAAAGCTGCAACATTAGTAACAGATCCAGCAGAACTTGACAAAGCTGTAACATTAGTAACAGATCCAGCAGAACTTGACAAAGCTGTAACATTAGTAACAGATCCAGCAGAACTTGACAAAGCTGTAACATTAGTAACAGATCCAGCAGAACTTGACAAAGCTGTAACATTAGTAACAGATCCAGCAGAACTTGACAAAGCTGTAACATTAGTAACAGATCAAGCAGCACTTGACAAAGCTGTAACATTAGTAACAGATCCAGCAGAACTTGACAAAGCTGTAACATTAGTAACAGATCAAGCAGAACTTGACAAAGCTGTAACATTAGTAACAGATCCAGCAGAACTTGACAAAGCTGTAACATTAGTAACAGATCAAGCAGAACTTGACAAAGCTGTAACATTAGTAACAGATCAAGCAGAACTTGACAAAGCTGCAACATTAGTAACAGATCCAGCAGAACTTGACAAAGCTGTAACATTAGTAACAGATCCAGCAGAACTTGACAAAGCTGTAACATTAGTAACAGATCCAGCAGAACTTGACAAAGCTGTAACATTAGTAACAGATCCAGCAGAACTTGACAAAGCTGTAACATTAGTAACAGATCCAGCAGAACTTGACAAAGCTGTAACATTAGTAACAGATCCAGCAGAACTTGACAAAGCTGTAACATTAGTAACAGATCCAGCAGAACTTGACAAAGCTGTAACATTAGTAACAGATCCAGCAGAACTTGACAAAGCTGTAACATTAGTAACAGATCCAGCAGAACTTGACAAAGCTGTAACATTAGTAACAGATCCAGCAGAACTTGACAAAGCTGTAACATTAGTAACAGATCCAGCAGAACTTGACAAAGCTGTAACATTAGTAACAGATCAAGCAGCACTTGACAAAGCTGTAACATTAGTAACAGATCAAGCAGAACTTGACAAAGCTGTAACATTAGTAACAGATCCAGCAGAACTTGACAAAGCTGTAACATTAGTAACAGATCAAGCAGCACTTGACAAAGCTGTAACATTAGTAACAGATCAAGCAGAACTTGACAAAGCTGCAACATTAGTAACAGATCCAGCAGAACTTGACAAAGCTGTAACATTAGTAACAGATCAAGCAGAACTTGACAAAGCTGCAACATTAGTAACAGATCAAGCAGAACTTGACAAAGCTGTAACATTAGTAACAGATCAAGCAGCACTTGACAAAGCTGTAACATTAGTAACAGATCTTGACAAAGCTGCAACATTAGTAACAGATCCAGCAGAACTTGACAAAGCTGTAACATTAGTAACAGATCCAGCAGAACTTGACAAAGCTGTAACATTAGTAACAGATCAAGCAGAACTTGACAAAGCTGTAACATTAGTAACAGATCAAGCAGAACTTGACAAAGCTGTAACATTAGTAACAGATCCAGCAGAACTTGACAAAGCTGTAACATTAGTAACAGATCAAGCAGAACTTGACAAAGCTGTAACATTAGTAACAGATCCAGCAGAACTTGACAAAGCTGTAACATTAGTAACAGATCCAGCAGAACTTGACAAAGCTGTAACATTAGTAACAGATCCAGCAGAACTTGACAAAGCTGTAACATTAGTAACAGATCCAGCAGAACTTGACAAAGCTGTAACATTAGTAACAGATCCAGCAGAACTTGACAAAGCTGTAACATTAGTAACAGATCCAGCAGAACTTGACAAAGCTGTAACATTAGTAACAGATCCAGCAGAACTTGACAAAGCTGTAACATTAGTAACAGATCCAGCAGAACTTGACAAAGCTGTAACATTAGTAACAGATCAAGCAGAACTTGACAAAGCTGTAACATTAGTAACAGATCCAGCAGAACTTGACAAAGCTGTAACATTAGTAACAGATCAAGCAGAACTTGACAAAGCTGTAACATTAGTAACAGATCAAGCAGAACTTGACAAAGCTGTAACATTAGTAACAGATCCAGCAGAACTTGACAAAGCTGTAACATTAGTAACAGATCCAGCAGAACTTGACAAAGCTGTAACATTAGTAACAGATCCAGCAGAACTTGACAAAGCTGTAACATTAGTAACAGATCCAGCAGAACTTGACAAAGCTGTAACATTAGTAACAGATCCAGCAGAACTTGACAAAGCTGTAACATTAGTAACAGATCCAGCAGAACTTGACAAAGCTGTAACATTAGTAACAGATCCAGCAGAACTTGACAAAGCTGTAACATTAGTAACAGATCCAGCAGAACTTGACAAAGCTGTAACATTAGTAACAGATCCAGCAGAACTTGACAAAGCTGCAACATTAGTAACAGATCCAGCAGAACTTGACAAAGCTGTAACATTAGTAACAGATCCAGCAGAACTTGACAAAGCTGTAACATTAGTAACAGATCCAGCAGAACTTGACAAAGCTGTAACATTAGTAACAGATCCAGCAGAACTTGACAAAGCTGTAACATTAGTAACAGATCCAGCAGAACTTGACAAAGCTGTAACATTAGTAACAGATCCAGCAGAACTTGACAAAGCTGCAACATTAGTAACAGATCCAGCAGAACTTGACAAAGCTGTAACATTAGTAACAGATCCAGCAGAACTTGACAAAGCTGTAACATTAGTAACAGATCCAGCAGAACTTGACAAAGCTGTAACATTAGTAACAGATCCAGCAGAACTTGACAAAGCTGCAACATTAGTAACAGATCCAGCAGAACTTGACAAAGCTGTAACATTAGTAACAGATCCAGCAGAACTTGACAAAGCTGCAACATTAGTAACAGATCCAGCAGAACTTGACAAAGCTGTAACATTAGTAACAGATCCAGCAGAACTTGACAAAGCTGTAACATTAGTAACAGATCCAGCAGAACTTGACAAAGCTGTAACATTAGTAACAGATCCAGCAGAACTTGACAAAGCTGCAACATTAGTAACAGATCCAGCAGAACTTGACAAAGCTGTAACATTAGTAACAGATCCAGCAGAACTTGACAAAGCTGTAACATTAGTAACAGATCCAGCAGAACTTGACAAAGCTGTAACATTAGTAACAGATCCAGCAGAACTTGACAAAGCTGTAACATTAGTAACAGATCCAGCAGAACTTGACAAAGCTGTAACATTAGTAACAGATCCAGCAGAACTTGACAAAGCTGCAACATTAGTAACAGATCCAGCAGAACTTGACAAAGCTGTAACATTAGTAACAGATCCAGCAGAACTTGACAAAGCTGCAACATTAGTAACAGATCTTGACAAAGCTGTAACATTAGTAACAGATCCAGCAGAACTTGACAAAGCTGTAACATTAGTAACAGATCCAGCAGAACTTGACAAAGCTGCAACATTAGTAACAGATCCAGCAGAACTTGACAAAGCTGTAACATTAGTAACAGATCAAGCAGCACTTGACAAAGCTGCAACATTAGTAACAGATCCAGCAGAACTTGACAAAGCTGCAACATTAGTAACAGATCAAGCAGAACTTGACAAAGCTGTAACATTAGTAACAGATCCAGCAGAACTTGACAAAGCTGTAACATTAGTAACAGATCAAGCAGAACTTGACAAAGCTGTAACATTAGTAACAGATCAAGCAGAACTTGACAAAGCTGTAACATTAGTAACAGATCAAGCAGAACTTGACAAAGCTGTAACATTAGTAACAGATCCAGCAGAACTTGACAAAGCTGTAACATTAGTAACAGATCCAGCAGAACTTGACAAAGCTGTAACATTAGTAACAGATCCAGCAGAACTTGACAAAGCTGTAACATTAGTAACAGATCAAGCAGAACTTGACAAAGCTGTAACATTAGTAACAGATCCAGCAGAACTTGACAAAGCTGTAACATTAGTAACAGATCCAGCAGAACTTGACAAAGCTGTAACATTAGTAACAGATCCAGCAGCACTTGACAAAGCTGTAACATTAGTAACAGATCCAGCAGAACTTGACAAAGCTGTAACATTAGTAACAGATCAAGCAGCACTTGACAAAGCTGTAACATTAGTAACAGATCCAGCAGAACTTGACAAAGCTGTAACATTAGTAACAGATCAAGCAGAACTTGACAAAGCTGTAACATTAGTAACAGATCAAGCAGAACTTGACAAAGCTGTAACATTAGTAACAGATCCAGCAGCACTTGACAAAGCTGCAACATTAGTAACAGATCCAGCAGAACTTGACAAAGCTGTAACATTAGTAACAGATCCAGCAGAACTTGACAAAGCTGTAACATTAGTAACAGATCCAGCAGAACTTGACAAAGCTGTAACATTAGTAACAGATCCAGCAGAACTTGACAAAGCTGCAACATTAGTAACAGATCCAGCAGAACTTGACAAAGCTGTAACATTAGTAACAGATCCAGCAGAACTTGACAAAGCTGCAACATTAGTAACAGATCCAGCAGAACTTGACAAAGCTGTAACATTAGTAACAGATCCAGCAGAACTTGACAAAGCTGCAACATTAGTAACAGATCCAGCAGAACTTGACAAAGCTGTAACATTAGTAACAGATCCAGCAGAACTTGACAAAGCTGTAACATTAGTAACAGATCCAGCAGAACTTGACAAAGCTGTAACATTAGTAACAGATCAAGCAGAACTTGACAAAGCTGTAACATTAGTAACAGATCCAGCAGAACTTGACAAAGCTGTAACATTAGTAACAGATCCAGCAGAACTTGACAAAGCTGCAACATTAGTAACAGATCCAGCAGAACTTGACAAAGCTGTAACATTAGTAACAGATCCAGCAGAACTTGACAAAGCTGTAACATTAGTAACAGATCCAGCAGAACTTGACAAAGCTGTAACATTAGTAACAGATCAAGCAGAACTTGACAAAGCTGTAACATTAGTAACAGATCAAGCAGCACTTGACAAAGCTGCAACATTAGTAACAGATCAAGCAGCACTTGACAAAGCTGCAACATTAGTAACAGATCCAGCAGAACTTGACAAAGCTGTAACATTAGTAACAGATCCAGCAGAACTTGACAAAGCTGTAACATTAGTAACAGATCAAGCAGAACTTGACAAAGCTGTAACATTAGTAACAGATCAAGCAGAACTTGACAAAGCTGTAACATTAGTAACAGATCAAGCAGAACTTGACAAAGCTGTAACATTAGTAACAGATCCAGCAGAACTTGACAAAGCTGTAACATTAGTAACAGATCAAGCAGCACTTGACAAAGCTGTAACATTAGTAACAGATCAAGCAGAACTTGACAAAGCTGTAACATTAGTAACAGATCAAGCAGAACTTGACAAAGCTGTAACATTAGTAACAGATCAAACAGAACTTGACAAAGCTGTAACATTAGTAACAGATCCAGCAGAACTTGACAAAGCTGTAACATTAGTAACAGATCCAGCAGAACTTGACAAAGCTGTAACATTAGTAACAGATCCAGCAGAACTTGACAAAGCTGTAACATTAGTAACAGATCCAGCAGAACTTGACAAAGCTGTAACATTAGTAACAGATCAAGCAGAACTTGACAAAGCTGCAACATTAGTAACAGATCCAGCAGAACTTGACAAAGCTGTAACATTAGTAACAGATCCAGCAGAACTTGACAAAGCTGCAACATTAGTAACAGATCTTGACAAAGCTGTAACATTAGTAACAGATCCAGCAGAACTTGACAAAGCTGTAACATTAGTAACAGATCCAGCAGAACTTGACAAAGCTGCAACATTAGTAACAGATCCAGCAGAACTTGACAAAGCTGTAACATTAGTAACAGATCCAGCAGAACTTGACAAAGCTGCAACATTAGTAACAGATCAAGCAGCACTTGACAAAGCTGCAACATTAGTAACAGATCAAGCAGAACTTGACAAAGCTGTAACATTAGTAACAGATCCAGCAGAACTTGACAAAGCTGTAACATTAGTAACAGATCAAGCAGAACTTGACAAAGCTGTAACATTAGTAACAGATCAAGCAGAACTTGACAAAGCTGTAACATTAGTAACAGATCAAGCAGAACTTGACAAAGCTGTAACATTAGTAACAGATCAAGCAGAACTTGACAAAGCTGTAACATTAGTAACAGATCAAGCAGCACTTGACAAAGCTGTAACATTAGTAACAGATCAAGCAGAACTTGACAAAGCTGTAACATTAGTAACAGATCC
Organism: Chaetoderma sp. LZ-2023a; assembly: GCA_034401795.1. Lineage (NCBI taxonomy): Eukaryota > Metazoa > Mollusca > Caudofoveata > Chaetodermatida > Chaetodermatidae > Chaetoderma > Chaetoderma sp. LZ-2023a. The sequence continues at coordinate 192,218,061 of CM067370.1, read as the reverse complement.
AGCAGAACTTGACAAAGCTGTAACATTAGTAACAGATCCAGCAGAACTTGACAAAGCTGTAACATTAGTAACAGATCCAGCAGAACTTGACAAAGCTGTAACATTAGTAACAGATCCAGCAGAACTTGACAAAGCTGTAACATTAGTAACAGATCCAGCAGAACTTGACAAAGCTGTAACATTAGTAACAGATCAAGCAGAACTTGACAAAGCTGTAACATTAGTAACAGATCCAGCAGAACTTGACAAAGCTGTAACATTAGTAACAGATCAAGCAGAACTTGACAAAGCTGTAACATTAGTAACAGATCAAGCAGAACTTGACAAAGCTGTAACATTAGTAACAGATCCAGCAGAACTTGACAAAGCTGTAACATTAGTAACAGATCCAGCAGAACTTGACAAAGCTGTAACATTAGTAACAGATCCAGCAGAACTTGACAAAGCTGTAACATTAGCAACAGATCCAGCAGAACTTGACAAAGCTGTAACATTAGCAACAGATCCAGCAGAACTTGACAAAGCTGCAACATTAGTAACAGATCCAGCAGAACTTGACAAAGCTGTAACATTAGTAACAGATCCAGCAGAACTTGACAAAGCTGCAACATTAGTAACAGATCCAGCAGAACTTGACAAAGCTGTAACATTAGTAACAGATCCAGCAGAACTTGACAAAGCTGCAACATTAGTAACAGATCCAGCAGAACTTGACAAAGCTGTAACATTAGTAACAGATCCAGCAGAACTTGACAAAGCTGTAACATTAGTAACAGATCCAGCAGAACTTGACAAAGCTGTAACATTAGTAACAGATCAAGCAGAACTTGACAAAGCTGTAACATTAGTAACAGATCCAGCAGAACTTGACAAAGCTGTAACATTAGTAACAGATCCAGCAGCACTTGACAAAGCTGCAACATTAGTAACAGATCCAGCAGAACTTGACAAAGCTGTAACATTAGTAACAGATCCAGCAGAACTTGACAAAGCTGTAACATTAGTAACAGATCCAGCAGAACTTGACAAAGCTGTAACATTAGTAACAGATCCAGCAGAACTTGACAAAGCTGCAACATTAGTAACAGATCCAGCAGAACTTGACAAAGCTGTAACATTAGTAACAGATCCAGCAGAACTTGACAAAGCTGCAACATTAGTAACAGATCCAGCAGAACTTGACAAAGCTGTAACATTAGTAACAGATCCAGCAGAACTTGACAAAGCTGCAACATTAGTAACAGATCCAGCAGAACTTGACAAAGCTGTAACATTAGTAACAGATCCAGCAGAACTTGACAAAGCTGCAACATTAGTAACAGATCCAGCAGAACTTGACAAAGCTGTAACATTAGTAACAGATCCAGCAGAACTTGACAAAGCTGTAACATTAGTAACAGATCCAGCAGAACTTGACAAAGCTGTAACATTAGTAACAGATCCAGCAGAACTTGACAAAGCTGTAACATTAGTAACAGATCCAGCAGAACTTGACAAAGCTGTAACATTAGTAACAGATCCAGCAGAACTTGACAAAGCTGCAACATTAGTAACAGATCCAGCAGAACTTGACAAAGCTGTAACATTAGTAACAGATCCAGCAGAACTTGACAAAGCTGCAACATTAGTAACAGATCTTGACAAAGCTGTAACATTAGTAACAGATCCAGCAGAACTTGACAAAGCTGTAACATTAGTAACAGATCCAGCAGAACTTGACAAAGCTGCAACATTAGTAACAGATCCAGCAGAACTTGACAAAGCTGTAACATTAGTAACAGATCAAGCAGCACTTGACAAAGCTGCAACATTAGTAACAGATCAAGCAGCACTTGACAAAGCTGCAACATTAGTAACAGATCAAGCAGAACTTGACAAAGCTGTAACATTAGTAACAGATCCAGCAGAACTTGACAAAGCTGTAACATTAGTAACAGATCAAGCAGAACTTGACAAAGCTGTAACATTAGTAACAGATCAAGCAGAACTTGACAAAGCTGTAACATTAGTAACAGATCAAGCAGAACTTGACAAAGCTGTAACATTAGTAACAGATCAAGCAGAACTTGACAAAGCTGTAACATTAGTAACAGATCAAGCAGCACTTGACAAAGCTGTAACATTAGTAACAGATCAAGCAGAACTTGACAAAGCTGTAACATTAGTAACAGATCAAGCAGAACTTGACAAAGCTGTAACATTAGTAACAGATCAAACAGAACTTGACAAAGCTGTAACATTAGTAACAGATCCAGCAGAACTTGACAAAGCTGTAACATTAGTAACAGATCCAGCAGCACTTGACAAAGCTGTAACATTAGTAACAGATCCAGCAGAACTTGACAAAGCTGTAACATTAGTAACAGATCCAGCAGAACTTGACAAAGCTGCAACATTAGTAACAGATCCAGCAGAACTTGACAAAGCTGTAACATTAGTAACAGATCAAGCAGAACTTGACAAAGCTGTAACATTAGTAACAGATCAAGCAGAACTTGACAAAGCTGTAACATTAGTAACAGATCAAGCAGAACTTGACAAAGCTGTAACATTAGTAACAGATCAAGCAGAACTTGACAAAGCTGCAACATTAGTAACAGATCCAGCAGAACTTGACAAAGCTGTAACATTAGTAACAGATCCAGCAGCACTTGACAAAGCTGCAACATTAGTAACAGATCCAGCAGCACTTGACAAAGCTGTAACATTAGTAACAGATCCAGCAGAACCTGACAAAGCTGTAACATTAGTAACAGATCAAGCAGAACTTGACAAAGCTGTAACATTAGTAACAGATCAAGCAGAACTTGACAAAACTGTAACATTAGTAACAGATCCAGCAGAACTTGACAAAGCTGCAACATTAGTAACAGATCCAGCAGAACTTGACAAAGCTGCAACATTAGTAACAGATCCAGCAGCACTTGACAAAGCTGCAACATTAGTAACAGATCCAGCAGCACTTGACAAAGCTGTAACATTAGTAACAGATCCAGCAGAACTTGACAAAGCTGTAACATTAATAACAGATCCAGCAGAACTTGACAAAGCTGCAACATTAGTAACAGATCCAGCAGAACTTGACAAAGCTGTAACATTAGTAACAGATCCAGCAGAACTTGACAAAGCTGTAACATTAGTAACAGATCAAGCAGAACTTGACAAAGCTGTAACATTAGTAACAGATCCAGCAGAACTTGACAAAGCTGTAACATTAGTAACAGATCAAGCAGAACTTGACAAAGCTGCAACATTAGTAACAGATCCAGCAGAACTTGACAAAGCTGTAACATTAGTAACAGATCCAGCAGAACTTGACAAAGCTGTAACATTAGTAACACATCCAGCAGCACTTGACAAAGCTGTAACATTAGTAACAGATCAAGCAGAACTTGACAAAGCTGTAACATTAGTAACAGATCCAGCAGAACTTGACAAAGCTGTAACATTAGTAACAGATCAAGCAGAACTTGACAAAGCTGTAACATTAGTAACAGATCCAGCAGAACTTGACAAAGCTGTAACATTAGTAACAGATCCAGCAGCACTTGACAAAGCTGTAACATTAGTAACAGATCCAGCAGAACTTGACAAAGCTGTAACATTAGTAACAGATCCAGCAGAACTTGACAAAGCTGTAACATTAGTAACAGATCAAGCAGAACTTGACAAAGCTGTAACATTAGTAACAGATCTTGACAAAGCTGCAACATTAGTAACAGATCAAGCAGAACTTGACAAAGCTGTAACATTAGTAACAGATCAAGCAGAACTTGACAAAGCTGTAACATTAGTAACAGATCAAGCAGCACTTGACAAAGCTGTAACATTAGTAACAGATCCAGCAGAACTTGACAAAGCTGTAACATTAGTAACAGATCCAGCAGAACTTGACAAAGCTGTAACATTAGTAACAGATCCAGCAGAACTTGACAAAGCTGTAACATTAGTAACAGATCAAGCAGAACTTGACAAAGCTGTAACATTAGCAACAGATCCAGCAGAACTTGACAAAGCTGTAACATTAGTAACAGATCCAGCAGAACTTGACAAAGCTGCAACATTAGTAACAGATCCAGCAGAACTTGACAAAGCTGCAACATTAGTAACAGATCCAGCAGAACTTGACAAAGCTGTAACATTAGTAACAGATCCAGCAGAACTTGACAAAGCTGTAACATTAGTAACAGATCAAGCAGAACTTGACAAAGCTGTAACATTAGTAACAGATCCAGCAGAACTTGACAAAGCTGTAACATTAGTAACAGATCCAGCAGAACTTGACAAAGCTGTAACATTAGTAACAGATCAAGCAGAACTTGACAAAGCTGTAACATTAGTAACAGATCAAGCAGAACTTGACAAAGCTGTAACATTAGTAACAGATCAAGCAGAACTTGACAAAGCTGTAACATTAGTAACAGATCAAGCAGCACTTGACAAAGCTGTAACATTAGTAACAGATCCAGCAGAACTTGACAAAGCTGTAACATTAGTAACAGATCAAGCAGAACTTGACAAAGCTGCAACATTAGTAACAGATCAAGCAGAACTTGACAAAGCTGCAACATTAGTAACAGATCCAGCAGAACTTGACAAAGCTGTAACATTAGTAACAGATCCAGCAGAACTTGACAAAGCTGTAACATTAGTAACAGATCCAGCAGAACTTGACAAAGCTGTAACATTAGTAACAGATCAAGCAGAACTTGACAAAGCTGCAACATTAGTAACAGATCCAGCAGAACTTGACAAAGCTGTAACATTAGTAACAGATCAAGCAGAACTTGACAAAGCTGCAACATTAGTAACAGATCCAGCAGAACTTGACAAAGCTGTAACATTAGTAACAGATCCAGCAGAACTTGACAAAGCTGTAACATTAGTAACAGATCCAGCAGCACTTGACAAAGCTGTAACATTAGTAACAGATCCAGCAGAACTTGACAAAGCTGTAACATTAGTAACAGATCAAGCAGAACTTGACAAAGCTGTAACATTAGTAACAGATCAAGCAGAACTTGACAAAGCTGTAACATTAGTAACAGATCCAGCAGAACTTGACAAAGCTGTAACATTAGTAACAGATCCAGCAGAACTTGACAAAGCTGTAACATTAGTAACAGATCAAGCAGAACTTGACAAAGCTGTAACATTAGTAACAGATCAAGCAGAACTTGACAAAGCTGTAACATTAGTAACAGATCAAGCAGCACTTGACAAAGCTGCAACATTAGTAACAGATCAAGCAGCACTTGACAAAGCTGCAACATTAGTAACAGATCCAGCAGAACTTGACAAAGCTGCAACATTAGTAACAGATCCAGCAGAACTTGACAAAGCTGTAACATTAGTAACAGATCCAGCAGAACTTGACAAAGCTGTAACATTAGTAACAGATCAAGCAGAACTTGACAAAGCTGTAACATTAGCAACAGATCAAGCAGAACTTGACAAAGCTGTAACATTAGCAACAGATCCAGCAGAACTTGACAAAGCTGTAACATTAGTAACAGATCAAGCAGAACTTGACAAAGCTGTAACATTAGTAACAGATCCAGCAGAACTTGACAAAGCTGTAACATTAGTAACAGATCTTGACAAAGCTGCAACATTAGTAACAGATCAAGCAGAACTTGACAAAGCTGTAACATTAGCAACAGATCAAGCAGAACTTGACAAAGCTGTAACATTAGTAACAGATCCAGCAGAACTTGACAAAGCTGTAACATTAGTAACAGATCTTGACAAAGCTGCAACATTAGTAACAGATCAAGCAGAACTTGACAAAGCTGTAACATTAGTAACAGATCAAGCAGAACTTGACAAAGCTGTAACATTAGTAACAGATCTTGAAAAAGCTGCAACATTAGTAACAGATCTTGACAAAGCTGCAACATTAGTAACGGAAATTGACAAAGCTGCAACATTAGTAACAGATCTTGACAAAGCTGCAACATTAGTAACAGAACTTGACAAAGCTGCAACATTAGTAACAGATCCAGCAGAACTTGACAAAGCTGTAACATTAGTAACAGATCTTGACAAAGCTGCAACATTAGTAACAGATCAAGCAGAACTTGACAAAGCTGTAACATTAGTAACAGATCAAACAGATCTTGACAAAGCTGCAACATTAGTAACGGAACTTGACAAAGCTGTAACATTAGTAACAGATCTTGACAAAGCTGCAACATTAGTAACGGAACTTGACAAAGCTGCAACATTAGTAACAGATCTTGACAAAGCTGCAACATTAGTAACGGAACTTGACAAAGCTGCAACATTAGTAACAGATCAAGCAGAACTTGACAAAGCTGCAACATTATTAACGGAACTTGACAAAGCTGTAACATTAGTAAATGTTAGTAACAGATTGAGTGTCAAATGAGTCTTCATGTATCAGCAGCAAATTTGTCTAGCATCACCTCAAAGGTCTTAACTGTTTCATCCACAAATTTGTTCAAGAATATATGAATTTTCTCATATAAAATGTCCATTTGCAGACCAATAGAAGACTATTTTTGAAAATTTATTACTGGAATGATCGACTTAGTTATCGACCCAGTCATTCCAGTGGTAAGTTTTCAAAAATAGTCTTATGATGACCACTGCAGAAGACGTTTTTACCAGCTGAGTGTTAAGCCTTTAATGGTCAGGCTGGTCAAAAATGAGGGTTTTGTGTGAAATTTCCATTTGCAGATCAGATGGTTTTTTGAAAATTTACCTCTGGAATGGCTGGCTTGATAACTGAGGCAGTTATTTCAGCAGTAAATTAAAAAAAAAAAAATCTCTTGGTATTCAAATGGTCATTTTCTGAGAAAATTTTAATTTTCTTGTACAAATTAGAGGATCACAGCTAATTCGTTAAGACTGAAAATAGGCTTATTGGGCAAAATTGCGAAAAAATGGAACACTAGTAATCTCAGATTCCAAACTCGTCCTGAAATCTTGTCACATTTTAATAACCTTTTAAAGATTTCCAGATTTTCGCTGATAACAAGAGGCCCAAGGGGCCTGTGTCGCTCACCTGAAGTATCATCAATTTTTGTCAAAATTGTTCATGGGTGGTTTAGCAGTCTTTTTAATGAGTTTGTGGACATTTTTGCAAGTGCAATATGGCCGCCAAACACACTACATTTTGATTGCCCCACGGCGCCCATGTTTTTTTGATGGATCAACTTCCCTTGAACAAATTTTAATTGCCCAAATTTCGGCCTGATCCCTTCAGCGGTTCTGGAGGAGTCATTTTCGTGAAAACCAGGTCATCCAAGATGGTCACCGAACCATTTGGTCAATCAAGTCCTCTTGAACAAACTTCGCTTACCTCTTGGCCTAATGAAGATTTCCCAAGTGGTTTCGGAGATTTTAAGACATTTCCTGAAATTGGCCGAAATCCAAAATGGCCACTGGAAAAATTGCCCGATCGGGTTCATTAGAACAAACTTGGATCCTTATGCCCTAAGGATGCTTCCTGCCAAATATAATTGAAATCGGCCTGGTAGTTTTCGAGAAGACATTTAAAATTTCCCATTGCTTTAGCATGGGAGCTTTTGACAAGAAAATTATCCAAGATGGCCACCAAACCGTTTATTCGACAGTTTCTAAAATTGCAAATTTGAGCTCAGAATACCATAAAACATATATAGAACCAATTTTGGCCTCAAAATCCATCAAATAAAAAAATCCAATATGTCCGTCAAACACACTACATTTTGATTGGCCCACGGTGGCCATGTTTTTTGATGGAGCAACTTTCCTTGAACAAACTTTAATGGCCCTTAGTCCCTAATCATATCTCCCAAATTTCGGCCCGATCCCTTAAGCGGTTCTGGAGAAGACGTTTTCTGGAAAACTAGGTCATCCAAGATGGCTGCTGAACCATTCGGTTAATCAAGTCAACTTGGACAAACTTGGCTTACCTCTTTGCCTAGATTAGGTTTCATAAGTTTTGAATCGATTCCCCAAGCCGTTTTGGAGAACAAGATTTTCAGACATTTCTAAAAATCGACCGAAATCCACGATGGCCACCGCCCAATTGGCTGATCGGCTTCGTTTGAACACAATGAAATCTTTATGCCATAAGGATGCTTCCTGCCACATATAATTCAAATCGGCCCAGTAGTTCTCGAGAAGACATTTTAAATTTCCCATTGCTTTAGTATGGGAGCTTTTGGCGGGAAAATGATCCAAGATGGCTGCCAAACCATTTATCCGACAGTTTCGAAAATTGCTAATTTGAGAACAGAATACCTAAAAACCTATAAAAACAAATTTCGGCCTCAAAATCAATCAAATAAAAAAATCCAATATGGCTGCCAAACACACTATATTTTGATTGGTCCAACTTCTCTTGAACAAACATTAATCGGCCTTAGTTGCTAATTATATATCACAAATTTTGGCCTGATCGCTTCAGCGGTTCTGCGGAAGAAGTCGTTTTTGTGAAAACTAGGTCATCGAAGATGGCCGCTGAACCATTTGGTCAATCAAGTTCCCTTGAACAAACTTGATTCAGCGCTTACCCTAGATCATATTTAGTGAGTTTTGAATCGATCCCTTAAATCGTTTGGGAGAAGATTTTTAAAAACATTTCTAAAAATCGGCTGAAATCCAAGATGGTCGCCGGCCAAATTGGCCAATTGGGTTCGTTTGAACAAAGTCGAATCTCTATGCCTTAAGGATGCTTCATGCCAAATATAATTGAAATCGGCCCAGTAGTTCTCGAGATGATATTTTTAATTTCCCATTGCTTTAGTATGGGAGCTTTGGGCGGGAAAATGATCCAAGATGGCCACCAAACCGTTTATCCGAGTTTCGAAAATTGCAAATTTGAGATCAGAATACCCAAAAACCTACATAAAACCAATTTCGGCCTCAAAATCCATCAAATAGAAAAATTCAATATGGCTGCCAAACATGCTATATTTTGATTGGCCCATGGCGGCCATGTTTTTTGACAGATCAACTTCTCTTGAACAAAATTTACTGGCCCTTAGTCCCTAATCATATCTGCCAAATATCGGCTTGATCCCTTCAGCGGTTCTGGAGAAGTTATTTTCGCTAAAACTAGGTCAACCATGATGGCCGCCGAACTATTTGACCAATTAAGTTCCCTTGAACAAATTTGGTTGAGCTCTTGCCCTAGATCAGATTTCATGACGTTTCCTTCAATCCCTCAAGCGGTTTCGGCGATTTTAAAAAAACGTTTCTAAAAATTGGGCAAAATCCAAGATAGCCACCGGCCTAATTGGCTTCCTTTGAACAAACTTGGATCCCTATGCCCTAAGGATGCTTCTTGCCACATATAATTGAAATTGGCCCAGCGGTTCTTGAGAAGAAGTCATTTAAAGGAAAAGCTGACGGACGGACGATGAAAACGGTTCTTATGAATTTTTATGATTCTTATGAATCATCAAAGCCTTTTGTGGACTAAAGGCTTAGTCCAATCGGACAACTCGTTTCCGAGATATCCGCAGATCTCATTTGGATGCATACAAAGATGTAATTCCTGTTCCAGGTCAATGCCTGGATATCATCTATAGAATGATTACCGGCATCAGCCCATGTTGGTGTTAATATTTGAACCAAACCGAATTGTTAGTTCTTCTGATACTGCTCCAGACAGACAGACAGACAGACAGATGCATGCACATGCTCTTGATGTCAATGGAGAAATCTAGTTTTAGCTATGCCCCGCCCATCTCTAGCTATGCTCCACCCACACCTTCCTCGTGTTTGGATCGAGCGATCCCTGAACTACCTGACCATCAATTTCCAGAAAACTATACCGGTAAGCTGTTAAATATTTCGAAACTAATTTGACTGGGTGCTGTTGCCGCCAATGGCAGCAACAGCGCCCAGTCAGATTAGTTTCAAAATATTCAACAGAATATTTATTAAATGGTAAAGACATACAATTCGTACAATGTGTCAGACTATTAAGCGTGAAAGACGGACTATATCGAGTCATTCATGATGCAATGATTATGATGTCATTCTACACGTCACTTCATTGATTATGACATCAGATGATGGATAGATAAGCTGGAAAAATTAATCGAGAACACGGGTATTAGCACAGAATTTCTGTGAGCGCTCGTTTATATGTGTAGTTAAAATTAAATTGCAATTATCCATCATATACATAGTTACATAATTTCTTATAATACATGTACATACACTCATTACCTCTAATAAAGTAAATGCATACTCAGTAAGGTTAGGTATACCGGGAAAGACAAACACATTCTTCACAGAAATAACAGGAAATTTCGTCTTCTCTCCTGTTTTGGGGTTTGTGCCATAATGTAGCTGTGCTGATTCTGGCACCTGGTAAGACAGAAGGAAAAACAGATAGATATTTGAAAAGTAGATATGTATATCTAGGTCTGAAAATTACAGTTATATCGTTAGCAAGAGGCTAAGTAGTTAATTGCATGCAGGGCTTGCAATGGAGGTATCCCATCTGTCACTCAACTATCTGACATCGTAATCACTTATGTCACGAGTTAGCCGAGATCACAATCATAACAAAAATCAAAATGTCTGTCATAAAAAATGTACGAACTGCTGCAGCAGCTCCCAGCTAAATTAGTTTCAAAATATTCAACAGAATATACCTTCCATCATGAAGAATTTCATACATGTATCTGTAAACTGGGAACTTAGTGTCAAGTTCATTTTAGCATGATTTAGAGATTACACAAAGTTTAATCTGAGACATGTATCTCCTAAATAATTTATGGATTTATTTTCCTTACATCATCATCACTGCAACAACCATCACCATCGGTCATTCTTGGATGGAATCGAAGCTACAACATATATATCTCTTCCCTTCATACCCTCTGGTAGTTTTATTTTCCTAACAATTTAAATAATTTAAATTTTCTTCAATAAATTTTGAGGGTTAGAGTTAAATAGTACTGAAACAGGAATCTTCGAGGACAAATCACTGAATATATGCTGTTTGAATCAGCATCACAAATTTAACTAAAAATAGATTTCGCCTTGATTACAATAGACAGATGTAGAACAGACCCACTAGGCTTGCGCGAACTTACGTGATTAAATCGAAAATCACGATTATTTCTTAAATCGTGAATTTATATGATTAAAGATTATATAATCGAATAATTGTGAATGATTTCTACTGCAAACATATGTAAAATCCTAGCCTTTAATTACTTTTAAATGTGATCGGCCACAAAAATTGACATTTTGCTCAGCGAATATATGTCCATTTGCAGGCCAAGAGAAGAAATTTTTTGAAAATGTATCACTTACATGTAAATGACTGGCTCGATTATTCTAGTGATACATTTTCATAAATTGTCTTTTCTTGGCCTGAAATTGGACTTTTTTAAACACCATTACAGCTTTCGTCATTGATATGCTTTTGGTGTTATATCTGGGTAATTTGTACCCAAGCTGATTATTCGAGTACCGGTAATCGTGATTATTCTTAAATAATATATCGCGATCACTCATATTCAAGCTTACTACATGCTAACTATTAGCCATGATGTGATTACTTACGATCGCCAGCTTCAACTTTGGGGAAGAAAGGTCATCTGTACCAAATATACGTGAACACAATGTGACTAGCTCTGGGTGTGGTGCCGTGTTCTCATTAAATGCTTGCGCCAGAGCTGTTATCAAATACACAGATATGCATTAACCCTCTCATGACGCTACTGGCCAAAACCAGCCTCTACAGTTCCCTTCAGGAATGTCCACCTGCAGGTAAATAGAAGAGTATTTTTGAAAATCTACCACCAGAATGACTGGCTCAATAAGCGAGCCAGTCATTCCAATTGTTCACTTTCAAAAAAATCTTCACTTGGCCTGCAGATGGACATTCAGTATGTTAATATTTTTATTTTCTTGACCAAATATATAGCCATTAAAGGTGCATATTCACACCAGAATGATTGAAAATAAAATTGTTAAACTTGTATACTTTTAGACTTAAATTGTATTACTGGTACTTAGCTAATAAAACGAATCTTATAAATCTTAACATATGATGATTTCATTACGCATAAATTAGGATAATTATTTTACATGTAGTTGTGAATGTGAATTTGGGAACGGTGTCCATAATTCAATTAATGCAACTTAAAAAAATTAATTAATTTATGTAATGAAATCATCGTTTCTAAGACTTATTTCGTTTCATTACACCGAGGCACAGAATTTAAGCTTCTAAAAGTATACAAGTTTAACAATAAATTTTCAATCATCTGGTGTGATGATGAACATTTAACCCTTTAACACTCATATCAGCCAAAAACAGCTTCTGCATGTGGTCTTGGGAAATGTTCATTTGCAGACCAAGAGACTATTTTTGAAAATATACCACTGAAATGACTGGCTCAATAACCGAGCCAGCCATTCCAGTGGTAAATTTTCAAAAATAGTCTTCTCTTGGTCTGCAAATGGACATTTTCTGAGAAAATTTAAATTTTCTTGAACAAATTCGAGGACTAAAGGGTTAAATAATATCAGCACAGACAACCACACCTCATTTCAATCTTGGCAAGCATCTCATAAATAAGTTTAAATGTTTTCAAAAGAAGAATACCTTATTTTAAAGATTTACAATGTATAGGTATAGGTAAAACATATAGGTCATGGTTTATAGTCCGCTTCCACTTGCGTGCTCAGCCGACTTTACAATTTTCCCATTGGCTTTTTCTTTCCCGTACAATCTCAACTCCCTTTGATAACCGAGCCAGTCAGAAAATCAAAGATGGCCGCAGGAAATATTGACCAATAAGAGTTCTCGATAGAAGTGTTGAAGCCTACCAGCATAGAATTACATTTACTCCACCCAAGTTTTGCTGAAGTCGGGCCATTTATATTGGATGAGTAGCGTTTTAAATGATTTCCTGAAAATTTATGATCGCCAAAAGAATTGACCAATCTAAATTCTGAGAAGTTATGGAGCCTACCACCATAGGATCTTTCCAGTCAAATCGGTAAAAGCGTAAATGAGGAGATGCAATATGCCAGACAGATGGATGATGGCATAAGCTCCCATGGCCCTTTGGGGCAGGTGAGTTAACAATACTCTTCTCTTGGGTTGCAAATACATTTTCTATGAGAAAATTGATTGACCAAATTCCACAGCCTCCATCACTACAAACAACGTTAACCTTCGAATGTGCAGTCATCATGCGTCGGTCCGATGCCTCCAGTGGTAATAACATGTGTATATCGGTGTGAAAATTTAGCAATCTCCTTAGCGATTGAATCCACATCATCACCAACAACAGATATCTGAAAAATATATACTTATAGTACAACTCATAAATAAGGTAAATTGTTTCCAAAACAAAAGCAGGAACATGTTACTAAGTACACGTACAAGTTTGAAAACGATGTAAGAAATGCTCTGTTGAATATTTTGAACATCAGCTTGGGCAGCAATGTCTTCTAATCCACTTACGTTGACTTCAAAATATTCAACAATATGATGGGGTTCTACGTTACTGTGGTACATACTTAATACAATGTATAACTTCACATCAATTGCTTCAGAAAATTGTCTCGCTAGAGCACAAGCATTTTTCACGATGGATATTGTGAAGAACTGCCTTTTTATACCTGTGCTACTCTAAAGGCAGGGACAGATCTACCCACTAGCCAATTAGCCAAATGCTAGTACAACTGAAATTTGGCCAATGAAAAGCAGAATTGGTTAAATCATTGGCAAATGATTAAAATTTATTTAATTTTATTGATTGGCTGAATCCTGTCTAATTCGCGCATTACAATTGGATTGCAAAGATTCCTGTTTACGTTGTTGAATATTTTGAAAATAATATGACTGAAAGTTGTTGCTGCCTATGGCAGCATCAAAAAAGCATCCGCTTTTGTTTCTACGAGAATTCTTAATACTTACCAGATGTACTATTATGATAATGTCTATTATCTAGTCTAGCTCAAAATAAACAATTAAAAACTCCTCAATGGCCAGACTAGGAATGACTGAAGCTAATGCAGACTTATATGCTGCTAGGGTTGAAGGTACAAGTTTGTCAACTTCGTATAAATGACAGATAAAATCTGCTACATGTTGAACAGATGCAGAAAAGGGATTAATATCTCTTCCCTCACACCACTCTGCAAATTTGTTGATTCTATAATTATATGTTTTCGTGGTTGAACCTCTTTTGGCTGAAGCAACAAACTTCGCTGCTTGCTCAGAAAAGCCACCCTCAATTGCACGCAGTCAATTTGAACATTTCTGGTCTGTCGTGAAAGTACAGACCCTTGTTCTGAGAGATTAGATCTCTTCTGTCTGGAAGAGGGATTGGATTGCAGACCAGAAGGTCCAGTAGATCCGTAAACCATGATCGGCCTGGCCAATAAGGGGCGATCAGTAGTACTTGGCACATCCCCTCCCTTATCTTTGCCAGAACTTTTGGGATGAGAATTGTTGGAGGATACGCATACACGTACATTCCCTTCCAACTTATCGCCAGTGCAGCTACCGCTAGAGCTAGCAGGGCTGGGATCGGTGACACGTAAGTGACCATCTTTGCGTTTTGATTCATCGCAAACAGGTCAACATTTGGCTTGCCCCATTGTTTGAATAGAACCTCCGCTACCGACTGGTTGAGCTGCCATTCCGTCGGACGACAAACCGTCCTTCGACTGAGAGCATCCGCTAGGATGTTCAATCTTCCTGGAATGTGTGCTGCCCGAAGAATAACATTCCTCTCTTGGCACCACAGCAGAAGGTTCCAAACCATCATACACAACTCTGGTGATCTCGTCCCGCCCTGGCGGTTCAAATAAGACACCACTGTTGAGTTGTCTGTCCTTATTAGGACAATCTTGTCTTGAATTAGACTCTCGAACTTTCGAAGTGCCAATACCACCGCTAATAGTTCGAGAACATTGATATGTTTCTGCGCAGTGGTCCGATCCCATTCCCCTGACACTGACTGATCGTCCAATACTGCTCCTCAACCCATCAATGATGCATCCGTGAAGATGGACATCTGAGGTTGTGGAGGTTGTAGAGGAACACCTCGCAGGAGATTCTGTTCCGATAACCACCACTGAAGGTGGAATATCAATGGTTCTTTTACTGGTATCCTCAGAGATAACGGATCTGTTTTCTGAGACCAGAATGACATTAGATACATCTGAATTGGCCTGCGCCTGAGTGCCGCATATGGAACCACCTTCTCCAGAGATACTAGTAAACCCAGTATCCTGAGAAATTGGCGCGCCGTCAGATAGGCTCCTAGAGAAACCGACTCCAAAAGTGCAATCAGGCTCTTGACTCTGCTCTCCGCCGGAAAAGCTACGCCGTCCCTGAGATTGAAAAATATTCCCAGATAAACAAACTCCTGGGATGGAGTCAATTCTGATTTCTCTAGATTCACAATCCATCCTAGATCCTTTAATAAGGCTAGGACTACCTAAGATTGCTGCGCAGAGTGACTGGATTCCCCGCCTGTAGCAGCCAGTTGTCTATGTAAGTATGAACAGCTATGTTTCTCCTGCGAAGTAAAGAAGTCATGGCGAGAACCGCTTTGGTGAAGACCCTCGGAGCTGTGGTCAGGCCGAATGGAAGCGCATTGAAGTCCCAAACATTGTCTTGGAATGCAAAGCGAAGGTATTTCTGAAAAGGAATTGACATTGGAATATGAAAATAAGCATCCTTCAGATCTATCGACACTGCCCACATGCCTTTTCTCAGCCCTGTCATTACCACTGCTACAGTCTCCATCTGAAACTTGGGGGAAAGAATAAATTTGCTCAACGGTTTGAGATTGAGAATTGGTCTCCATCCTCTGGTATGCTTCGGAACGAGGAACATCATCGAATAGAAGCCCAGAGAAGACTGATTGCGGACTAGATGAATCGCATTCATCTGACGAAGAAATTCTATTTCTGAGCAAAGGGCGTCTAGACGATCTGATTCCCTTGGAACGGGAGTCCATATTGGAGTCGATGTTAACG
Organism: Chaetoderma sp. LZ-2023a; assembly: GCA_034401795.1. NCBI lineage: Eukaryota > Metazoa > Mollusca > Caudofoveata > Chaetodermatida > Chaetodermatidae > Chaetoderma > Chaetoderma sp. LZ-2023a. The sequence goes on along the minus strand of CM067370.1, from coordinate 192,202,074 downwards.
GAACTAATGATTGATGGATGAGCCAGTTCGGATCATAGCCATTTCTTATCCATTGACAGACTAAACAATCGCGCACGACCTGTTCCCATTGGCTTAAGAACAGTTGAAGCCTGCCTCCGCCGGAAGGAATCTGCACACAGCTGGAGGTCAAGATTGCACGAGAAGACGCTAAATCGCTTGGGTGAAGATTCTCGACTCCATTCGTTCCTAACGTCACCGGATCTGGTTCCGCCGGAAACCCATCAGGACCGACCTCCACGGCCGCCCCGCGGCTTCTTGTAATACGATGGTCCGGAACCGCCGCCACGGCTATCCTTATGGTAACCGCTGCGGCCCGAACCGCCACCCTTCTTGTCATCCTCATATGGCCTCTTATTAGAGGACTTGTATGAGGACGAACGGCCAGGTCCTTGTGATCCGGATGGCCGATGGGCATCACGGCCAGAAGGACGGAAGGGCATCTTGGACGCTGCCTCTGCTGCTCCTGTCGATGTTGCCGGTAGGACTGCTGCGGCTGTGTCCTCTTAGTTGACTTCCACGACTTGCCAACCACTTCTTGCTCCGCAACCATTGACGCAACCTTGGAGAGAGCTTGCCGTGCCGTGCCGAGCCGCCGAACAAGCCTGGACCGATGAAAGGCGCAGAAGACAATGCAGCCCTCATCTCAGGTCCTGGTTCTACACAATCGAGAACCATTCTCCGTTGCTCTGCCAATGTCCTGGTGATCACCCTGGCCAGGAAATCTTGAGACAGGCGCATGGTGTCCCGAATAACTCCGGGAGCAGCCTCTGGCACCTGCCCACCCTCCGCCGCGCAGGCCAGCATACCCTGCAGGACGGTACATCCATGCGAGAGCACAGCCATGGCTGCCCTTGCCACATCTTCAATGAGCGTCAGCTCATTGAACGGATCTTTATTGGTCTGCGAAACCAAAGGACGAGAACGTCCCTTAGACTTTCTAGCCAACGGCCTATTCAGCGCCTCTCATTCCCCGACGGAAAGCCGTGGAACCCGGGCATACTGATGGTAGGCCTGCTCCGGAAAACGGACCCTACTCCTTATCCCCTTCGGGGCCTTGGGCAATGCATACTCCGGCTGAACCAGACGGTATGCCGCAACTTCCAGCATGTCAGAAGTCTGCTTGTCCAACGGGAGTGTTGGCATGGCAGAAGCCACTTGACAGAGCACTAGCCGCTCGCTCTGACATCCGCTCCATCGCCGGATCACGCTGAGATCCAAGATCAGATGCCAACCCGAGACGGTCGGACATCCATCCAAGAACCTGCACCCAGTCAGCTTCGGTGCAGAAAACGGACTCGTCAATTAAAGAACTTCCGTTCTCATCCTCCCTCTCTCCCTTGGATGAGAGGGCCACCGATGATCCATGCTGAGAGCTATGAGACACAACTCTACCAACATAGAGTGCATCCATAGCCTGACTACCAGCGGCACCGATGTCCAACCAATCACCGGACCCGGATTCCCCGCAGTCCATCGGCTCCAGCACAGGAGTCGGGACCACGACCGCTTTACCTATGGCAGGTGACGGAATTCCGATAGGAGCCGCACCCAAAGCCGCCGGGATACCGGCAGGAACCGCAAAACACGGCTCTGCCGACACCTCTGGTTGCACAAACCCCGGATGGAAAATACCCGATGGAACGTCGATATCACCATTCGCCTGGCAGACCCGTACAAATCCCGAGGGAGACCCCTGGGAAGTACTGGGCATTGGCATCATCGAAATATCCGGCATGCCGGAATCTTCCATAAGAAGATCTTCCTCCTCTACCGTCGGCTCTTGAGCCAAGGACAGAAAAGGGGCAGGTGCTTGACCCTCCACAGACCTAGCCAGACCACCTAAGGGTTGCCCTGCACTAGCTTGCATCGACGGGACCGTGGAATGAAAAGACTCAAACATAGCCTTAAACTGGGCCGCCCATACGCCCAGAGCTGAATCCATGCGGTCATTCAGATGACCTTCCAGTCCCTTCAGAGACGCCTAGTCCAGCTTAGCCGCCTTGTCCCTCGCGATCCTCTCCAGACGCGCACGTCGATCCCGATCAAACTCTGCCACCATCGCCGATGACCACTTGGCGCACACATCACATGGGCTTCCCACTTTACACTTCGCGCACGCTACACAGTGATGGCCTGAGTACTTGTGCTTCATGAACCTGTTGCACTTCTGACAAAGCGTGTCCTGGTTCTTTGGTTTCTGCGAACACAGAGAAGAATTAAAACGCTGCACATGACAAACGATGATGAGCAATACGCACAATCGACTTGATAGTAAATGAATTACTTAGAAAACATTAACTTTCTCTTAAATTAATGATAATCAAGCCTTTAGGCAGGAAATATTTGAAACTTTTCTGAGTGAAAATTAAAAAACACAACTTAGCAGTTAACTAACGTTAAACAATCAAGAATACAACGCCGATCGCTACAAACACCCTCGACAATGAAGCGAGAGCTAAAAATCGGCGAAAACAGAGTGCCTAGACACGCCAAGTCAAGCAAGACATAATTCATGGGCGCCGCCATCTTGGCCAAGGACGCATCCATCTTTAGAGGAACCGAGTCGCAAGAGAAATTAACCGAGTACCAAAATTAAAACTAAAAGTTAACGGGTACAGAAGCGACTCCAACAATGGCTATCATTTTAAAACAATGTGCCAATTTAAGGAAATTTCAAACAGTCATTATGGCACGAATGTATAAATTCTAGATTGATACAATCTGCACCTGTGATGATTTCCCTAATTCCTCCATGAAGCCAACAATGGTTTTCAAGAAACAACGCTAAATCCGCTTAAATTAGAATTATTTGAGCACTACAAAACATGCGACTTTGTAAAAGCGCAAAATAGACGAATCTGACCGTGATTTGGAATTGACTCGGTACCTGCGGCTATGGTAGTTCCTGGACACAGTATGGGCAGGATCAGAGTGCGGAGTTTTTAATTGTTTATTTTGAGCTAGACTAGATAATAGACATTATCATAATAGTACATCTGGTAAGTATTATTCGAAGTAGAAACTGCTTTTAGTCATATTAGTTTCAAAATATTCAACATATTTTTTTTATATCAAGAGACAAGAGCCTATTGTATTTGGATGGTAAGATTAATAGTATTAACTGATGATGACTGACTGCAAACATGTTCATAAGTGACATTGAAGTAAAGATGTGGCTAAAATATTTACTATTTGGCTAACAAAAATAGTATTTGGCTAATCTATTGGCTAGAACATTGGAAGAGCCAGATCTGTCCCTGAAAGGCATTAACCGTTGCGCTACAATATTATTTTGAAGTCACGGTGCTATGTCAGAATTTGACTCCTATTAGCCCGACCTAGGGTTCTATGGCGACCGTGGTACTGGGTGTTGAAATCAATTTAAAAATATGAAATTTTTCAAAGTTAAAATTCTGTCGTGCAGTAATTATGAAATTCAATGTATCAGCTGTCACATACATGTAGTTATATTTTAGCTCAGTATCTCTTTAGTCTTATTGTGTAAATATCAATTTAAAGATAGGCCTCTCTAAACATTAACAGGATTTAAGGATGACACCCATTTTGATACCCAAAACCACAATGCGACGACAGATATACAGTGTATAGAATAACCATTGATCCAATTTATTTTTTTTAATTTGGTAAGCATAAATAATTGTTGTATTTCATGCATAGCAAAATTTAGTTCACACATTGTCTATTTTTCTTATAACGCCCTATCAAACAGTTACCACAATACCGTCGTTACTCTACCATACATGTACATTTTGTTTTGAACAAGTTTTAAGTTATTTCTGAGCAAATTTGAGAGTTAACCCTTTAACACTTTAAAAGACAGACAAAAGCGTCTTTATAGTGGTCTTGAGAAACATCTATTTGCGGATCAAGAGAAGACTGTTTTTGAAGATTTACCACTGAAATAACTGGCTCGAAAAACAGAGCCAGTCATCCTAATAATACATTTTCAAAAATAATCTTTCAGTCTGCAAATTGACCTTTTCATGAGAAAATTAGATTTTTCTTGAAAACAATTTGAGGGATCAGTTCATAAATACACATGTACTATTGTCAGGTTCATACATCTACTGCAGAATGAAATCACAAACTTATTCCAAAGTAAATTTATACAATGTAATTAGGATGTCTCCAATCAGTGTTCATTTCAAAACCACACATTTTTTTTATAGAAAACTGTCGAAATTTGTCGCCAAGATCATCAATATTTTGAATAGTATCTATTTTATTTTGCAAATTTTGAGAATTACATCTGATAAATTCTTTACTTTTCCATACTTTTTCCAAAGCATTAGCAGAAATTGTTACATTTTTCATACTTTTCAAGGGCTGCAAATTAGGTTTCTTAATAATCCCGACTTTTCCTACTTACATACGAACACGAACCCTGAATTCCATATCCTCACATCGCCTGTGTATAGTATCATAAATTATGTATTACGATATGCATCGCATTCTCTCAAAATGCATTGTTACCGTGCTACATGTGTATCTACTTACTCTCCTGACCTTCACTCCGAGCGAGAAAAGACGACGGCACAAAAAATGTGAATTAGTGTCAGCAGTCTGGCCTTTCAGTATCTCATCACCAATCACTGTAAAACACACAAAAACCTTTATATTAATTACCATTTAACCATTAAATTCATTCAAGAAAATTTAAATTTTCTAATAGAAAATGTACAGTTGCAGAGCAATAGACAATTTTTTGAGAATTTATCACTGTAATGACTGGCTCAGGTATCGACCCAGTCATTCCAGTGATTTATTTTTAAAAATAGTCTTGGTCTGCAAATTGACATTTCGCAAGACCACTGCAGAAGCCATTTTTTGGCTGACTTGATGGCTAAAGCCTAAAGATGTACCCCTTTTATGACGAAGCCAGCTAAAACCTACCTCTGTAGTGGTCTTCAGGAATTCCATTTGCAGGCCAAGAGCAGACTATTTTTTTTAATTGACCACTGGAATGTCTGGCTCGATTATCGAGCCAGTCGTTTCAGCAGTAAATTTTCAAAAATAGTCTTCTCTTGGCCTTCAAATGGAAATTCAATTAGCAAATATTTTGTCATTCTTGAACAAATTTAGACATTAAATTGTTAATCAAAATACAAATTTGATCAAATCATAGCATAGAGATAACATAAGTTGTTTCCAAACCGAAATAAAACATACATGTACTGTTGAATATTTCGAACTCAATTCACCTTTCCAGAGTATCCATCCATCATCTGACCTCGTATGACATCATAATCAGCTCAGCGTATGTATGATGACATCACAATCATTACATCACAAAGGGTTCCATATAGACCGTCATCAAATCTCAAATACTCTGACACGCTGTCTGAATTGTCTTTGTAATTCTTTGTCATTTAATAAACATGCTGTAGAATATTTTGAAACAAATTTGGCTGGGCGCTGTTGCTGCCTTAGGCAGCAACAGCACCCAGTCTAAATTAGTTTCAAAATATTGAACAGCTTAATTTTTCCACATCCAGAAAAACTATAACGCTGGAATGTTAAGGCATTATCTTCAGCATTCTTTCCATCTCCAATTTTTTGGCTGCCAAATCTTTATCACTCGGAATTACGCCAAATTTTCTGTAACTCTTTTTGTTCTTTGAAGCTTTGTTAACCGTTATCAGGCCAAGAGGTTTTTTTCTACATTTACCGCTAGGGAACAGCGTTTAACGAGCCAGCCATTAGTGGTAAATTTTCAAAAATACTCTTCTCTTGCCCTGCAAATGGACAGTCACTCACATGACTGAGAAAATGTTTTTTTATTTTCTTGATCAATTTTGATAATTAACCCGAGGAAAGGGTTACTACTATTAATACATTGTATTATAAATATTAAACGTAGATCAGTATGGAAAGTGATATACACGTATCGATATTAATTTTTCTAATACCGTGAAGCCCTAACTAACCTGTGCACCATTCGAGGATGCCCCTGGGGCCATCCATAAAAAAGATTTTGTTTCCTGCAAACCGGGTTTAGAAAAAATATTTCAGTAGGGAGGGAGGAAATTAATTTTTTTTTAAATTATAAATTTATTTTAAAGAGGTCATAAATATTTGGTTTCCAGATATTTGACCAGATATCAATTAAATATGCTTGTAATTGCCAAATTTGTTATGTTTTTCATGCCACAATTAGTAAAATGGATTCACATTGCATACAAATGGCATTAAAACATTGTAATTTGTATAGTTTGACAAATGTATGCATGTTTTAACATTTATGCTGGGTAAAAAAAATAATTATTTTATTCCCGGCCGGGTGAAAACAAAGAAATATTTCACCCGGGAGGTTTACAGGAAACGAAACTATTTTCTATTTTTGCCTGGGAGAGGAAAGTGGTGTGAGTTCAAAAAGGAAGAGAAAATTGAGACAAACAGAGCAGAATGCAAATAAGCACAAATAATTTAAATTTTAATGACACAAATTGTATCTTAACCCTTTAATTGTCAAGATTAGGGCTGCAACAATTCACCGATATATCAGTGATTCACGATACGCATGCTCATGATACATATATCACATCGTGACCTGTTGTATCGATACACACAGAAAACACCTACACACTATCACTAGTGCGGCCTCCAATGTCCAACAATGATGGAGGCGCATGTGCTGTATGTAATCAAATTCAATTTGGTTCTATGGTAACTAGGATTGGCAATTTCCCAGGAAATACTACTACATGTATCTCCTAGGGCAGTGGAAAATAGCGGGAAATATTCAGATATATCAGGTGGCACCGTGGCAAGTTTATATATTTAACCTCATGGTTGTATATCATGCTTAGGAAAACACTGGCAAGCATTAATAGTAAATATCACCTCGTGACATATGCATAAGCTGTAAACCTATACATAAGATCATAGTCTTCTAACTGCTAAAGCAACACTACATCAGACAAAACTGAACATCCAATGAAAATACCATTATAATTTTATGAGGCATGACTGGACATTTGACAGTAAATCTGACACCATCTATCTATAGATCTACATGGAGTTCAGTAGATCTATACAATTACTTACCCAATAATAAAAGGTTTTGACTACTGTCAGAACATGCAATGTAAGCTTACTACTGAGGTCTTTACCTATTGCTGTGTACTTGCTTTAATCCTTTAGAACTCAAGGCCGCGAAAAATGGCTTCTGCAGTGGGCTTCATAAATGTCTATTTGCAGAGCAAGAGCACTACCTTTGAAAATTTACCATTGGAATGACTGGCTTGATAACCGAGCCAGTCATTCCAGTTGTAAATTTTCAAAAATAGCCTTCTTTTGATCTGCAAATAGATATTTTCTATGCGATAATTGAAATTTGGTCGAACAAATTTGAGTGTTAAAGGGGTACATGTAAATATCTAATTCACTCTCTGGGAAGTCATTACATCTAAGTTAGTGCTGTGATCACTGAATACATTTCCTAAGTTAGTGCTGTGATCACTGAATACATTTCATTCTGAAACTGCAGAAATGTTACATTTTTAATCGTTATTTAAACCTGAAATCTACAGAATTTGTTGAAAATAATGTGAAAGTTATTTTTTTCAAATAGTCATATTGTAGCATGTAATAGTATAAATACTAAATAGTACATAAAAACTAGTAAAACATGATAAGCCACGTCGCTGAAGTATAACTGACGCTTGTCTTCGGTTGGAGGACGAAAGTCAGATGCCTGACACTGGTGCAGTGCCTCCTATTTATAGGCCATGGAACCCCGGCAAGGGTCCCTACCACCGAACATGTGCACGCACATGCTCACTGATTGTTCTTACTTAGGAGCCCTTGATTAGCTGGGGACCCTTGATTAGCTAGCGACCCTTGATTCAGGGTCCCTGCTACTGGTCATGTGCGTGCACATGCTCACTGATTGTTCTTAGCTGGACACGTATGTAGGGCCCCTACGACTGACAAGGGTCAGCATTTGAAGGGTAAATGGCTTGGGTGTGCCATTGTTTTGCACATGTTTGTGGTGCATATACACTTTGAGGATGAAGTAACTTATCTTGGTCTGATATTTGACAAAAGACTAACTTGGAAGGTGCAAATCAGAAAACCTGAAGGCATAGCCAAGTGAAGACTGGCAGTTATGCGGAAGCTCTCTGGAACAAAATGGGGAGCTAACATGAAAATTCTGAAACAGGTTTACTCTGGATCAGTTAGGCCAATCATCGAATACGGCTCATCATCATGGATGACAGCTGCTACAAGCACCCTTCAGACATTGGATAAGGTACAAAATCAGGCTCTTCGTATCATAACAGGGTCTATGAAGACCACTCCAATAGCAGCGATGGAAGAACTTACCAATATCCAGCCACTCCAGCAGAGACGAGAAATCAAGTCCGAGATTCAATACGAGAAATTCAAATTGATGCCTCACCATCCCATGCATATGCTGACTCACCAAATGTCTAGAGGAAGGCTCAATAGGAATAATTTCTTATTAACATCAAAGAACATTGAAAGAAACAGAGTCGGACATCTTTCCCAGATGTAGAAACATAACTGCTATCTCTGAGAGGGAACCGTGGAAAGATTCTGAAATAGAAAACACAATTTCAATCTGGCCCTCGATTCCAGGGATTGAAAGCAAGGGAGATCAAGCAGAGGTGACAAACAAAGTTCTTGCATTGAGTAATATTGCAGAAAACTACCCTGAGGAAGAATGGATACATGTTTATACAGATGGATCAGCTATTCAGGCTGTCAAGAATGGAGGGGCAGGTGCTCACATTCGGTTTCCATGTGGAGATATAACAGACTCATGCTTGCCAACAAGGAAGCACTGTAGCAATTACATTGCAGAAATCCAGGCACTGATCTTAGCTAGCCAAATGCTGATACAACGAAAAACCAGAAATGAAAATGTTGTCTTCCTGACAGACTCCCTCTCAGCGCTCCAGGCGCTGGAGAGTGGAAAGGAAAGTAGATTTAATTCATGAAAATCTTACGCAACTGGCCAAGGAGAACAATGTCAACTTACAGTGGATCCCCTCGCATTGTGGCATATTAGGAAATGACAAAGCTGATCAACTGGCTAAGGAAGGGTCAAATAAAGAACAATTCAACCGTGAGGTTGACTGAAGAACTGAAGCATATCATTAAAGCCACAAGAACCACCAGCAGGCAGCATAATGATGCAATACACAGCTTCAGTAGGGAGGATCAGACATGTATCTTCAGATTGAGGACTGGTCACAATCGTCTCACTGCACGTCTTCACCATCTCAAGATTACAGATTCTGCACTTTGTGAGTGTCAGCAGTCAGAAGAAACAGCAGAACATCTCTTGCAGCACTGCCAGCGATATGAACAGGCTAGGAGAAGCTTCTGGCCTATTGAAGTATCTTTTGAAGAGAAGATCAGAGTAGACAGAGACAGTTTGATGACCACTTCAGCTTTCATGCACCAAATAAGGAAAACAATCTAAGATTACTGTCATGAGAAAGATGAACGCAAGAAGAAGATACCGTATGCACTAAGTTTCTTAACGAGTCTTGTGTGTGGAGCTGTGTCAAATGCTTTCCTAAAGTCTAAGTATATTGTGTCGACAGGTTCGTTGTTGTCTAGGCTAGCTGTAACAATTTCTAAAAATTCTAATAATTTTGTTTTACATGAACTACTAGATCGGAAGCCATGCTGACATTTTGTTAGTAAATTGTTTGATTCCATATGTGTCATAATTGCATCTCGTATGAATGATTCCAGCACTTTACATATTATACATGTAGGTGTGAGGCTGATGGGTCTGTAGTTCTCTATGTCTTGTTTGGATCCTTTCTTATGTATCGCTGTTACTGCTGCCATTTTCCAAATGTTTGGTAATATACTTTCTTTTATTGATTTGTTAAATAAGATGCTCAGTGGTAAGAATATTTCACTGGCTGTTTCAGTTAATATTCAGGCAGGAATTTGATCTGGCCCAGAACTCTTGTTTGGATTCAAGGACTTTAGATTTTTTTCTACGTCAGATTTTGTGATTTTCAAGTTTGTTACACTAGATTTAGTGTTTGATATTGGAATTTCTGGAATATTGTCTCTAAGTTTTCCATTGTGAAAACACTAGCAAAGTAGTTATTTAGTAGGTCTACTTTTTCACTATCTTTGGTAATTATTTTGTTGTTTACTTTAAGGCTTCCAACTGTTTCTTTCAATGTCGTTTTGTTTTTTACGTAATTCCAAAAAGCTTTGGCGTTTTTGCAAATTCAGATGCAATCCTGCATTCAAAGAACGTCTTAGATTGTCTGATTTTAGATGTTGTTAAATTTCTTACATATTTGTAGTGCTCAAAATCGTTTGATTTGTTAGGGTTTTTTTTAATTTCTTGTATGCCTTTGCCATTTGTTTAATAGATTTAATTGTTTCATAATTTAGCCAGACTTTTTTCTTTTTTGTTCCAGTCGAAGAGGGGATGTGTTTAATTATTTTGTCAGTCATTGTTTTGTGGAACAGATTCCATGCATCTATAGTGTTCAGATGTTTGATGCCAGACCAATCAGTTTCTCGGAGTTCTTTTCTCATGTCAGTACATGTATGTCAGTCTCATGTCTGTCCTTTACTTAGCAGTAGTTTTGGGCAGTTTATCCTAGGTGTTTTGTTTAGTAGGTTCGTGTGTAGCTTTGTGTACAGTACCTCGTGGTCACTTTTCCCTATTGGGGGTCCGTGGGTAATTGTGTCTATTATATCCGCATTATTAGTTAGTATGAGATCCAGTATATGTGGGGTGTTATTTTTTCTGTAATGAGTTGGCAGATTTGTGTTGTGTTAGGAAGCTGTTTTGAATTGTGTTGATAAAATCGTAACCAATTTTGTCGCTTGATGTGCCTGTATTCTAATTTATTTTAGGAAAGTTAAAATTGCCTGTGATTAAAATGTAATCTGACTTGGCATTATTTGCACTGAGTATAAGAGTTAAGAGGTTTGCATTATTTGTATGCCTTGAATTTGGATTTCTGTATATACAGCCTATGAGCATTTTTTTAATTATCTGCAGTTCTTATTTGACACCAAACAGATTCCGAGAACTGGACGTTATTTAGTAACTCACAGCTTTCTGCTTGCAGTGATACGTGAGTGAGTGGTCAAAACTGGCCTCTGAAATCAAATTGTCTTGAGAAATGACCATTTGCAGGTTAAGAGAAGACTATTTTCAGATTTTACCACTGGAATAACTGGCTTGATAACCAAGCTAGTCATTAAAGTTCTAAATGTAAAAAAATTGCCTTGGCTTGCAAATGGGCATTTATTAACCCTTTAATGGTCAAATCAGCCATAACCAGCCTCTGCAGTGTTCCTGAGAAATGCGCCCTTTTGCTGACTAAGAGAATACTACTTTTGAAAATTTATCACTGGAATGACTGGCTCCCAGAATACTCTTGATCAGCAAATTGACATTTTATGAGACAATTGGAATTTTCTTGAAAAAACTTACCCATTAAAGGGTTCAGCAGAAATTTACATTTTCTTGACAAATACTGGACAGTAAAGGGTTGTAAAGCTGGAGCTTTACTTACCTTTAACTACCTTGTTCCGCTGTTCACAGTGGGGAAAAATTCTCAATCCTTGTTCCACTGAAGATCAAAGAAATGATGAAAACACCATACAACCTTTACCTACATACAGTAAATAAGTCAAACCAGGTCATTTTGGATTTGATTAAATTGTTTATTCATTCACTTAAAAGTTTAATGTCATTGTTATTGAATGCTGCCATATTGATATAATGCAGAGTGTGCTCAAACAATCACCAACACAGACATACCACCACTGATTACCAGCATGAGCAATATTATATAGGACCAAGATTCAGTTTACTTTACTGTTGATTGCAGGAAATGTCAATTTCCCTTTCTCCGAGATCTAACAATACTCACCATTCTGTTACTTCTGATATACAGCTGGCCTTGACAGCGGCTCTAGGATTATAGACTTAGAAAGCTTTACCGACTCCTGGGAACCGGGTACTCGGCTCCCAACAGCCGAGTACCCGCTTACCATAGAGCTCATATTGTTTGCATAGCCTCCAAACAAGAGAAAACTATGGCTTGCCTCCGTGGGGCTGGGAGGCTGGGTCCGTAACAGAATGGTGAGTATTGTTAGATCTCGGAGAAAGGGAAATTGACATTTCCTGCATTCTCCTTCGATCAATACTCACCATTCTGTTACTTCTGATATACACCAGATTTGATCAGTAACCTGGTGGGAAGGGGCAAGCCATAAATGCTAATTTTGCCCCTTGGAGAAAGATTTTAGACTTCAAACTTGACTAACGGAGACCTAAAAGGACCGTCAAGGTCACGGAACCGAATCACATTCGCGTCACGGCCCCCCCCCCCTTTTCCCTCCTAAGAAAAGGGAGAGAACTAACGAACATGTATCTCGCCTGAAAACACAAATATGCCAAGAGGGTTAACTACTCCATGCATATTCCATGTATTAGCCTGGGAATGAGCATGAATATATAAGATGAATGAACATGATACATATACATAATACAAAAAACTCACTATTGAATTACCTTATGATAATTGGACTTCAGACGTACCGCCTCCAACCATTCACCGGTTCGGCCATCAGTGACACAATCTGGTTGACATCCTCTCGCCTGACCATGCCTGCTTTAGGTTCTTTTCTTACCAAAGTGAAAAAAGGGTGAAGAGCAGTGTGGTCACTAACTATCGTTTCAAAACAGCTAAGGCGAGTGGATTGGCTGAGTCTGACACATCCCTCATATAGTAATCCGTGAATGAGGACTCACAGTGCCATTGTGCAACGGCCATGATGTCCTCTAACGGAACACCATTGTAAAGGGCAGTCGAGGCGGCTATTCCTCTGACATTGTGTGCCCTTACACCTTGCACCTGGTGCCCAGTCGCCATCTCGTGAGTAGTCTGAATGCATTCGACCACCCAACGAGAGATAGTATCCATGGATGCGGCGCCATAAGGCTTCTTATGACAGATCCACAGATGTCTATTGTTCGACCGTAACGAGTCAGTCCGTTTCTTATACTTAGTCAAAGCACGGACCGGGCACCAGACACTGGCATCACGATCAAACCTAGTTAACCTCGGTATAATGATCGGTTTGCCGGGATATCTCAAAGATTGGTTCTTTGACATAAACTCTGCTCTAGGCAGAAGACGCAGACCCTCTCCAGAAACAATAAATCGGTCCCTCTCTGCAGAAAGCGCATGGATCTCACTGCACCTTCTAGCTGAGGAAGCTGCCAATAGAAAGACCGCCTTTAGAGTCAAATGCTTTAGACTAGCCGAACGCAACGGTTCGAAAGGGTGCTTGGCCAGTACATTAAGCACTAAAGATAGACTCCAGGCCGGAATGACAACCGGTTGTCTCGGTCGGAGATTGCTCATTCCCTTCAACATCACATTTAACTGGGCCACCTCTGGACTATCCCTGTTGGCTAGACAAGGGATAACTGATGCCAAAGCTGACTTGTATCCAGCAACTGTGACGGGAGCTGGTCCTGAAAAGAACAGCTCACAGAGAAAGTCTGCTATTTGCTGAATAGTGGATTGAAAGGTATCAATACCCTTTTCTTCACACCAGTCTGCAAATCTGTTAACCTTGTTGTTATATGACTTGACGGTTGACCTCCTTCTCGCAGCCGCGATGAAATCAGCAGCCTGTCGAGAAAAGCCTTCCGACGTGGAACGTTGTTTGATAACATCTACGCAGTCAATTTGAACATTTCGGGACGCTCGTGTAGGAAGCGTCCCTTGGCCTGGGAGATTATGTTCGGAATCTCGGGCAACTGCACAGGATTTTCCCACCAGCAGATCTAGAAGATCCGTGAACCACGCCCTGCTCGGCCAATACGGCGCTATTAGCAGGACCAGACACGGTTCCTCCCTGACCTTCACCAATACCTTCGGTAGAAGAATGGTGGGTGGGTACGCGTAAGCGTGCATCCCTCTCCAGCTTATCGCCAGAGCGTCTGTATCGACGGCATTTGGATCTGGAATCGGCGAGACATACGTCATGATTTGAGCATTTTCCTTTGTGGCGAACAAGTCCACATTGGGTTTGCCCCAATGCTCGAAGATCCGTCGCAGAACTGGAGGGTTGAGGGACCATTCTGTTGGCAGAATTCTCTGTCTGCGAGACAAAGCATCCGCCAGAATGTTCAATCGGCCAGGAATGTGAGCTGCTTTCAAAACAACCGAGTAATTCCTGCACCATTGAATCAAGTGCCACACTCTGATACACAGAGTGGGCGACCTGGTCCCGCCTTGGCGATTTATATATGATCCTACTGTCGAATTGTCCGACCGTATCAATATCACCTTGCCCCTGATCATCGGAAGGAACTCTTCCAACGCCAGTTCCACTGCCATCATTTCCAACAGATTGATATGGAGCTGACTCTCCGGGAGAGTCCATGTGCCCGAGACCTGGTGTTCTCCCAGGCAGGCACCCCACCCTTCCAGCGATGCATCCGTGTAGACGGACAGCTGGGGGTGGGGTAGGTGCAGCGAAACCCCTAATAGGAGATTCTGACGCTGCTTCCACCATAGAAGATGCGATATTATCGGCTCCAAAACTGGCACCAGTTTTGACAGGGGTTCTGTTCTCTGTTTCCACAGAGACATCAGATACAACTGGATAGGTCTTCGCATTAGAGCAGCGAACGGAATCACTTGCTCCATGGAGACCATCATGCCCAGCATCTGAAGAAACCGCCTCGCCTGAATGTGGTTTCCCACTCGAAAACTCTTGAGGATGGCTAACAGAGACACCACTCTGGGCTCTGACGGGTAAACCCTGCCCTCCTCGAGGTCGAATCGCATCCCCAAATAAACGAAATGTTGAGTGGGTGTCAACTCGGATTCCTCCTTGTTGACTATCCAGCCTAGATCTGAAAGCAACTTCAGAGTCAGAGCAGTATCCACGTTCAACCTGGCTGCCGAGTCTGCCTTGAGCAGCCAGTCGTCTATGTAGGTGTGTAGCGACACGTTCTCTTTTCTGAGAAACGCTGTCACCGCAAGGACCACTCTTGTGAAAACCCTCGGAGCTGTCGACAGGCCAAACGGGAGAACTGTAAACTCCCATACTTGATTCTGAAACGCAAATCTCAGAAACCTGTGCCAACTCCGATTCATAGGAATGTGGAAATATGCATCTTTCAGATCGATCGATACGCACCACATTCCTTTCCTCAATCCCGCCATTACCGACCTCGGCGTTTCCATCTGGAACCGAGGCGTATGGATAAACCAATTTAATGGCCTGAGATTGAGTATGGGTCTCCATCCCCCTGTGCTCTTGGGGACAAGGAACATGTTTGAATAGAAGCCTGGAGTGTTTCGGTTTGCTGGTTTTATTGCTCCCTTCAGAAGCAAACCCGACACTTCCTTTTGAACGGCTTCTAACTTGTCTGGCTCCCTTGGTACGGGTGTCCAGACAGGTGCCAAAGACAGATTTTGTGGTGGAAAGTCCCACCACTCCGGCATGTAACCCTGGGATAACCATCCCAGGACCAGACTGTCTGACGTCACACCTCGCCAGGCCTCGACGAAACGCATGAGCCTTCCACCCACCATAGACGCTTCGACGTCTAACGGAGTTGTCCGGCTCGCAGTCCGCTCCCCCCTCTTTCTTAACGAGAGAGAGAGAGAACCATTTCGTTCTGGGCACGACGGGTATAACTGGCACCGCTGTTCCTGTCGCACAGGTGCGGTCCAGGCGGATATGAAGGGAGCTTTCGTACCCTCAGGTACGCTTCGGCCCCTTCTGTCCGCCCTTTGAGGCCTTACCCTTACCCTTCCCCTTCCCGCCTCTAGGGCGGTCAGGAGCAACATTGGGGAGGGTAGGCGCCTCTACAACTTTCCTGGATTTCTTCGCCGGCGGCGGCTCCGAAAACCCAGCTGAAGCAGAAGTCGCAACAGGCTTAGCTTTCGCCTTGCCCTTATGCTTCTTCTGCTTCTTTGAAGGTTGTCCCGTTAGCGGTTTCCCCACAGCCCCTAGTGCGTGCGCTTGCCGCACTAGCTCTAGCTGCAGGTTTACCGCTAACCGATTCTGCGCGATACTGGCGGTATCCTCTAAGATGGCCCCGCGCTTGGCCACCGAAGATGCTAGGACCTGTCAGGGGCATCCCAAGAAGACGCTCCCTGACTGCCATAGCCGGACGCATATGGTCAATGACCATTTGCCTCCTGGATTTCGTCACTCGCGCTTGCACCCTTGCCAATGCGTCCATAGACAGCACCAGGCCGTCATTGACACACGAAAGCGCCACAGATGGCACAGGGTGGCCTGCCCCCCTTCAGCCCACACCGACTGAAGGAGACGATACGAGTGGTTGACAGCGCTCATAGCTGCCCTCACACCCTCATCGCATAGGGACAGGACTTCTTCCTGGTGTACCTGAGACTTGTCCACAAGTGCCGGACCGGGGCCACCCGCCACGGCACTCTGGACGCCCAGTACCCATCGGTCATCCTCAGTGACCGACGGGACTACACCATATCTGTCGTATTCCCCCGGTGGAATACGACATCTTGCCCGCACCTCCCTGGAGGCCGCAGGGAGCTGACCCTTGGTCATAAGTTGTTTGCTATAAATAGCCTCCAACAAATCTATGAACCTTGGATCCAGCCCCACCGACTGGATCCGGGCCGCGGGCAAAATCCCCGTCCTGATCGACGCAACCAACGGACGGGGCGCATCTTCATCGGCCGTGGCCGAAACCACAGACGGGTCAACCCTGGCTAGCCACACCAGAGCCTCTGACCAATCTACCTCCGATGAAGACACACCCGCAAACACGTCACCCGTTGACGTGTTCACAGGCCTGCCAGCCACGGCCTCCCCATGAAACACTCCGGTCCATGGGGTAGGTCCGCATGGAAAACCGTACGGACCCGTAGCAGTCGCGGAACCATAGCCGGACACGGGCGCCAACGGCACCCCACATCCGACTGCCGGACCAGGCGAGATAGGTGAGTACCACGCCCGGCCTGGCACACCCGTTCCCGTGACAGCTGGTGCCAAACCAAGCCGCACGGAACCAGATTGCCCTCAGCCACAGGTGGAGCCGCTGCCCTGGCTTGCGCAAAACCAGACAAATGGAGGCCGGTTCCGTCCAGGACGGAATCAACCTCCATATTCTCCACCTGCGGCTTCACGGGCCGCAGCAACCTCTCCTCCTCGTCTTCAGACTCCGAAGAGTCGTCACTAGACGAGTCAACCGTGGAACCGTCCTGGCGGACGGCTCCCACACCTGACGGACCGGCCACCGCTACTGGACCACCCGGAGGTGGCCGCAGAGAAACAGAACCCGTCTGGCCGGAGCCAGACGGGACTGTCAGGGGGCCGTACGAGACGGCCCCCTCGGTAACCAGTCCAGAATCCTGTCCGAGGACAGGATCCGTACCAGGCATGGGGAGAAACTGCCCCCCAACCTTTGGTAGCAGGGATGACACCAGCGTGGGCAGAACGCTATGCAGAAAACCCTGCATAGCCGGACCAAACCACGCCGGTGGTGCCATCTCCGCCACCTCCAGCTGGGGACATGGAGCACCCGCACCGGCCGAACCGGGCGCTCCACGATTTACTCTCGGACCGCCTGACCCCGCGTCAGACCCAGCCAAGTCCTTCTGGGCAAGGAACTTAACCATCATCTCAACGGACCACACTTCACAAACATTACACCTATGATCAATATTACAAAGGGAACACCTAAAACAGACATGGTCCTTGAACACGACACGGACAAACTTATGGCATTCGTCACATGATGGCGGGGCTGGCTTGGCCTATAAAATAAGCACAAACCTACAATAAACAAGCGGAACGAGACCCGGATGGAAGGCAGACAATTAATTTTCAAATAATTTGACTCATAAATTAACTGTAACCCTCCCGCACCCCACCCCGCCACGTTACAACAAAGATCGCATTGATTATGACGACAAGAACGAGGCGGGCATTAAACACACCCATAATAGATCCTCCAGGATGTGTAACGGCTCCAGGAATCATATCGCATAGCATTCGGGGTATATTTACTAATCAATATAAATTATACTCCTAACGAAAGCAGCACGATATGTGAAGAAAACAAAATGTATAACAAACTGCTGTATCACACGGTAAAACCGCAGACCACGCATCTACTCAAGAATTTTGAAACCACCGATCATTGCAAACCGATCGTGATCGCACGTAAACTTGATCATTCTAAAGTTTCCGGTACCATTTTTTAGTACGCAGCACCCAGAACAAGATGCGCGAATTAATGAAAATATTTCTTCTTCACATAAACATCCGAGCGACCGGGTGTGACGTCACCCG
Source organism: Chaetoderma sp. LZ-2023a (assembly GCA_034401795.1). Lineage (NCBI taxonomy): Eukaryota > Metazoa > Mollusca > Caudofoveata > Chaetodermatida > Chaetodermatidae > Chaetoderma > Chaetoderma sp. LZ-2023a. The sequence continues at coordinate 192,183,693 of CM067370.1, read as the reverse complement.
CTCGGATCCTACGGAGAACGACGTCAGCCGATATTCGTGTTAGAAATACCGTAGCATAACACCTATTTTCATATCTGCCGATCGCCTGTTGGGGGTTAAAGAAGGCGATCGTCTGGCATATATCGTTGTTAGCACACGTCCCAGATTCTATGGGGTCAGAAATTGGAACATGCGACACAGCGAAATTTAGAGACCTAAGTCTTTTAACTATGGATAATAAAGAATGATACAACCTGGTTATCCTCGGCGGTATTCTCCATAGTATCCTTTAGTTAATCCTTTTCAAGAACACACAAACTATCACTACAGATTAAAGACTTAGTTTTTCTTTCACAAAAAAACACTAAAATCCTCAATGCAGAAAGCATGTATTGCACTTGTTGCTATGCAAACAAGAATGAGCTCTATGGTAAGCGGGTACTCGGCTGTTGGGAGCCGAGTACCCGGTTCCCAGGAGTCGGTAAAGCTTTCTAAGTCTATAATCCTAGAGCCGCTGTCAAGGCCAGCTGTATATCAGAAGTAACAGAATGGTGAGTATTGATCGAAGGAGAATTTGAGATTTGTATTGTTATCGATGATCAATAACAATACAAGTCCAGTCTCTAGAAGGGGGTAAGAACAACAGTAAACTATCTTGGTCTTATATAATTTTTCCCATGCTGGTGATCAGCGGTGTTTTATGGTTATGCTACTGTCTGTGTTGATGAATGATGTTGCTGGTCACAGGTCATATATTACTGATAGCATAGTGGTCTTTCAAATTTTTGTCCTACTGTTCCAGATTTTGTATGCTTATTTTTGCAACATTTGTTTGTGGTCTGGCTATGTTTCAACAGTAGCTGAAATAGAAAGTGAAACAAATATGATTACACAGGGAGTTATAAGCATTACATAATAGACCTTTCCATTTTATCCATCAATCATGATGTCATAATCAACTACATGATGCATAAGGATGACAACATAATCAATGGCATAATGAATGACGTAGATAAGTACGTCAATCTTCACAGACATTTAATTGATGACGGACTATATGTATTCTATTTAACCCTTTAATGGACCCATTTGGTGAAGAAAATTTTAATATCCACTTATTGAATGTCCAATTAGACGCCAAGAGGAAGCAATTTTTGAAAATTTATGACAAATTACTGGCTCGGTCATTGAGCCAATCATTTGTGGTGAATTTTCAAATATTCTATTTTCTTGGCCTGTAAATGGACATTCCACAAGGCCATAACAGAGGCCAGTTTTGGTCGGCATGACCATTAAAGGGTTAATAAAAATGATGTCGAATATTTTAAAACTAATTTGACTGGGAGTTGTTGCTGTCATATCAACAGCTTACATGTATAGTTTTCAGGAATTTGAGATTCAGAGAGTACAGAGATCGATCCCAATGCAGGTAAAGCTTGGGTGCAGCTTAGCTAGAGATGGGCGGGGCATAGCTAAAACTGGATTTGTCCATTGGGCAAAACTATAAGTAAGACTGAGCAGTGGTAGTGACCACCTGACCTAGAACTGCAACAGTAGCATGACAAAATAGCATTCTATCTGTGTTGGTACAAGTATATTATGTAATAAATTATTAAAAAGTGTACCAACACAAATACTGATAGAATGCTACATGTATTTTGACATGATACTGGTGCACTGCCCGGTCAAGTGTTTACTACCACCACTCAGTCTCACGACACAATAATAAATTAGCTACTATAATCTCACTCTGTCTGAGTACAGCGTACATTGCTCATAGTGATATTCACTATACCACCGCGTACCTCACCGATAATATTTGTTAGAATAAACCAGCACGATTATAATCATGCCAGTTTATTCACTCATTTTGTTGGGTGACATGCATGGTGATACAGTGGTACCTGATAAGCATGCTGGATTATTCATTAATTTTTCTGGGTGGCATGCATGGTGGTTACAACTCAGGTGATGTGAAGTTTGATGCTCTCGGAGAGCATCTAGACTTCAAAGTTTTCCGGTGGAGAGTTGGTGTTTCCAGGTGAGTGACTGCTGAGGACAGTGAGTCGCGCATGTCAGGAGAGTGAAAGACTGATTCCAGTCAGACCACCAATGACCGATAGGAAAATATCTATTTGCAGAACAAGAGAAGACTATTTTTGAAAATTTACAACTGGAATGACTGGCTCAGTTATCGAGACAGTCATTCCAGTGATAAATTTTCAAAAATAGCCTTTTCTTGGTCTGCATATAAATATTTCTCAACACCACTGCAGAAACCGGTTTTGGATGATATGAGCCAGGTTCTGCCGATCCGGTTGCTTAGTGGGGTGAACTGTACAACTGCCTCAAGAAATCATGGGTCATTTTGACAAATGTTGGATCAAATACACAAATGTACATACATGGAAGATATCTATGTCCTAAAATCCATTAGAACAATGAACCATGTGTGAAGGTAATGATTGGATGATGTGAATTTTAGAGCACTAAATGGCGAAAGAGCCCTGCCTCCGCAAAACCCTGCATGAGTGTTAAGTATATGATGTCATAATGAATTACATCATATGTAGGCTGACGTAGCTAAATCTGTTAAACCTTTAAGAGTCAGTTGTACGAATTGTATGTCTTTACTATTTAGTAAACATTCTGTTGAATATTTAACAACAGACCCCAGTCAAATTACTTGAAATTAGTTTCAAAATATTCAACAGGTTAGCTGTATCTATAGTTACCATGAAATTTGGAATTCAGGATTCAAAGTACATACTGATCGCAACACACGGTCGCAAAGCATCGATGGAGCCTACCTAGAGATGGCCGGGGCATAGCTAAAGGTGGAACAAAATCTCATGGGCTCGCCTTTCATATAATTATCAAAGTAATTACCGGCACTGTTAGAGTGAGCCAAAATGGATTTGAGTTGTTTTTTTAATTAGAATTGATTTTATTCTCTAAATTATCAGCGCACAACTCATATTTTATGAATTGAAACAAAATAAATATGCAATTTTTTATGTTCTAACAACCATTTATGTTAATGTGCTCTTTTCACTTCAAGAGTATACTTACCTCCCTAATACTTTTGATATTGCTAAATATTGGCTTTCACTCAATAAACACTCAGATTTAAAACAGTTAGGTGCCCCTACTGGGCAGGGAGTCAGAGCGTAGTCCGGCGGATGCCAGCCCCACCTCCGCGCATGCGCAGACTAGCACTTCCTCTTTGCTAGATTATTGGCAGAGAGATCACACATGTTTTTTTGTGCAATAGCTTTTTCGTACTCTTAAACTGTTTAAGTGGTGTTTGTTTGGAGTGTTAGTCACTTTTTTGGATGGCGGAAAGGAATACTTCGCCACAGGAGGACGGAGGACCTTTAAATCAGGTGACTTCTAGTAAAATTAGCGAGTTTTCTTCCCGGTGTATTGTGTTTCCGGGACTCGCGTTTACCGTGATAAGCGCCTTGGTTGGTTGGGTTATATCAACTCGGTGCTACCTAGGACTAATTTCTCTTTCTGTTTATGTCCACAGGTCTGTATGACGCTAGGTGGTGACGTCACAGTAGCAGAGAATTAGTTTTCTCTCCACCATGGTTCCATTTCCTACTAACACTGTTAGGTTATCTAACCAAATGAAAAATTATGTCCAGTGAGTTGGAGGCCTGGTATAAAGGTCTTCTCACTTTGCCCTCTTGATCCAATTCCTTCCCCATGAGGTGGAGAGAGTTAAGAGGCGTGCAGATGGTGGAGTTTCCGGTTCGTCACGTTGGATGGTTTGTCTATACAAAGTGTCAGGTATCTAGTTATTGATAATGTGGTGATGTTAATTATTGTAAACAAACAAAGGGAGATAATTAACATTTTTGCCAGAAAAGAGTTATCTATATGTATCTGATGGTTGTGTAGTCAACTTATCCATTCAGCATACAATTCGTCCTTGCACTTGGATGTTTTGTTGGGATCGATTTTTTCCTGTCACGGGATTAATGACGTCATAATCAGCCTGGCTATGTATTTATCAGCAATTCAAGCGCTATGCTGGTTTCTGATGTATATTGATCTTTATGATCGTTTTCCTTCTCTTTGAGTTGGATTGAGTTTCTAAGCTTAACTAGTTGCTCATACTCCTTGTCCTTTGGCCTGTTTCAGGGACCGGGTTGCGCGTCCTGTGGACGTTTTATGCATGTAAAGTTCTGGCCGCATCTGTGTTATCGATGTAGCCCTTGTGGTCCCTTGATTAATTGTGACATATGTAAGCACTGGGGGGGCGAGTTAATGTCCGAATTCTTGTGCTGCTTACAGGCGACGGACAAGGTGGTAGAGGAGGAGAAGAAGAAGAAGCGGAAACGAGAGGTTGTAAGTAGGAAGGGTAAGGGGAAGGTCTCGTCCGCGGTGGATATGGAGACCTTCCGGACCGAGATGTTGGGAGAGATGAAGAGGACAATAAAAGATTTGGTTCCAGGGTTGCTTCGTGGCATGCTTCCTGGACCAGATCCTTTATTGTCCTCATCATCGGCTTCGGAGCAGGTAATCCCCGCCTCTGGATCGATTTTCCTTAGTCCGCTTCCGTTGTCCGACGATTCAGAGGTGGCCCCATTAGAGGGGGCGTTCCACGACCCTGGCAGCAGGCTTATTGCCGCGCCGATAGGGGACCGTGGACGGTTGTCGCTGGAACCCGCTGGCTGCTTATCAGTCCAGGGGTATCCGCACGCCGCGGTGGCCAGTACCTCCTATGGCACCGTTCCTGGTCAGCCCGGGTTAGCTCTCTTTGCTGACCCGGGGTCTAATCTTTCTGACCAGGGTGATGAGGATTACCTGCTAGGGTCGCCGTCTGACGACGTGGACATGGATGAAGACGTTTGTGCACCCCTCGCGGGGAATACAGGCGCTTTTTTCCACGGTATTACTCACCCTGGAGTAAGGTCCGCGGTTCAGGTGGTGGCCCAGGGCGCTGCTGATGGCCAGCGGTACCGCATACCTCGGCTTGCCGAGCGTGTAGCTGGTGCTGGCCGGGCCCGTGGTGGGGCTATATATACCCCGCGCTCTACCGCGGTGCCTGCTCCTGGTCAAACCAGTGATATTCTCATGCCGGTGCTGTCAGGCCCGCATGTTTTCCCTGGCTTGCCAGGTGTATCAGCGTACCCGCCGTCAAGCTCTACTGCTTGCGCTCAGGAGGAAGACGAAGGACCCCGTCTTGTAGAGCGCTCGCAGTTAGCCACGGAGGAGGATTGGTATGACGCTTGCCAGTGGTTGGTGAGCGTTAGGCCTGATCTGCCCGTGGAGCAGTCGGCTAGCCACCGTGTTCACACGCCGTGGTTAGCTGGGAAACCAACTGCTAACGCTATGCCTTCTCTGCCGCTGGCGGAGCATGTCGTTGACATGTTCAAGGCGGCGGAGTCGTCCATTAACACGAGTGGACGTCTCGCGAAGGCCCCTCGCGAGGTGGCCAGGCGTTGTCGCATCGTGCCCCTGGACTACCAGCGGTACGGTGTGGTACCCAAGCCCAGCGTGGATGACCGCGCGGCTTTGGGTGAGGATACGCGGCCAGGCTCCCGTTCTGACGCGGGGGTCTTGTGCGCGAACGCGTTGCGTTCGGCGAATACCGCGTTGCGTGATGCGGAGGAGAGTGGGAGGGCTTCGATTGCCGCTCTGTCCCACGTCTCCCAGCTGTTACAGGGGGTAGTAACGGCATCCGCATCGCGCCAGCCAGGCCCGCTCGCGGTCCAGCGAACCATCCAGGATGGTATTAACCTGGCGCTGGACTGTATGACGCGGGCGGTGACCAGGAGTGTCCGGGCAAGACGCACATTTGCCCTGGACAATCTGTGCCCGTCTCAGGACCTGTATAATAGGCTACTCCGTACGCCTATGACGGGTCCTGGTCTTTTTGGAGGTGAGGGATGTCGCCACCTCCAGGAGACGGTCACCCTGGTGAATAACCAGAGGGCGCTGCGCGAACAGTTTGAGGTGCTGCGTCGTGCTAACGTTCGCGCCGCGGCCCCTGCGTATCGTCCCCTGCAGGCTCGAGGTGGTGCTGGCCAAGTCAGAGGCCAGCCGCCGTCGCAGCGCCGGCCTCGGCCGCGTGCGATTCGGCCAGCAGTGAGGGGGGCGCAGGCTCCTCAGCCGCCGTCAGCCAGGCAACCGCCCGTGCACCGAGGTGCGCGCGGGGCGGGGCGGGTCGCGCGAGGATCTGGGCGTGGTTATCGTTCCTGACAGGGCGCTTACCGCGGTAAGGACCACGCCGGTGTGTATGGCGACGGAGACAGTGCCGCTCTTGCATGCCTTGTGTCCACCGCGGTCCCTAGGTGGACCGGTGGGAGGCCGGCTAGCCGACCACATGCAAGAGTGGGAACGGTTAACTCAGGACCGTTTAGTCTTGCGATGGCTTTCCGTGGGGTATCATCCAGAGTGGATGACAGGCCCGCCGTCGCGACTGTCTCTGGTGCCAGTCTGGACTCCCATTCCGAGAGATCCAGATCAAAGGTTGTGTATCGAGGAGGAGATAAATTCCCTCGTACAAAAAGGAGCTATTCAGCCGGCACAAAGGTGTCCGGGCTTCTATTCAACCCTGTTCTTGGTAACAAAACGCACCGGTGGGTGGAGACCGATTCTCAACCTCAAGCCATTGAACAAGTTCATCGAGACGCCCAGTTTCAAGATGGAAACGGTGCGCTCGGTGTTGGCGGGGTTGGAGAGGGGGATGTGGACGGCGTCGATAGATTTGAAGGACGCTTATTTCCACATCCCCATCCACGGGAGTTTCTGTCGCTTCCTGAGATTTGCATTCCAGGGCAGACAGTGGGAATTCAGGGTGTTGCCCTTCGGAATTTCCACGGCTCCTCGGGTTTTCACCCGTGTGGTTCTTGCGATCACAGCATACCTCCGCAGGAGAAGCATAGCAGTCCACACGTACATAGACGACTGGCTGTTGAAAGCGCACACCCGGGAAAGTTTGTCCGCCAATCTGGAGATTGTTTTGAAAATTCTCACAGACTTGGGCTGGATGATCAATTTCCCAAAATCAGAGCTGACTCCATCCCAGAAGTTTGTTTACCTGGGGATGTTCTTCGATCTAGAGACAGGATATGTTTATCCTACTCAGGAGAGAGTTCAAATACTCATCTCGTTGATTCAGTCAGTGTGCGACAGTCGTCATGTCCTGGCACGGGTTTACTTGAGAATGCTGGGGTTGATGGTTTCGTTGGAACCAGTCATTCCTCAGGCCGCCTTACGCAGGCGGCCGATCCAGTTGTTTCTCATGACACAATGGACCCAGAGTACAGGTTCGCTGGACTCGAATGTGTCAGTGTTGGCGCCTCTGATTCACCACCTGCAATGGTGGTTGAATACAGAGAATCTCTTGCCGGGGGTTTTGCTAACCCCTCCCCACCCTCAGGTGACTGTGTATACAGATGCATCGATGGAGGGCTGGGGAGCTTGCCTGGAAGAATCCACGATATCAGGGCTTTGGAATCTGGAACAGTCACAGGAACATATAAATCTACTGGAGCTAAGAGCAGTAGTCCTGGGCCTGGAACATTTCTTACAGAAAGTTCAGGGCAAGATTGTTCTTATTCGTTCAGACAACTCAACAGTTGTGACTTACATAAACCGCCAGGGCGGAACGAAGTCGCCCAGTCTCTGTATGATGACATGGAAACTGCTTTGTTGGTGTCTGGATCACCAGATTACCTTGAAAGCAGTTCATATTCCGGGAAGGTTAAACCTGCTAGCAGACTCATTGAGCCGAAGGATGAGTGTTTTACCCACGGAATGGCAACTAAATCAATGTGTGGCGGATCGTCTGTTCGACCATTGGGGGAAACCCAACATCGATTTGTTCGCAACGAAGAAGAATGCGAAGATGACGACGTACGTCTCTCCGATTCCGGATCCAAGCGCTTTCGCAACAGATGCGTTAGCTATCAGCTGGGGGAGAATGTATGCATACGCATTCCCTCCAGCAATCCTGATTCCAAAAATTCTTCAGAAAATCAGACAAGAGGAATGCCAAGTGCTTCTGATCGCCCCGGATTGGCCAAGCCGATCATGGTATACGGATCTGCTGGACCTTCTGGTCTGCAATCCGGTTCCTCTGCCTCTGATGGACGATATTATCTTCCAGGGCAAGGCCCTTCACAACAATCCGTCAATGTTCAGATTGACTGCGTGGATGTTGTCAAGGAATCTAGAATTAAGGAGGGCTTTTCTGAGCAAGCAGCCATGTTTATGGCCAAAGCCAGGAGGGGGTCAACCTCCAGAGCATATAATTATAAAATCAACAGATTTGCAGAATGGTGCTCAAAAAGATGTATTGATCCAATGGATTCATCTATTCAAGTAGTAGCTGATTTCCTCTGTCACCTCTATGATGCCTATAGCCTCAAGCCTAACTCTATTGCTGGTTATAAGTCAGCATTAATGTCTGTTATTCCTTGCTTGGCTAAGAGGGGAAGTGATGAAGTAAATACATTGAATGTATTAATTAAAGGCATGGGCAATCTAAGACCAAGGAATCCTCCTGTGATTCCGTCTTGGAGTTTATCGCTAGTGCTTCAAGTACTAGGTGATAAGCCTTTTGAACCACTTAGTTCCATTTCTATGAAACTATTAACACTGAAGACTGTGTTTTTAATTGCTGCGGCCTCGGCTAGGCGTAGGAGTGAGATTCATGCCTTATCAGCCGAGGATGACCGTTTTGTGGTTTCAGGGGAAGGCCTTAAGCTGCTACCTAGGATTAATTTCTTGGCTAAAAATCAGTCGTTGAAATATCCAGGTCAACCTATTATTTTGCCTGCTTTAACTAGATATGATCCTAATTCTAAAGCATGGTGTCCCGTCCGGGCGCTGCGCCGGTACAAACAACGTACGGCGGCATGGCGCACCGACCAGTCAGCGTTATGGTTGTCATATATTGAACCCCATGGGAGGGCTTCTAAGGACACCATTTCCAGGTGGATTGTGGAATGCATTCAGTTTTGCCATAAATCCGCCACCGGGAAGCAGGTTGACGTGGCCAAGGCTCACAGTGTCCGCGGCGTAGTGACATCCACGGCCCTATTTAATGGGGTCCCTGTGGATGATATTATGTCGGTGGCTCAGTGGCACTGTGAGTCAAGTTTTACAGACCATTATCTCCGTGACACCTCTAATCCTCTCGCCTTGTCGGTTTTGAAAAAATAAATCGGTTTATATTTTTTGAGGTGATTTCCTCATTACTTATATATATCACAATTAATTTATGGAAACACCCACTTTTTTGGGCCTGCATCAGTCTTTACCGATGGGAAGATGATGTCAGCAGCCATTTTCAACAAGGTCAGTCTTGTTCATGTGTTGTCCGTTGTTGATTGTATTGTCACGATTACCCGTTATTAATATGGTGATGGTTTGTGTATTTGTGTGGTTCATTGTTGAGAGTTACGAAAATGGAGCTTTTTCGTCTCTGTCCTGTAGTACATGGCACTTGTACGTAGAGAGCGTATAGGACATTGAGGTCAGTCGACTCTTCCTCCCAGGAAGGAGGGGGGGGGAGCGCATATGACATTCGGTCATCTCTCATACATCGGTGGTGTTATCCGATGGTTAGTCAAATCCTGACTGTTTTTTCTTACAGTTTCAGAAGTTTAAGTGCCTTAAACGCCGAAAAGCGTATAGGGATGAGCTGGTCTTTTGACCTCGCCTCCCTCCCGCCAGATTCACTTTCGAATTCTGGCAATATCAAAAGTATTAGGGAGGTAAGTATACTCTTGAAGTGAAATAAACGAAATCTAGGATTTCTTTTTTCACGAGAGAGTTGATACTTACCTCCCTAGATACGGACCCGGCCTCTCCACCCCACAGAGGCTCGGTCTTCAGGCTCTTAATAGTTGCATGTGTGTCAGCCAATAATCTAGTCAGAGGAAGTGCTAGTCTGCGCATGCGCGGAGGTGGGGCTGGCATCCGCCGGACTACGCTCTGACTCCCTGCCCAGTAGGGGCACCTAACTGTTTTAAATCTGAGTGTTTATTGAGTGAAAGCCAATATTTAGCAATATCAAAAGTATTAGGGAGGTAAGTATCAACTCTCTCGTGAAAAAAGAAATCCTAGATTTCGTTTAGTTCAAATCAAATTCGGATTCCAACCTGTTCTGATAGAAATTATATTTGTATTTTTATATCATTCAATAAAGTTTAACACAAAATATTTGCTAAAAGTGTAGGCAAATGATATTCCCGTGATTAAACAACAGAGTAAAGCACGCCAACAAATGGGATTTTATAAGGAAAGCGTATTCGACAAGCAGTAAGTCATTGATTTTTTGTTACCAGTTTTCGTTCACATGTCTCAATCTTACTGTGCGCTATACATGAAAACAAGGTTTTTTCAGGCCGATGTTGGTTAAATTTAGGGGTGCGCACTATAGCGTAATATACACAGAATTTAACGGCAAAACTAATCCCAAATCATTTTGGAATTATGTCAAAAGTAAAACTACACTTAGGGAATCAATAACCAGTTTGAAAGACCCAATGAATGGTTCATTATCCACAAGTGACAAAAGACAAATCTGATATTCTAAATAACTTCTTTGCCAGTGTATTTACGACCGAAAACGTAGACTCTGTTCCAATCGTGTCCCTCATAGGTAAGGAACCTGTTTTAGCAGACATCATAATAACACCTACTGCTGTAGAAAAGAAACTCAGGAACTTAAACCCTAATAGGGGTCAAGGCCCAGATGAAATACCCGCAAGATTACTCAAAGAAGTAGCTAAGGAAATCAGTGTACCTCTCTGCATAATTTTTAATAAATCTTTAGAGGGAATGTTACCCACCATCTGGAAGACTGCTGATGTCTGCCATATTTACAAAAAGGGATGTAAAAGTGACCCTAGCAACTATAGACCAATCAGCCTTACATGTATCTTGTGTAAAGTTTTAGAGTCTAATCAGTCTATATTACGAGATGAAATCATCAATTTATGGAAACAAATTACCTATTTTCCAAATGCCAACACGAGTTTAGAAAAAAACCAGATCATGCAAAACTCAACTCATGGAATACATCGACTACCTTACTTCTAAATTAGACACAGGTGAATCAGCAGATGCAATATATATGTACCTGTGCATAATAAAGGAGGAAAGAGGGATCTGAACAATTACAGACCCATCAGTCTAACCTCGGTTCCATCCAAAATACTTGAAACCATAGTAACGGACAAGCTGATAGAGTATATGAAGAAAAGTGAAATAATTACCGAATACCAACATGGGTTCCTACGGGGGAGATCAACGGTAACTCAAATGCTAGAAGTAATAGACGAATGGACAAATGCTTTGGATAATAAGAAATCGATTGATGTAATTTATCTTGATTTTAAGAAGGCTTTTGACTCTGTACCACACCAGCGATTGTTTATCAAGTTAAATGCATATAGTATTTCGGGGAAACTCCTAGAATGGATTACGTCATTTCTAATAGGAAGAAAGCAGAGTCATGGTTAATGGGGCAGCCTCAGACTAGACAAAATCTATGTAATGCACCCAGTGTACTACAACTATAGAGCATTTGGTAAGCCAAATCACACGAAAATCACCATACATTAATAATTATAGTTTATACACCAGCTGATAATAGGACGTGAAAGGCCTGGTAAGCTGTATACTTGTTATGATATGTAATATATTTAGATTTCTCGAGGGCTTTTGACAGCGTCCCACATACCAGGTTACTTATGAAATTAAAAAGTTATGGCATTGGGAATAAAATAGTTCAGTGGATCAAAATCTATCTAACTAGCAGGAAGCAGAGGGTAAAAATCAAGGACAGTCTCAGAGTGGGCAGATATCACTAGTGGCATTCCACAGAGGCGTGTTATTGGACCTACCCTGTTCCTAATTTACATAAATGATTTGCCTGATTTAGTTACATGCTATTGCAAAATCTTTGCAGATGATACGAAAATATATGGTAATCCACTAACCCATCATATACAAGATAAGATTAACAAAGTATGTAACTAGGCAGACACATGGCAGCTAACCTTCAACACAGCTAAAACCCACGTTTTACATTTTGGCAGAAACAACCCCATCACTAATAAGTACTATATGACAGATTCCACCGAAATACAGACAATCGCAATGTCGGGAAGTGAAAAGGACCTGGGAGTGTATATCGATGAAAGTTTAACATTTGACATACACATCAATGCTATGGTGTCCAAGGCTAACCAAATACTAGGAATCATAAAGAGAACATTTCGACACATAAATCCTAGCATCTTCATTTTACTTTATAAATCCTTGGTGAGACCAATACTAGAATATTGTAATTTCATATGGTCGCCCAGGTTCAAAAGCCAATCCCAACTAATAGAACGGGTCCAGCGTAGAGCTACAAAAATGATACCAGAAATGAGAAATTACAGCTATCCAGACCGACTTACCATGCTAAACTTAATGTCATTAAAATACAGGCGTATCCGTGGCAACCTAATCAAAACATATAAAATCATATACAATCAATACAACATTGACAAAAATACCTTCTTCACACCCTCCACCAATACACAGACTCGGGGACACAACCTTAAGTTATACACACAGCGTAGCCTAAAGGATGTTCTTAAATGTTTCTTTTCCAACCGAGTAGTACAATATTGGAACTCACTAACAGTTGAGGTTGTAGGGGCACAGGTGTTCGGCAGCCAACCATTTTCGGCAGCTTGGAGCACATTTTCGGCAGCCTATATTAGTGTTTTAATATTATCCCTGTGTTACCTATATGTTACCCTATACCTATGTCCCTTTAACAGAGTCGATATAACAGTATTATATACTAATACTATACGTGTGTATTATATAGTAATAGTATATATTTCTGTTATATCGACTCAGATAGACTGAAATCCATATCCAATTACCACTAATTGCTAGTTGACGAATTTTACTATGTTTGTTTTTCAGCCATGCCGACTCTAAGAGCAAAACGAACTAAGAGCCAGTTGCTGCGATGAAAGTCAAGCGCCGTGACGAAGATTAGGCATACTGTTGTGACGCTGTGAAATATAATTTCATATTATTTTGAAATAAAGATGGAGGCCTATATCGATCATTCTTTAATAAAGTGGTTGGCCTCTAATTATTACAAATTTCAGTTCAATTGCAATGCAAAAAATTTTTTAAGAAAATTCTAGAATATTTAAGGCATAACATATTTGAAAAGCAGCGCCAATTTGGAAAATCTATGTGTCATGTAATTCATGTATCACAGGAAAATGAGAATTTTGAAAATAATTTTTCGGGTTGAGACTTGGAGTAGATTTCCTCCAATTTTCGTTAAGATCTACCAAATACCTAATGTTTGAAGCAAATTTGGAAATGCTCATTAGAAAATATAAATAATTTCGAAAATCTGCAAGAAACTCTTATAATGCTACGTCTGTAATGGTCGAAAGATTAATACAGACTGATTAACGATCTGAATCACAAGTACGACCAGCAATTGCATGTGCATTTTGATTTGTTGACGTTTTTCCTGAAAGCTGGTTGGTTAGAGCTCTCTCTATTGTATTTGTAATCCGTGTCTGTATGCCGACCATTGTAATGGTTTCCTGCAATTAAAGCCCACGCTAGCTAGACTCGGCGGGTGATAACAATGTCCTCAGTTTATAATCCCTGCTGTTATCTTAACGCCAAAAATGTTAAGATGCGATCTTTTGCGCGAATGAACAACACATTTCGCTTGCACAGCAACTACTTTCAGTATGACGTACATACCTTGTAAACAAATAACTTTTAACAGACAAATTCATTTCAAAGTATTCAACATTTTATATTAATTGTAACAAAATTTAATTTCACGCACCTTGTACGCGCGGTCACTCCGTACGCGACCACATATATAAATCTAAAGGAATTGTGGATATTTGTGAAAATAATTTGACTGGAACCTGTTGCTGGTATTGGCAGCAACCGCGTCCGGTCAAAATATTTACACAAATATTCAACCTATTTCAACAAATCGACTTAGTCAATAAGTGAACAGCTATCTAAAGAAAAGAAAATCAATTTGACAAATGTAAATCCTGCTAGATTTTTAGGAAATAATTTGACTGAAACTGGTATTCAACACTCTGGTGCATATTCTGGAGTGAATGTGACCTTTAATACAAGTTTACACACACGCGCGCTACTTATCAACAAGGAAATTATTTTCAAAATATTCAAATATAATACATATTTCACGATAATACAAGTGCAACATATTTCACCATATTACATTGCGACGAACGTGTACGCACGTAGACACTCACGTATTCATTAAATGACCACTTATCTAAATAAAGGTTCTGGACATATATTTTGAAATTAATTTGACTGGAACCTATTGCAGACATTTGCAGCAACAGCTTCTGTTTAAAAATAACTACACAAATATTCACCAGATCCCGACAAATGCATACTCATTGACCCCTCGGGCTGGACTGTATAAAAAAAATTAATTTGACTGGAACATGTTGATTCTGTTTGCAGCAATGTCTACGCGAAAGAATATTTACAGATATTCAACAGGTGCCCTTTCGTGCAGGTTTTAAATATGTATATAAGGTAGCGTCAGTTTCCAGTCAAATTGGTTTCAAAATATTCACAAACTTAACTATAATATAATCGTAAAAGTGAGTGAAATATTGCTTTTGAGCTGTTACAAAATAATATATTCGCTACGTGTGTGTCAATGTCTGTTGAGTATTTTGAAACTAAATTGACGGGAAGCTGCATGTTTCTGCCTACGGTAGCGCCAAAAACTGTACTGTATAATTTGAAGCCGTACCATGTGCACGCCTACACAGGCTATAACCGCCAATAATGTTTTGAGAGATTTACTATAAATGATAGCAAAAATATACAAGAACCCACTGAGACGCATACCTCAGCAACATATTTCACCATATTACTAAGCTCATCATTACCATTGCCATAAATCACACAAATAAAAACACAAAAAGAACACTGTTGTGAGTCACGTTCCGATTTCTAATTAACAAGGGGGGTAAATCATATCGGTAATTACCTAACAATAGCCTCACGCAGTTACTTCCCTTGAACAATATAAAATGAACGCGCGGGTCCGAATATGTATTTTTATTTTAGGATTTTTCTGGTAACAATTTTTGTTAGATGTTTGTTGGGCACACGCAATTTATTCACCTTATTTTTTCAATTCACAGATGTAGACCAGGTGTATGCAAATGTTGCAGAAGCAACATCAATGGGGCGCTCCGCGAAGAGTTATCTCCCCCAGAGGGCGTGCGTGCGTTGTGAGGCATAAATATACTTCCGCGTTTATCAATGGCGCGTATAGTAACAACGCCAGAGTACTGTATCATTGCGTAACGCAAAGCCGTTTTAGGTAACCAAATGCCGTTATATTGTTGTGTTCCTGGCTGTAAAATTAAAAGAGGTGGAAATAGATTCCCGAAAGAAGCAGATATGCTATGTAAATTGCGAATATCCGTGAAAGAATCGATACGGTGACGCGCAAACTGTGGATGTCGAGATCGACTGAACTCGTTTACAGTGATCATATAGGCCTACATTACATACATATTACACCGGAGTGGTTCAAAGAAACTCTAACATGTATGCTTAAATAAATTTATATTGTGATATTTTATTGTCCACATTGTCAAATACATGAACAAATGGCATCTATATCGGACACGTTCTTGCGATCGCCAGTTATCATCCCAGGTTGTGGCTATTAAAAGGTGGTCTCTTAACACAAGTAATAAATATGTCATGAATACCAGAGTTTCTTTAAAAACCAATGGTCTATCAGTAAACCTGTTTTAACCGTTTAATGCTAAAATTAGTTCCAGAAAAATTATATTTTCTCATAGAAAATATCCAGTAGGGTAGGCCTACAAAGAAAATTGTTTTAGAAAATTTTCAAGGGAATGGCTCGCTGCAGGTGGACCGTTACATATATTATAACATTTAACATCAGACATTAATCACAGGTACAGCATAATGTATACATCATAGGAGGTGTTACCCCAATTTTTCATTGTCAAGACTTACACAGATTAATTTCTAAATCCATTTAAGCAATGTATTTGAATCTCTATTAAGGGACCATCTGCCTTAAGAGACCACCTTTTAATTCTCCCATGGGAGGTCTATCAATGCAGGTTTGAAAGTATGTCATCAGTTTGGTTTGTTAGCACTGATGTCATCCATTTTCAAATAAACATTTTTCAAGATCACTTCTGATTAAGCAAATAAGAACGCTTGCATAGTCAATGTCCATTTGCGGGTTAAGAGACTCTTTAAAAAAAATTTCTACTGGAATGACTGGCTAAGTTTTCTAAAATAGTCTTCTCTTGACTGGCAAATGGACATTTCTCAACAGAACTGCAAAATCAACCTCTGCAGTGGTATTGAGGAATGGTTATTTGCAGCACAATAGAAAAGTAATTTTTGTAAATTTATCACACGAATGACTTGCTCGCATGCCAGTCATTCCAGTTGTAAATTTTCAAAAATAGTCTTCTCTTCACCTGCAAATGAACATTTTATTAAGCAAATATTTACATTTTTATCAAATTTAGCCATTATAGCATTAAAGCAGTGATCTGTATGTGAAAAAGGCCTTCAGATCACAGAATCAGTGGTTATTTCTAGCCCTATTGAGATGATCCATTGTTGGCCAGTAGGATCCAAGCAAATTAGTTCCAAAACTATCATAAACTTACCTTACTGTTGTCTTGTTTAAAAAAATTAAATTTGGCCAACCAGATAATGAGTAGTAGTCTTTTAACACATTAACCTCTATATGCCAGAAAACAAGATGTTTTATATATGATGTATGCAATGCCCTGTTCAATATTTTGAGACCAACTTGACTGTGAGTTATTGTTGCTTCCTATGCCCTATTAGTTTGAAGTTATTCAAGAGCTTTCATGTATATATGTCTAGAAATTGAGACATGGGCATTACATATGTTAAAGGGTTAAAAGAAAAAGTTGACAGATGGAAAGTGACCACCGCATAAGCTCAGCCCGCCCCACCCCTTCTGGACAGTTCAGCTAATAATGTGTCTGATCTGTTTTCTAATTATTTTACAGGTACCTCCTGTAAGCACCTGTAAGGTACTGTTTCAAATTTGTTCAACTTTGACACTCCATCTACACCATATGCCAAGGGAAGACAAGAAAGTACACAAAGAAATAGGAAACTAGTTACGGATGTGATGGGTGCCAGTCTAGATATTGGAAATGAAGTCCTCAGGGAGACAATGGAGGAAGGTGAAAGTACTTCATCTATCAATGACAATCACTTCCTGTGTGGTTAGCTGTCAAGTATGACCTTCTTTCTGACAGAGTTTTTTCACGACAATCTTGATGCAATCAAATTTAATACAGGCTTTGATAATTATGACCATTTTATGCGCAGTTAAGACTTGTGAATGATAATATTTGCTCAATTATGACTTGTGAATGATAATACATGTATTTGCTCAATTAAGACTTATGAGTGATGAAATTTACTTAATTGTGACATATTAGAGATGAAATTTTCTCAACTGTGAGCTAGAAATTATGAAATTTGCCCAATTGTGACTTTTCAATAATAATATTTGCTCAGTTATGACTTGTGAATCATAATATTTGCTCAGTTGTGGCCTGTGAATGATAGTACTTGCTCAGTTGTGACTTATGAATGATGATATTTGCTTAATTGTGACTTATGAGTGATAATATTTGCTTACTTCTGCCTTATGAGTGATGAAATTTGCTTAATTGTGACATATTAGTGATGAAATTTGTTCAGTTGTGATTTATGAATGTCGAAATCTTCTCAACTGTGAGCTAGAACTGATGAAATTTGTCCAATTGTGACTTATGAATAATAATATTTGCTCAGTTATGACCTGTGAATGATAATATCTGCTCAGTTATGACTTTTGAATGATAATATTTGCTCAATTATAACTTGTGAATGATAATAGTTGCTCAATTGTGACTTATGAGTGATGAAATTGACTTAATTGTGACATATTAGTGATGAAATTTGCTCAGGTGTGATTTATAAGTGATGAAATTTTCACAACTGTGAGCTAGAAGTGATGAAATTTTCCAAATTGTCACATATGAATGATAATATTTGCTCAGGTATGACTTGTGAATGATATTTAATCAATTGAGACTTATGAATGATGATATTTAATCAATTGAGTCTTGTGAATAATGATATTTAATCAATTGAGTCTTGTGAATAATGATATTTAATCAATTGAGACTTGTGAATGATGGTATTTAATCAATTGAGACTTGTGAATGATGGTATTTAATCAATTGAGACTTGTGAATGGTGATAATTAATCAATTGAGTCTTGTGAATAATGATATTTAATCAATTGAGACTTGTGAATGATGGTATTTAATCAATTGAGACTTGTGAATAATGATATTTAGTCAATTGACACTTGTGAATGATGATATTTAATCAACTGAGACTTGTGAATGGTGATAATTAATCAATTGAGTCTTGTGAATAATGATATTTAATCAATTGAGACTTGTGAATAATGATATTTAATCAATTGAGTCTTGTGAATAATGATATTTAATCAATTGAGACTTGCGAATGATGGTATTTAATCAACTGAGACTTGTGAATAATGATATTTAATCAATTGAGACTTGTGAATGGTGATAATTAATCAATTGAGTCTTGTGAATAATGATACTTAATCAATTGAGACTTGTGAATGATGGTATTTAATCAATTGAGACTTGTGAATGATGATATTTAATCAATTGAGTCTTGTGAATAATGATATTTAATCAATTGAGTCTTGTGAATAATGGTATTTAATCAATTGAGACTTGTGAATGATGGTATTTAATCAATTGAGTCTTGTGAATAATGATATTTAATCAATTGAGTCTTGTGAATAATGGTATTTAATCAATTGAGACTTGTGAATGATGATATTTAATCAATTGAGACTTGTGAATGATGGTATTTAATCAATTGAGACTTGTGAATGGTGATAATTAATCAATTGAGACTTGTGAATGATGGTATTTAATCAATTATGGATCTATGAGCCATATCTCAGAAACTGCTTGTCTGATTTTCTAAAATTTTACCACAACAAAGGGTGTGATCTTATACTAGACGTCGCCAATGTTGGCCGAGCATGATCTAAAGAAATCCAGAAAGTGTGAAAAAATTGAGGAAATCCTATTGGTTTCAAAAACTTGGGGATACTGGCATTTCATTATATAAATAAAGAGTATAGGCCTATATTCATTATTCCAATGTTTCAGCTCTGTATGTTATAAGGTTAAATATAATTGTATCTTGATCATAGGATGCATCTATTTAACCCTTTAATGGCTAAATTTAGTCAAGAGCTTAATATCAAAACATTTGCTTATTGAATGTCCATTTTCGGGCCAAGAGAAGAGTATTTTTGAAAATGTGCCATTGAAATGACCGTTTCGGTTATCAAGCAAGGCATTCCAGTGGTACATTTCCAAAGGTTCTGTTCGCTTGTCCTGCAAGTGAGCATTTCTCAAGACCACTCCAGAGGCTGTTTTTGCCCTGACCAGTAAACTGTTGAAAGGCATGCAAGCACGTAGGCAAGCAGGCAGGCAGACAGACAGGAAGGTAGATAGATAGAAAGATAGAGAGTATCCATCTCTACCAGCAAGCAATAGGGAAGTAAGCAATAGGGAAGTGAGGCTATGTATAGGCTAGATAGATAGCTAATCGCTACTATGACGTAAATGGTTGCTACTGCAATACATGATGTGCCACCATGAGAATAAGATTGGTCATACACAGGGCTGGTGTGGGTGTCCGGGGGGGAGTAGAAACTATTGTTGTATTTAGTAGGCCACAACGACCTTTCTTGCTTGATTAATGAAAGTTACAACTACTAAATTCTCCCCATGGACTTTCACCCTCAATAGCTCAGTTCAGAAATTGTAACACATTTAATACACTTCTAGCAAAGCATGCATGTAATGGATTGGATTGTATATATTTGGTAGGCCTTATAAAAAGTTATACATAACGTGGTCTATGCATACATGTATGGGCACTACAACCTGCTGTGATACAATTAACTCAAACAGTTTTTTTTTATCTTTGCCTAGCATATAGGCCTACCATAGCCTCCCTCCCCAGCGCTAATACTGGTAGAGATGGATACACCGTCAAATTTTTGCCCGCCACCTAATCATGGAGACGCTCCTGCTTGTCAATTTACACGATCGCATCATTTACAAGTGGATTAAATAACGCACCGATGTCTGATTAGTGATTACTTGACAGCGGCGACATTTATGTCTCGGTCCGAAGGTGATGACTTAAATCACGGAAACGTAGAACAACGTTTGAAAATGTCGAGTTTGGGCACTATTAAAGTCATTGTTAAATATATATTGCCAATAATGATACGGCATTAAACAAAGCAACTACAATCAGCGTTTATACGAACTATAACTACTTAAATAGACAAGATACGAATAACAAAAGTACAAACTCGCGTAATGGCAAACATGCCCGCATTAGAGAGGATGCCTCACAACGCACCAACGCCGCCTGGCGGCTGTTGCAGCGGTGCGCCCCATTAAAATGAGGTCTATGAATTTCAGGTCTATGGTTCCTTATTCACGGGATTAACCTGAAAAAAGGAAATATTATTAGATAGACAGACTTATACAGATCGCCGGTAAAACAATTTTAATAACATTCACAACATTACAATATTTTACAATAATATAACGATGTTGAACATGCTGCCGAAAATATAATAATGTGAGAGGCTGCCGAAAATGTATGTTTTTATGCACCATATTTGCGTCTCGGTAGGCTGCCGAAAACGAATTAATATTTGCGGCTGCCGAAATTACATGGCTGCCGAAACCGCCTGAGACAGGGGCACATTCTCTTGAAGTTGAAGTATTTAAAATAAAAGTAGACAATCACTATAGGGAAATAATCCATAACTATGACTAGAATCTACATGAATTCAGAACAATAACAAGCCATAGGCTTATGTTCTAATGGATATGATGATGATGATGATGATGGACTAAACGAAAACTGGTAACAATAGAAGTAAACAGTTGACCTAAGATTCCCGCAGTTGGATGGGCCGACCAACCACTACGCCAATGCCTGCCTCAAACTTCGCAACAGATGCTGATGCTGGAATAAACGAAAACTGGTAATAATAGAAGTATAAACGTTTGTGACTTGACCTATGATTCCTGCAGTTGGATGTGACCCCATTGTCCGTTTTGCTATGTGCTCGCAAACATTAGTTGTGCGAATGTTTCTAGCAATCCTTACTAGAGTGTTCAGAAACATGTATATGGATCGAAAAATATACTTTTCTTTTTGTTCAGTATAGTCCTCCTGCCTTAGGAGAACCGTGGCTGGTAACTGCCGCCCTCTTACTCTTATGCAATCTAAACATACAGGAAGGATTGCTAGAAACATTCCCACAGCTAATGTTTGCGAGCACACAGCAAAACGGACAATGGGGGTCACATCCAACAGCAGGAATCATAGGTCAAGTCACAAAAGTTTATACTTCTCAGGGGCGGATCCAGGATTTCAGAAGGGCAGGGGTGCAGGGGGTCCGGGGGCACTCCCCCGTGAAATGTTGGGAGGGGCAAGGGCACGTCAGGCGTGGACAGGACACCCCTCCCAAGGGGGGGGGGGGGGGGGTGCGCACCCCCTGCACCCCCCCCCCCTCTGGATCCGCCCCTGCTTCTATTATTACCAGTTTTCGTTTTATTTACTTGACTGATAGGACACAATGTGTGCAATTTAATGGATCTAACTCAGGAAATAAAAAATTAGTCTGCGGTGTCCCTCCAGGTTCAATTCCTGGACCCCTGCTGTTCTTATTAGACATGAATGATTTACCTAATGCCAGTAACCTACTATCACTAATTTTATTCGCGGATGATACCAATGTTTTTGGCCACCATAAGATTCAAGATTCAAGATTCAAGATTATTTATTTTAGTAGTAAAATATATATAAATTATGGATTCAACTAGGTTGTCTGCCGAAGGCAATGCCTATTGTATTGGCGGACACCTTACACATATTTACATACATCTATGCAAATAAAATAAACAGGACAGTAGCATACAAACACATGATGTAGACAAGTTAAATAAAAAATTGAATTCATGTCTAAGTAGTAGTAGTTGTAGTGGCGATTTTACATTACAACACAACATTAAAATTTTTGGTTGACTTTGGTTATACAGTACATCTCGGAAATAACCAGTTCATCTCAATAGTAAAATAAAAATGTGCTGTTGAATGTGTTGAATATAATTGAATTGGAGGCCACTGGCAGCAATGTACTCCAATCCACCCACATTCAAAACATACAAGAGAACATTTCTCACACTGATTTTTCAATTATTCTAACAACAAGATACTGTTTTTGTTTAGAAGTATGTGAGGTCATCCCCGAGTTGTGCTGTATTTGTGCAGTAGATAAGATGTTTACAGGATGTTGGCTAGTGGGGAGCATCCTTGGGCAAGGGTGGGGAGGGAGGGGAGGGGCACAGTGCCCATTCTCCTGCTCATCCAGTAGCTTGGTTTTATGGTTACTGAATATGACAATTTGATAGTTGTTAGCAGTTGAAAGCATCCAGTCGTAGTAGGTGGATTGGAGTGGGAAGGTAGTAGTAGTAGTAGTAGTAGTAGTAGTAGTAGTAGTAGTAGGAGGAGAAGTGGTAGTAGCACTAATACATGTTAATTAAGTAATCCTTTATTATTTTCTTGAATGATTTTGTTGTCAGTATTTTGTCTCAGGTTTCCTGTTTGGTGTTATTCCATAATTGAGTGGCTGTAATTGATATTCTATGTTTTCCCATGACTGTGCATGTGTATTTCTCATGTAGTTTGTGTCTGCTTCTAGTGTTATGTTGGTGGATGTTAATATTGTTCACAAAGAAGGGGGCTATGGATTTGGGTAGGGTGTTGTGATGCCAATTTTTCACAATAGTTAACATTCAGGATTTACCTATGTCAATACGTTTGAGTACTTTTTCTTCCTTAAACATATCTTGGCCTTCTGCTGGTCGAGAAAATAATTTAATGCTCTTTCTTTTTTTGGAGGCTTTGAATTTTAGATATTTTGTTTTTATAGGTGTTAGTCCAAACGGCATTGCAGTATGTGAGGTGTAGAAGGATTAAGGTTCTGTACATTATTTTAACCATGCCATGTGTCATATATGGTATTAATCTTTGCATGACACCTATTCCTCTCGCTACTTTCGCAGTAACTGTCTCAATTTGTTTGACCCAGGTCAGATTTTTATCTAAATATACTCCTAGAAACTTTGCGTATGGGGCCTCTTCAATTTCTTTTTTGTTGATATAAATTTTCGGAATATCCTTATTTATATGTTCTCAAGATTTTGAAAATAACACATAGTTTGTTTTATCCACATTTAATGACGGATTATTTAACGAAAAACACAGAGTAATTTCTTCCATTTTCTCATTTACGTTTTTGTATAAAGTAATTATATCTTCGTCAGAGCAAAAGGCATGGTGTCATCAGCGAACAGTATTAGTGGCATGCATTTGCATACATTGGGCAGATCATTCATATACAAGAGGAACAGCAGAAGGCCATGGATGGATCGCTGAGGAACACCGCAAGTTAGTCTCCTATTTTCAGAGCAGGTTGCATTAAATTGCACGCATTGTGTTCTCTCATTTAGGTAGCTTTGAAACCAGTTGAGTGCACTTCCTCGGATTCCATAGTAGGCACGTTTTTCTAGTAAAATAGAGTGGTTGATCGTGTCAAAATCTTTCAAAAGGTCCAAGAAAATGCCTATTATGTGGGGTTTTTTTTCAATTGAATCAATTATTTTTTCTGTCATTTCAATTAGTGCTAGCATTGTTGAGTGTTTCTCATCAAACCCATATTGTGATGTATACAGGATTTACTTTTTGTCTAAATAGCTAATAAGCCGATTATACATAAGTCATTCCATTAATCTGGAGAAGAGTGGAAGTATTGAGACATAAAGATATAGACACCCTATACAAAATTACAAACAGTGAAATAGAAAAAATCTTAAATTGGTTTAAAGCTAATAAATTATCCCTGAATGTCAGCAAAACCAATTTTCTATTATTTACAAGATATAATCAAGTAAGCGCAGAGCTTGCTCTCCCAAAAAACTCAACATAGATAATCAAGAAATACAGGAAGCTGAATATGTTAAATTCCTAGGAGTCAATTTGGATAAACAACACAGCTGGGAGAAGCATATAGAGATGATCATATCCAAGGTGGCGAGGAATATTGGTAGCATGCGCAGACTCAAATCATATCTCCCACTTGCTATTCTAAAAACCCTATATAGCACATTAATACTTCCGCACATCACATACCGCAATGCTATCTGGAGTAACACACATCAAACTAAATTTAGAAAACTAAAATCACTACAAAAGTTTCTGTTAAACTATTCTCACAAACAGCAAAGGGCCAAGGTACCTTTAAAACAAACAAACTCTAAAACTTGAAGACATTGGAAAGGTCCAATTATTTACTATTTTAAGAGATTACCACAATGGCAGCTTACCCACATCATTATCCAATATTTTTAGCCCAATACAGACATTCATACGCACAATGCACGAACAAGTTCTAACCTACATGTCACATATCACTGAACAAAGGCAGCTACACGCACACCATCCCATCAAGCAATACAATTATGGAATAGCACAGATGCAGACACACATGCGCAAATTCTTACAACAAAGTTATTCAAAAAGTACATAAAAACTAAAATTATTGAGAGCTACTAGAAGCCAGATTACTAAAACACATACCAGAAACCCTTAATGACAATAAAGGAGTAATTTCATATAATGTAATGAATGTTCTGTTGGCTATTTTGGGACAAATTTGAACTGCCACTGTTGCGGCCTGTGACAGTAACAGACTACAATTGAATTGGTTGCAAAATACTCAATGATTTCACTGTTCACTGTGCACCTGACTGAAATTAAGATACTGAAATCTTAGGGGTTAAAGGTTTAACCACCACCATGGCAGCCATGTTCCAAGACAGCGGAACCTGTCTATAGCGGCCACTCGCTATCTGGATCCAGGAGGTGATGGTCCTTTAAAGCAGGTTGACCCCAGGTCCTGAAAAGTCGCTGCCCTGTTGTATTACAAGCCACTACCTATATTCCTAAATGTATGAAAAAAATCAATTTTTAGTGACATATTATTTATTTTTTAATGTTGTATAAATGTGGTCTCTGTAGACAGGTTCTTCCGCTGTAGCACACCCGGCCACCAGGACAAAAATATGTAGAAATATGTACATGTACATGATGTATGAGTGCTGATAATAATAATAATAATAATAATAATAATAATAATAATAATAATAATAATAATAATAATAATAATAATACATGATAGTAATAATGATAATGATAATAAAATTAAAATAATAATTAAAATAATAATAATACATGTAAATAATAGTAATGGTATTGTCATTGTTATTGTTATAATTAAATATAACGATAATAGTAATGCGACAATAGTAATAATAATAATAAAAATAATAATAATAATAATGGTGGTGACACCAATAATTACAAATGATAATAACAATCATTATAATGATAAAACTGATGATGATGATGCTGATAATAATAATAATAATAATAATAATAATAATAATAATAATAATAATAATAACAATAATAAATGTAAATAATAGTAGGCCTAATCGTGTTAATACTATTTTTGTTGTTATTGTTGTTAATAATAATCGTAATTTCACTGAATAGTAATAATACTTTGCAGGATTGGCACTCCACTCCTTCCACCGCCCTCTCTCCCCCACCCCCACCCCACCTCCCCCACCCCATGCCTTTATGTAAAATGTTATGTCATAAGTCATGTCCGCACACATAATTTGTTTAAATATATTGTATCGTACTCTATGTCATTTGTAATATAAAATATCCATGTACATGTATATAAATGTTATATGTATAAACATAATATTATAAATTTATGTTATATGTCAAGGGTCCACCGCATCATTGGCCTTGCCTTTGGTGGATGCCTGTATTGAATTGTTGAATTTTTTACATATATGGAAATAAAGAATCTTGAATCTTGAATCTTGAATCTCGAGCATAGAGCTGTGGCTTCGTGCTACTCCAGTTAGCATAGGAGATCTCGCGAGAACATGAGTGACTCTTATGTACGCTTATGTTGTTACTGGACGAAAGGGTTTCTTATATCGAAAAAGTCAACAAGGTAGCTCAGATAATGGGACTGATTCGAAGATCATTTACATGTATGGACTTAGATAGCTACACATGGTTGTACAAGGCCCTCGTTCGCCCTCACATCGAGTACACAAATGCAGTGTGATATCCATTTAGGAAGAAAGAGTTGGTGACAGTCGAGAACGTCCACAGAAGGGCTGCAAAACGTATCCCTGAGCTCTGAGACCTGAGCTACGAAGAGCCGCTGCAGAAGCCGAACTGCGAGGAGATATGATTGAGGCATTCAAAATGATGAGAGGCATATATGACCATGAATTTTTGCTAAATATTCCACTTAGAGATTCCGCAATCCGAGAACACAATCTGAAAATTTACAAGATGTTGTCAAACAGTTAGCTAAGACAGCACATCTTTTGTATCAGAATAGCCGATCCGTGGAATAGTCTGCCAGAAGAAATTGTGAGTGTGGCAACAAGGCCTTTGAAGCAAGGTTTGATAAACACTGGGCAGGACAGGGGGTGAAATATTGGTTTGATGCGGTTCTAAAGATCTCTGCTGCAAGACACAACGTGCCAGGTAATGTAACGAAAGACGAAGAGGAAGAAGCTCTGAACTCATAGGACTTAACCTTTAATCCAGTATTAACATACAGTTACATATGGTATATGTCCAGATCTTCATTTGACATGGCACAGGAAATGCACTAGGAAATGCACTAGGAACCCTCCAAATAGATATTCCATAGAAGATTACGGGAATTGGTGTTTGAAAATTATACATTATTTTTGTGGCATAAATTGTTACCTGTTTTCGTGAATGTTATTGCTGTAACCATAGTGACAACAGTAACATATATAAAATTAGTTATCATGAGTTACTTAAAGTAAACAATCGTTGTAATAGTGAAATAATTTAAAAGCTATTGACCCTCTGATTCACATTCATCAATGTTGTACCATGCTATGCCTGTAGTGTAATTGTAACCTGTAATCATGCTCATTAATCACAGTTGAAGAAAGTGCAATAGCCAACTTGTAGGCGGCATACCACAGCTAACAATTGGCTAGGGACACACAGTGTAGACGGTATGTCACAGCTAACTCTGCAGCCTATAACTTTCTGAAAAAGCAACAGGCAGAGATCATCGGATACATTGAGATTAGATGGCTATTATCTCCAAACTTGTGTAAAGAGAGTGCTATGTGTACTCATATTCTTATATTCGCGAGCTCACATAGAAGAGGGATAAAGAATTTGACCATAATGAGTGGACTTAATCATCTGATTGATGCACCGATTAGTGTAATGGAATGCAGCATCGGCAGGGTGAAAATTGAGGATCAGTTTCAAAACCTAAGACATTTAACCAGACAGGTCAAATATGATTACCCCACAGATAGTGTTATAACATTACTCATACGATCAATTTGCAGTTTTACAAACTAAAGATGACACCAAGGGGAGAAACAACTTAGATACGAACTACACGAAGATCAAGTTAACAAGACAAAGCATACAATAAATGGAATCTTTGCATACATGCAAGACAGAGGATACAAACTAATCATTACCACAATAATTCCATCCTCGCTGAACAAGATACAGAGAACAATATAAGAAAATGGAAGCTTATACAGAGCTTCTACTCACTTGAGGAGCTAAATCGCCAACAGCAGAATCTTGAATGTGACATAGCCCTTACAAATCACTACCAATTGAGGAAAGCTAGAGCCGAGGGCATGATAAGTGTCAATTTTCAAAAGGACTAACCAAACACGCAATTAAACACTATGAAACAAAAAACAGGAGGTACACCAAGCATGCATCAAAAATCAATTACTCACATCTGACAGATGTGGTATACATGGACAGGAAGCTAAACAAAAAGATCTTTGGAAAGATTTCAAGTTGTGTAAATTTGCGTTTGGTGGCACAACTGAAAAATCTCAGGAATCAGATACACACGCAGTGGATGTAGCGACAGACTATGAGATATAGACATGGAACTTCAAGAGGAAGAAATACTAATAACCCAGCTACAGATAAAAGCCTGGCAATATTTTAATCAAGTAATTATATTTGACTAATTAGGAATCTAATAAAATCACCTAAGTAGTAGATAGAGACTATATACCATAAGTAGCATAGGCGGTATATCGCAGTTAACCCCCCCCCCCCCCCCCTCCACCCATAACCAGCTCAGCTACCCATCAGAGTCTGATCATTAATAGAGGCATAGGCAGAACACTGCAGCTAACTCCACTATTAACTGAGTAAAACAGCACACATTTTTTATCTGTGAGGGAGTAGGCAGTATACTGCAGCTAACTTCCCCACTAATCAATCAATCCCCAACACCACCTGGAGCAGTTACCTAAGGCACTGTTGGATAAATAGATGAGCATATATAACTTGGGTTTGTAAAGATAAACAACAATAAGGGGTCGATCAGTATTTCTACAGGTAAACATGGCGTGTAAAATGGCAACGAAATGCCAATGGGTTCAAAGTCATTGACCCCAACCAATTAACACAGTCAACGAGAATGAAGATGTAAGTGGGTGGCTATGTGTGATCAGAAGTTTACAGAAGATAAGGCTGAAATGCTGGAGTGTGAATACTGTGATTCACACTTCTGCAGGAAATGCCTCAACCGGTCAGCAAATGAGTGTAAGTGTCTAAGTAAAAGATCTGATCTGCATTGGTACTGCCCTCCATGTGAACAGAAGCCATCCACGAATCTGAAGTTAGAAAAGGAAAAAGGAGAGCTCTGTAAGGCATATATGAGTAAAATTGAAGTCAGACTACTGAAATTAGAGCAAGAAATGCAAAGCCAGACAGATGCAGCACAGGTGAAAGCTCTGATTGAGGAAAGTAAGGCCCAAAATGAAGCGCAGGGACCAGCAGCCGAGGTAATCAATAAAGCGGAAGTGGCGAGCTAGATAGAAGACTCAAGAGAATGTGAGACCAGGAACAGTATTCATAACTGTTATGAATCAGAAAAAGAATTGTCGGAGGATAGGAAAATGGAGGACACAGAAATATTAGCAACGCTGTGTGCTGAGCTAGAAACATGATCAGGCTCTTGCAAATGTGACAAGAATAGGGAAGGGGGTCAAAGAAGCCCACAGGTTAAGGCCAAGGCCGCTTAAAGTAAGATTTGAAGATGAGAAGACGAAAGGGTAATTTATGAAGAACATAAAATACCTAGCTAATGCAGATGAGAAGTTGGAAAGGCTGAGTATAGCACATGATATGACTCAAAAGGAGAGGATTGTAAATAAGGAACAGATAGAGGAAATGAAGTGATGTAATTCAGAAAAGGAGTCAGGGGAATTCAAATTCATTGTACGAGGACCCCATTGGGAATGAAAGGTGGTCAAGGTGTGGACCAAGATAAAAGAAAACTAATGAAGAAGAGGAGCAAACATGTATATAACAGTGTAAATAATTGTAAAAATGTTGACAAGTTAAACAGTGTGAATAGAAAATCCATAGCAGATAATCTGTTGTGTCTATACACCAATGCAGATAGTCTGCCAAACAAGTTAGAGGAGCTGAAGACCAGACTCAAGAAGATCCGACACAATTTGACATAGTATGAGTAACAGAAATATGCCCCAAAAAGTGTAGATATCTGCCATCCAAAGCTGAACTATGCATAGAGGGCTATGATTTGTTCACAGATGACTATGTAACTGGCAAAGGGAGAGGTGTCGCCTTATATATAAAGGGAAAGTTAAAGGGAGTGGAAGATAAAATGGAACAGGTGTTCCAGGAGGCAATATGGGTGAAGTTTAGGATGATAGACAAGGAAACCCTGCTAGTAGGGTGTCCATAAAGGAGCCAAAGTAGCAATGGAGAAAACGCAGACGAGTTCCAGAACATAATAAAAAAACAACCTTTGTGAAAGAGTTTGAACATCTACTCTTTATAGTAGATTTAAATTAACACAACATTGACTGGACAGACTTGTCCATGAGAGAGGACTCAGTGAGTGAATCGTTTGTAGAATGCATAAGAGATTGCTTTTTATATCAACACATCAAAGAACCCACTCAGGGTCGACATGGTAATGAACCAAGTTTTCTGGATCTAATCCTCACTAAAGATGAAGCAATAGATGAGATTGACCATCAACGCCCCTTAGGGACCAGTGATCATAGTGTGCTAGTTTTTAACTACCAGATACATAGTGAAAGGACAAAAGGCAAAACTAGATCTGAACCTGGAGCCATTATTGGTGTCTGAAGACCCAAACCAACTTATGGATACTATAATGCAGTATCTTAACACAATGAAGGAAAAATGTATAGCTAAAATAGAAAATTGAAATGCGAATTGAGGACATCATCAAACTCAAATTATCTAATCCGAAAGACAAAAAAAGAAAAGGAACAGGAGATAGCCAGGAAAGCCAAATCAGATCCCAAGCAGTTTTGGAAATACATAAATGCCAAAAGGAAGACAAAGACAGGGAGAGGAGAGCTACAAGTCCAAACAGACGAAGGAACTAAAGTGGCCATTGAGGATATTGAGATGGCTAATGTTCTTGCAAACTTCTTCACCAATGTCAATGTCGAGAGCCGGACGGAGTAGTGCCAGAATTTGAGGAAAGATTAGTAGAACATAGGTTCCAGAACAAAACATACTCGGCAGTTGAGGCATGGAAGCTTCTCAAAACGCTGGACAAGACACAGACCCCTGTTCCTGATTGACTACACCCTATTGTCCTGGCTGAGTTAAAGGATAACACTCATACTTCTTCTTCTTCCAATATGTACGGGCCACTATCTGGTGTATTTCCGTACTTGCGTTGGTCGGTGCAAGAGCATCCAAAATGTGATAAACGTGTGTGCAGTTAAAAATGTATCTACAGTGCAGGTTAAAAACGTCAAGGACGCAGTCTATTTGAGCTGGACGAGCTATACCTGCTGCTTGAAACAGTCTAGTGGGGTGCAGCCTACACTTGCTAAACCCCTGGGCATTATCTTCAATAAATCAAGACAACGTGGGATAGTATCAGATCAATGGAAATTAGCTCATATTACAGCAATATACAAGAAGGGAAAGAAGTTTAAACCAGGAAATTATAGACCAGTAAGTCTGAGCAGCATACTGTCCAAACTGATGCAAAAACAGATAAGGTCAGAAATAATTGAGCATATTCAAAGAAACAAATTTTTAGTAAGAGGCAGTTTGGTTTCATGAATGGGCGACCGACAACAATCCAATTATTAAAGGTGTTGGATGATTGGATGGCCATATTAGTCAATGGAGGAAAGATTGATACAATCTTTATGGACTTCATGAAGGCGTTTGACACGGTACCTCATCGGCGTCTGATGCTAAAACTTAGGCGATACGGTATAAGCAATCAGATCGTCATATGCGTGGAAAACCTTATCTCAAACGGGAGTCAGTGTGTCATCGTTAATGAACAGCCCTTGGAAATCCTCCAGTAACTAGCTGGATACATCAGGGCACCGTGCTGGGACCGATACTGTTTGCTATATATATATATATATATATATATATATATATATATATATATATATTAATAACTTACCAGACTAGGTCGAGGCATCAACATACTTATTTGCAGATGACACCAAGATATATAAGTAAATATAAGGTTAGGATGATGTAAATGATCTACAAGCGCATGTAGACTCGGATGATATTGTGTGCATGCCAGACCGGTCTTTGCTTTTGAAGTAGCATTGGATAGATTTTGGGAAAACCAGGAATTCAAATATGACCCATCTGCGCCCTACCATATACCAGGAAGTCAGATACGTAGAATGATCATGAAGGAAGATGAAGCGAACATAGAGGCTGAATACAAGCCTGAGTCCACAGAAACATCCTAAGATATCCTAAGACATTAATTTCAGTAATAAAATAGAAATAGGAATTCTCGTAACAGACACATCAGATCACCTACTAATCTTTCTTCTTGAAAGGCAGCAGACCTGTACAAAAACATTTAAATATGAAAAAATTCAGTGCAGAGAAATAAATCAGGTCAATATTGAAAAATTTAAAAGAAACATGTCTGATTTAGATTGACAGACAGTTACAGACTTACAGTGCTGTGAGAATGCTTACATCAAGTACCACATTTGCACCCGAGTTTTTGAAGACACCTTTCCCATGAACGAAAAGAAAAAATTCAACCCCCAACCCAACTAAACCATGGCAAACAACTGGACTAATAACTGCTTGTCATAACAAACAACTTTATTTGACATTTATCAAATGTCAAACAAAGCATAATGAACTGAAATTTAAGAAATCTAGAAACAAGTTGGACCAAATAATAAGAACAGCCAAAAAGTATATTACCACAACAAATTTGAACAACGTAAGAATGATATATATATGAAACATGGAAAATAATTAAATCACTTTTGAATAAAAACAATGATAAATCACAACAAACACAGATTCTTTATAGCGACAAAATAATAACCGATGACTTCGAAATTGCAACAGGATTCAATGATTACTTTGTTAATATAAGTCTAACACTTTCAGATAAAATCAAATCATCATCCTGTAGCAAATATAGTGATTACCTCACAGGCAACTATCCTCTTTTTGCGCTAATCCAGTCAGCAATGAAGACATTTTTAACATTCTTAACAAACTAAAAACCTACAAAAAGTACTGGCCTCAATGGGTTTCAGTGGAGCATTTCAAACACTGCACCGTGGACTTAATAATACCAATCAACCACATTTGATACCTATCTATCACGCAAGGCATATTTCCATCAAAACTAAAAGCAGCATGAGTAACACCTATATACAAAGCAAACGATTCATCTAACTTCACAAACTATAGACCCGTCACAGTACTACCACTTTTCTCCAAATTAATGGAACGACTTATGTATAATCAGCTTATTAGCTATTTAGATAAAAAGCCAAACCAGTATACCTCACAATATGGGTTTCATGAAAAACATTCAACAACACTTGCACTAATGAACCGTTCCAGAGTAATCACATTATATGACGTCATAATCAGCTAAGCGGCATGTAGGATGATGTCATAATCATTACGTCATAAATGATTCTATAGTCTTTACCTCTTAATAATCTGACACGTTGCACAAATTGTATGTCTCTACTATTTAATAAACATGCTGTTGACTATTTTGAAACTAATTTAACTGGGCGTTGTTGCTGCCATAGGCAGCAACAGCACCTAGTTAAATTAGTTTCAAAATAGTCAACATCTTACCTGTATAATTTTCTGGAAATTGATAGTCAGGGAGTTCAGAGATCGATCGATCCCAACACGTGTGGGCGGAGTTTAGTTAGAGATGGGCGGGGCATAGCTAAAAATGGAAAAATCCATTGAAATGACAGAAAAAATAATTGATTCAATTGAAAAGAAAAAGCTCATAACAGGCATTTTAGCTTTCTAAAGCTTTCGACATGACCAACCATGTACTCTATTTTACTAGAAAAAATTGCCCACTATGGAATCCGAGGAAATGCCGTCAACTGGTTTCAAAGCTACCTAAACGAGAGAACACAATGCATGCAATTTAATGCAACCTGCTCTGAGAATAGGCGACCATCCTTGGACCTCTGCTGTTCATCTTGTATATGAACGATCTGCCCATTATATGCAAACAAATGTCACTGATGCTGTTCACTGATGACAGCAATGCCTTTTGCTCTGATGAAGATATAATTACTTTATACAAAAACGTAAATGAGGAAATGGAAGAAATTACTAACTGGTTTTCATTAAATTAACTATCATTAAATTTTGATAAAACAAACTATATGCTATTTTCAAAATCTACAGAACTAATAAATAAAGATGTTCCAAAAATTTATTTCAACAAAAAACAAATTAAAGATGCCCAAAAATTTCTAGGAGTATATTTAGATAAAAATCTGACCCGAGCCAAACAAATTGAGACAGTTACTGCAAAAGTAGCAAGTGGAATAGGTGTCATTCACAGATTAAACCCTATATGACACATGACATGGATAAAACACTGTACATCACCTTACTCCTTCTGCACCTCACGTACTGTAAATCTGTAATGCTGTTTGGACTAACAAAAAAAACAAAAAACAAAATATAAAAAAATTCAGGCTTCCAAAATAATAGCATTAAATTATTTTCTAGACCAGCAGAGCGCCAAAACATGTTTAATCCTTTAATTACTAAATTTGTTCAAAAAATTAAAATATTTACTTATTAAATGTCCATTTGCAGGCCAAGAGACGACTACTTTTGAAATTTTACTACTAGAATGACTGGCTCGTTTATCACTACAGAGGCTAGTTTTGGCTGGCTTCTTCATGAAAGGGTTAAAGTTGAAAAACTAGTCAAACTTACTGACATAAGTAAATCCCAAATGCTAACTATTGTGAAAGACTTCCATCACAACACCCTACCCAATTCCAGAGCCCCCTTCTTTGTAAACAATACTAAAATCCACCAACTTAACACTAGAAGCAGACACAAACTACATGAAAAATACACTCGCACAAACATGGGAAAACATACAATATCATTCAATTATGGAATAACAGGAAACCCGGGATAAAGTACTGACAAAACAATCATTCAAGAAAACAATAAAGTATTACTTAATTAACACATATTCATACTACTACTACTACTACTACTACTACTACTACTGCTGCTGCTGCTGCTGCTGCTGCTGCTGCTACTACTACTACTACTCACTATGACTGGATGCTTCCAACTGTTATTATAGTTCTCTGTTAATTTTCGTTTTCCGTCACCATAGAAACAAGCTACTAGATGAGCAGGAGAATGTGCACGGTACCCCTCCCCTCCACCCAAACCCCACCCTTGACCAAGGATGTTCCCCACTAGCCAGTATCTTGGAAACATTTTATTAATTACAGTACAATTCGGGGATGACTTGATTTATGTAAAAAGAACCACCCAATTAACTTGCTGCTAGAATAGTTTTAAACTTGATGTGAAAAATGTTTTCTTGTGTATTTTGAATGTGGGTGGATTGGAAGACATTTCTGCCATCGCCAGCAGTGGCTTCCAATTCAATTATGGTCATCACATTCAACAGAAGTTGTATTTTACTGTGAAGATGCGATTGTTATTTCTGAGATGTACTGTATAATTAAAGTCAACCAAAACATGAATGTTTATTTGTTGTTGGAATTGGAATTAATTAAAATACTACAACATGTAATGTCTGAACTGTAGATTGTTATATAACTGTCCTGTTTAATTTATTTATATAAATATATGCATATATGTGTAAGATGTCTGCCAATACAATAGTCACTGCCTTCGGCGGACAACCTAGTTGAATCCATGACCTATATATATTTTGCTATTGAACAAATAATCTTGAATCTTCAATTTTGTCTTCATAAAACTCATCAAGAACTGACATGCTGTATCTCTAAGTGTCTACAGCGTCATTGATGTATAGTGGCTTGTAGACAGAAGTTTTAACAAAACAGATGAAGGCAAAACCACAGACTGAGATCCCAGACATACCTGTTAAATCATACGAAGCACCATTAGAGGAGATTCTAGTCACCATAGAAATAGTGAGGAAGAAGCAAGATTGATAAATCGCCTGGACCAGATGGAATACATCCGATCCTGATGAAAGAGATGAGTGATGTAATATGTAAGCCTGTAGCAATAATATTCAAGACTGCGATAGATACTGGCAAGATACCGGAAGATTGGAAGAAGCAAAAATATTCTGCAATATTTAAGAAGGGCAACCAGAAAATTATAGACAAGTCAGCCTCACGTGCATACTTTGTAGGGTGCTTGAAACCGTAGTCAGAGAGCAAATCATAAGTCACATGAAGACAAAGTCCCTGATAAGCAGTAAGCAGTTTGGTTTCATAAGTGCAAGATCGACATTGCTACAATTATTAAAGGTGCTAGACACATGGACCACTTTGATACAGGCAGCAATTTTGATTTTGTATACCTTGACTTGATGAAGGCCTTTGATACCGTGCCTCACAATTGATTCCTGCAAAAGCGTAAGGGTTCGACATAACCAGCACAGTTCATGAATGGATCACAACATTCCTGTCTGAACGCAAAGAAAGGGAAGCCATAGAGTAAACTGCACAGCTTCAGATTGGATGAGTGTCTTAAGCGGGATTGCACAGGGTAGTGTGCTGGGACCTGTACTGTGTATGTGTTGTTTATCAACGATTTACCAGAATCTCTCAACTCTAACATGTACATGTATGCTGATGATACGAAGCTCCGCCGATAAATTAGGAATGAAGATGATCAGCGAGTGCTGCAGTCAGACTTATACAATTTCAGGACTGGTAAGATGAATGGCTACTCAGGTTCCATCCAGATACGGACAAGAATATGACAGTGGGCAGAAAGCATGAAAATGTAGAGAGCGAATATGTTATGAGAGGCGGTCTTGGTGAGATTGCAGAACATAAGTTGGGAAGAGTGGGGATGATCTGATGAACGCTAGGCATTTAACATCGACAGCAGGCTAACCTTTGAGCAGCATGTTAATGAAAAGATTAACAAGGCGACACAAATCATGGGGATGATCTGATGAACGCTTGTGTACCTAGACCAAGAGAGCTTCAATTGGCTGTACAAGGCAATTGAATGTGTACAGAGAAGCGCCACTAAATTAATCCCGGAGGTTAAGGACATGAGCTATGAAGAGAGATTAAAGAAACTGAAGCTACCATCGTTGATGTTCCGCAGGCTCAGAGGCGATATGATAGAGACATACAAGATGTTAACAGGTGTGTACGACTGTGAGGTGGGCCCACACATACCACTCAGGGATTCCAGTGTCAAAAGAGAACACGGCCTTAAGATCTTTAAGTAGAGAGCAAAGACCAGACACAAACAGAACAGTTTTTGCACTTGGGTCGCTGAACCATGGAACAGTCTGTATGAGAAAGCACTAAAAGAACCGACAGTGAAGGCCTTCGAAGCATGCAATTTCGAGACACCTCTGGAGATAACTGCTTCGAGACACAATGCAGCATTTTTTGCTAATGAGTATTGAAGATGAGACTCAAGATGCATAGGCTTAGCCTTTCATCCAGAAAGAACATATGGTATCATATGGTTGATTCTTCCAGTGTGCATATATATATTTGACTGTTCACATATTACTGATTACATCAACGATTTTCTATCTCAAGATGTCCTGGAACACAAGTGTACATACCAGAGTGATGTACGACTATCTCCACAATCGCATATGGCACCATCTGCTCGCAACGACATTTTAAATGATTATGTCCCTATGCACAACGATCATCAACACACTTGTATTAACGTTTCTCTGAATGGATCACCTACATCCAATGTAGAGAGTCTGCCTGATGCTATCGTGAATCACATGATTTCGTTCTCGAGCCACATAACATTGTTGAAGCAACATGCGATAAAGAAAAGCAGTTAGTTGGTAACAGTGTTGAAATAATAAATGAAATTCTGGACGAACTGCAACAAATGAAAAAGAATCATTTGTCCCTCCAGGCAGATGTTCGTATTCTGAAAAATCATGTTTCCCATACCACAAGTGTTTTTGAACACAAGTTAGACACAGCTAGACATTCCAAAAACCAAATCAGTAATAAAAACTTACATGTAGGCCAAGATACACGTGCAAAAGCAGAACACAACACATTACACCATATACAAGAGCCCAAGGCCAGGCAAGTCCATCCACCTGTCAACACTCAGGAACCTATTGTAAAGCCTGGAATCCTGTCTTACAGAGAAGCTATTTCCAACCCAGCTTATCTTCCTAGGTCTAACCATGTAGATAATAAACAAACAGCTCAACATGCTCAAACAAATTGCAAAAATGTCCTTGTAATCGATAGCACAACACTGAGGAAACTCAGCGGAAAATACATTCCAAATGATTGTATCAACACAACAGTTCGATCATATAGTGTAGCTTGTATAAATGACATCACTAACCAGATACCAGACTTCCTTACAACAAACCACTTTGATGCTATAGTCCTACACGTTGGTAGTAATGGCATCCTTAAGCAGTCTATCACTGAAATGATGTATGATTATGACGGCCCACATCAAGATACCCGCACCTAATATTTTCGTTAGTCTATCACCACTCTTGCCACGACCAAACATATATGCCAGTAGGAAAATCACACAGTTCAAACACATGTTGCACTACCCCACCACATGACATAATGTAAATTACATAGACCGCACAGATCTCTTTAGTCATCCAGATGGAAGTATTCTTCAAGAGCTTTACTATGACCAAATACACCCACACTACGATGGCATGAGTTTACTGTCAAACAGGCCTTCTGTAAGTATTGCTTTGCAATACATGTCCCCTACCTGATGATATAAATCTTTAGAAATTGACAGTCAAAACCCCCATTAAAATTGCCAGCTGAAGCGCGAACGTGACCTGTAACTTCTCATAATAAAGCAATAAATCAAGTTTCAGTTATATATGGTGAAGGAGAACGAAAATCAAAAACTCCATTAAAATTTGCCAGCTGAAATGCGAACTTGACCTGTAACTTCTCATAATAAAGCAATAAAGCAAGTTTCAGTTATATATGGTGAAGGAGAACGAAAACGTCTTGAAAGCTGATATATTTGTATTTCATAAGTCGAAGGGGGACATAGCTTCATAAAAAATGGATGCATATGCCTGAACCTCGAACTTGGTCTGTAACTTCTCATAACAAAGCAATGTACCAATTCTCAGTTGAATACCTTGAAGTACTGCGAAAAAAGTGTGAGAAACCAACTGTGACAGATGGACAGATGGACAGATGGACATACGGATGAACAGATTGAGTGCAAGCCTATAGTCCCCCAGTTTTACTGGTAGGGGACTAATAATATTAGGAGTTATGTATAACGCCTTCTTGATTCAATCCCAGATCGAAGCCAAATGTCAAAATAATTCTTTATACACAGTTTACAGGACAGAAGCCATTGTTCAAATACATTAAGCCGTAATCCCATCAACTCAGCACAGACCAATACAACAACAAAAGGTAACATTTTATAATCAACCCCCAAAAAACCACAATACTGACTCTCTAAGGAATCAAGTTAAATTATCAAATCACGTTAATATCCTTCCAGACCTGTGCAAAATTACAAATCTATCCACTTATATGGAAGGTGGTGATAATTGTAGGGATAATGGTATAGTCAGGAGCAGAAACACAATAAATCGATCAAGGTCAGTAGCCAACAAAGCAACTAAAATTAGCAAACCACTGAACAAACAAATGCAAATCGCATAATACTGACAATGCTAAAGATTACCCTAGAAATTGGTCACCATTCCACCATAAACCTATGGGAAAACTGAAAGTAATGTATTTT
This sequence comes from Chaetoderma sp. LZ-2023a, assembly GCA_034401795.1. NCBI lineage: Eukaryota > Metazoa > Mollusca > Caudofoveata > Chaetodermatida > Chaetodermatidae > Chaetoderma > Chaetoderma sp. LZ-2023a. Next base: position 192,144,000 of record CM067370.1, on the reverse strand, counting down.
AATGTTAATTCCTTCTCTAACAAAAAAGTGAAATTGAGTGCTATGTTTCAATGCACACAACTGATAATATTTTGTTTATGTGAAGGAAACTCTGGAAATAAAGAATTATAAGCAAACCTGGAACTAGCTAACTATGACAAAATTGTACCAAAAAAGACTGGGACAAACGTCCATTGTGTTATACATACACAAACACCTAAAACGAACTGCTCTTGGTAGTACAAAACTATGCCCAACCACTTTCTCTGAGTCTGTATGGTGTTCCATCAATCTGAATTAATGGCGTTATCTATTGAAGGCTATCAAGCAATGGAGGCAACAACAATAATTTAAACAAATTACTCCTAGCTGCAACTGAACTCAGATTCTATCAGAAAAATATCATGGTTGATGTAAATTTAAACCTGTAGGTGGGGCTTAGAATACACCTTCCGTATCCTCTGCGTGTCGTAAGAGGCGACTAAAGGAGGTAAGGGTGTGGTAACCCTGACAGAAACCTCGAGTGCTGAAGACGGAGGTTCCAGGCCACACGGCGCACTCTAATAAACCATGGATCCACGCACTTAACGCTTATGATCATGTCGATAGTCACTTACAGGACTGGCGGTATGATCAGCGAACGAAAAGAAGAAGAAGAAGATCACATAATGATTATTAGCTCACCTGGCCTGAAAGGCCAAGTGAGCTTATGCTGTGGCGACTGTCCGTCGTCCATCTGTCCGTCCATCGTCTGTCAACGGAAATAGTTATCACTATGTTCTGCGCTTCAACTGCTTATGCTATGCTGATAATACGTTTTACAAAAAAGTCCAGAAAATACCAACTACACCGAGGAGACAACACCCAAATGACAGCTGAGCTGTTAAGTGTAAGCTTGAAAGAAAAGCTGAATACTGATTGTATAAAAGATAACCTGGAATGACATTCACAAAATTTTAACTAATTCAATGGATACATATGTTATAACAATCAAACAGAACGGCAGACGGTTTACGAATAAACCAACATGGATAAACAAAGATGTTTGTGATGTAATCATAACAAAATGCAGGCTGTGGAAAAAATACAAATTCTCTAGGTCTAGGGATATTTATAATAATTATGCCAATGTAAGATATTGTAGCTCGCATGGTAGTGTCGGGATGTTGCGGTGTATCATGTCGACTTGCCACGCCGCAGGTGCACGAAGAATGATGAAGCTGGTTAGCATCCGGTCTCGGGGTGATGGATCCCGTACGAGACTGCCCTACTGGCAACAAAAACTGGCTCCTAAGGCCGGTGGAACTCAATCGTTCCGGTGGAGCCGTGCGACCATTGTCGTGAATATTAAACACAACTGTCTCATCCCAAGAGTTTGTGTCACCAGTATGCCTGTCCATAGCAATTTCGTGATCTATGGACTTACAAGATTTGATTTGGTGACCTAAAAATATAAGTCTATACAATGTTTTTACCTAAACAGACTGTCGAGTATGCTAGATAAAAATGAGGAGCATACGAAAATACAAGACATAGAGACAGTCAGATGAACTTTTAAACATGGGGCTCCCAGAGGTACCACACAGACTCGTAGGTCTGCAGAGGTATCCCCGCAAGGGAGGCTCCCATACACGAGACTTAGCTAATTAACTTAATAAAAGTTATTATACCTGTAGGCTGAAAGGAAAGAAGATTATCTCGGACGAAAAGTCAGGTGCCTCACGCAGGCACTACTCCTAGTGCTAGTTTGGGTGAGGAGTATTATCCTCCCGTGGACCATCATCGCTGAATCCTTGTGAGAGGCAAGTGCCTCACGTGGGCCTCCATCTCAGGAAGGTGTCGCCACTACTTAAAGCGGGAGACGAGTAGTAGGCAAAAATGGGCCTACTCTAATATTTCAACCAAAATTTTTGAAAAGAAAAGACCATACCTAGTGAAATTATGACTATAGGGTTGTGTGCTGTTTTACGTGAAGACGGGACGAACGATTCCCAAGGGATTCCCATGTCGCCATTTTATGTGATTCGTAGAATGCTGAATTAGTGGTTGCCACTTTATTTATGCGGGCCTTCTGCTCTACTTCACTTGCTTTTAGTTTTTAGAAACAAGACCTATTTTTAGGCCGCAAATGGCAGGTATCTACTTAACTGTTAGACACGGCTGTCATTGAGAACAGATGCCCTGAGACATCAATACTGAAGACAGCGCTCATACATGTTACTTAGTAAGATCTCCGAACTGGATAAGAATCCGGACATCTCTCTCCGTATCCACATAAAACGTCACAAGACACTGGTTAACTTTCACAAAAGCATTTTTAGGCAACTGATCTATCGTTATGGTGGGGTTAAGAGAGACGAATGCCCACCATAAATGCCCTTCCCGTGAAGGCGTGGCAGATCTAAATATCACGCCCAGGCATTCTTATGAAATTCGGTGGGGATGCGCATCTCGCCCGTCACCTGGTCCTATGGAACTAATCGTCTAACCTGTCATTAGGTTTAAATACAAGTTGCCCAGTTTTGCACTGCAGTGCGGGAGGATTATTCAGCAAATAAAATAATAATTAAGATATGTTTTCGCAGTGCTTTCCTACATTGGCAAAAGTGCTAACTATTAAGTATCAGAAGATACGGGGGGAATGTATGTGACACCACACCCTGGCCATCACCGGAACCCCCAACAGTTTCCCAGGGCCGGATCAGCCCATGGTGCGGATAGGGAATCCAAACAATTAAGAAGCCAGAAGGCTGAGTGGAACATGAAGAGAGATACAATCTTAGAGTTATGAGTCTTTCCGGAGTGAGGGTCTAAATTATCGCAACTACGGGAGGAGAAGAGTATACTACACATTTCCTAACGAAGAAATCGTCTCTAATCATATTAGACCTATCATATCGAGCTGAATAGAAAAGGTTTTAGTCGGTAGCATGCCGGGCCAAACAGAGTTATAGCACGGAGAGCGACCTCAGTGAAAAATTGTTGGTGGCGGGAGAAAGTGTTGCATATATACGTGTTGCTGTATAGTGTTTCCTATGTGCACTGCAGTCCTATATATTTTCTACAAATAAACAAAACATATGAACTGATGGCTCCTGGCCATATATATATATATATATATATATATATATATATATATATATATATATATATATATATATATATATATATATATATATATATATATATATATATATATATATATATATATATATATATATATATATATATATATATATATATATATATATATATATATATATATATATATAAACTAACCAGAACAATCAATACAGTATCAAATGATCAGAATTATATATTTTTAGGACAGGTTAACGAACCTACGATGGTGTGGTTAGTGAAAAACACCTTACAGAAAATGAGAATAACTATAAACATTATAACTAGAGGTCTTAAGACCGTTACAGTACCTTTTAGTCATCGGGACCGTTTATACGGATACGATATAATTAGAAGAGTACATTTAACGGAATAATTAAAATGTTAAGTATAGTTACTTGAATACTCGGTAGCCATTCTTAAGTTTGACTTTCATGGTACTGACATTGATAAGTCCTTCTTTGGTTGACGTGAGTTGATGCATTCTCAGGAAGCTGGAAAGTTCCCACAGGTTGGTTCCCGCAAACAGGATTCCCGCAAGCTGCCTATGACGGGAGCGGATCTAACTCAAGACTGTAATCATAATATGGAATGTCTAACAAGCAGTCAGTAAGTTACTGCTGTGAAGAAAGTTCCCATACACCGATGGTACGGATGGAAGTTGATAACAATCCGATCACAAGCGGGGGTTGTTAGATGCAGATGAAGATACAAAACAAAGCTTAACGGTGCTGGGTACGTCAGTCAGCTCTGAAGACGCACCGGGCAAAGTTTACTTGCTGCAGTCGAAAGTTGAAAGAACCTGGACGACATCAGTGTGGGGCCGGTTGAAATACCACTTTTTGGCGTGGCCGGCAGATCCCGCGAGTCATCCACCAAAGAATATCGCTGCCTCTACATCTGTAGAATCACATATTCAAGCCGTAGAGGCCTCACCGCAAGTTCGTGTTCCGAAGTAGATTTTGATATTCGTGAACAATAATTAGAAAGTTCCAAAATGCTCCCGCAAGAAGGGAGTTACAAAATTGTTTTAGTGCGGTGGGTTGGGTAACTGCTAGCTACGGGAGAAATCGAAGTAATATGCGTATTGTCTGTCGCGCTGATAGTAGCTGGTACAGGTCCACCTGTTCAGCCCCTGGCTAAAGATGCTCTCGATCTCTGGATCGCGTCTCCTTTTATACTACTCGTGACGTCACAGGCGCAAGCTCCAACCAATCATCGGTCGAGCAACAGCCAATCAGCGCGTAGCTAATAATAGCGCAGTCGAATGTTCTAGAACAATCTAGAAGTTCTGCGTCCACGTGGTTATGACAGCACGGCAATATTTGGAAGATAATCAAGAAGGGTTTTCCGTGGATAACTCAGCCATTTCTTAAACGATTTTGAAATGGTTTACAGATTTAGAAAGCCCATCGAATTCTGGTCTTGATTATGTCTAGATTTGGCGGGAACAAGTAATTAAGAAAGATTACATGGTACCATCTCAGTACACTAAAAGCGTCATCCCATCTTGGTCGTAAACTATGTGCTCTGTAAAAATAGCATCTAAGCATGTGCATGCGCACTATGTGCTTTAACGGACTTAGTCGTTTTTATAACACAATCTCTCTCATAAGCTCATATACGCTTATGGCTCTACCCAGGGGGCCATGTTCAGGGAACGAATCCAGGATGGGTGGCGCGTACCCAGCTTAGCTGGCACGGCCGGTACCCGCCCACTCGATCCGAACTACACCACCCCCTCCTAGTTTGACATCCATGGCAAACGATCGCGCATGGCGGATCGATGCATGGGCATATGCTAGGCGGGAATTATAGACTTCCCGGTTAGGCACGTGGCCGGAGAGGAGTAGTGATTAAAGAGACAGAGCACATAGAGGTGCCAAAGAGGAGGGGAGGCATACTTTTAGTTTTCAATTTTTGACCTAGAATTATTTTTCCAGGCCTTTTCTTTTTTTGTTTTGTTTTATTTTAATATTTTGGTGCGTGCTGTAACTTAATTTAGTGAATGATCCTAAACAATAGCTCGCATGGGTGTTCTCTTTGGGTGTGGATAATCATTATCTCCGCAGAGAACACCCAAGCTCCAAAGTACCACAATTTTAAGTTTAAATATAATAATATATAATATATATATATATGTATACATATAAGATAAATGTAACATACCCTTACCGGTATTTAGTCAATTACTCCGAATTACTTGCGCACCCCAGGTAAATAAATGGGTATGCAACACGTATCTCTTATTATTAAAAAAATATTTTGTGGCCCGTTATAGCGGGTCTGCAACGGACAGCTCTCCCTGACCCCATAGTCGTCCTAACATCTAAGAGAGGAAGAAAAATAATAAGAAAAATATAATATAATAATAACTTAACAGTTAGTTTATCAGGCAGCCCCAGTTTAGCTGAGACTGCATGACGGGATTATGACATTATTGCACTGCAGGATGTTGTATTCTTTACGTCGTACATGACTAGGGGACTGGACATCCTAGGGACGGGATTCAATTGATGTAACATAAGAAGAAAAGTATTTAAAAAATAAAGTAATGATTAATACACTTCCATGAATCGCACCACTGATGTTTCTGCTGTATCACAAATGACCACACCTCTGCTGCAAAATTTCCCCACTGAGTCTGGGTCCCGCGACTGATGGTGGTTGGTCGCGGTGGATGCACTATCATTGCTGAGATGCGTTCACTATTACTGGCACTGTCGGAAATGTCTGAAGTGATGGTGGCGGAAATATGAGCATCTATAATGTCTCTCACAGTTACTGCTGGTTCTAAACTATCCGTCCGTGAGGCATCGGTGGTGCTAGTGGTTGCTGACGTGGTTGATGTGGTAGTTGTTGTAGTCGTCGTGGTGGCTGCATTAGCTGGCGTGGTGATGGCGGTGAGCTGTATCGTAGGTTGAGGCAATGATGCGGGAGCCGATATGGCAGGAGATGACATCTTCCGAGACTTAGCATATTTTAACAGACGATTTGCGGTAACGTTAGGCACTGGCTGAATGTCCTGCATGTGAGCGATACGTCTCTTTCCCGCATATGGTCGTTCCGGCGTAGTTCCCTTTCTGATGGCTGGGTCAGAAAGGTTAGGAGGCTGATGCTGGATACCACGAGTTGGAGTTATGCTAATCGACGCAGGCTGCGATGGTCCTGGTCCCTCATCTATGGTCAGGTCTGGTGGAGATGGTGACTGCGGGTAACTTGGAATGTTCATTCCCGCAGGTGTCGTGATGATTACCGAAATCGGCTGACTGGCTAAAACTGCTTCACACACTATGGGTGCAGGTGTAGTGGCTGTAGTTAGATGGCTGGTTACTGATGCGGGTGCTGCCGGACTGGATTCTGCGGGAGACTTTCGCTTCTTACTCCGCTTCAGAACCGGTGTAAATGTAGTGACTGGTAGCGGCGTAGCACTTCCCGACGTAGCTGCGGGTAGGATTTCACGTCCTGCTGTTGGTATGTTGCTTAATGTTGCCGCGGGAGGACGATGACTAACGGGATATCTACGAGTAGTGTTCTTAATGCGGGCCATTTTCTCGGTCGTGAGAACTTTGACAGGAAACTGAGATTCGAAACGCGTGGCTAAAACGGCACGATCCTCGTTTTCTTCCCCGGGAACTAATGTCACTTCTAATACATGGTGACGATAATGGAGAGCAAGGGTCACTCCGTAGCGAGTAGCGGTGTAGAGATACTGACACGTCACGCAGAAGGCTGACTGGAGGAGATGATCCTTATTGACTTGAAGTGTGCGGTCGGATTTTCCTGTAAAAGTTCTGGTACAGGGCTCTCCGCTAGGTAATAATGAGCTGCACGGGAACCATTTTGGAACTGGTACCGACTCTTCTTCAGACGAATCCGATAACGCTAAATCTTCAAGGAGTGACATCAGCGCTGCACAGTTTACAGCTATGAAAAGAACATATATAAAAAATATTTATTTAGCAACATACAAACTTAATCTTAAAGTATTCATAAACCGTACAAGATGGTATACCAGATGTTACCATGTTTTAGTGCTGTGAAAATAACGACCTAAATACATATATACATTAACATTATTTATGTTTACTCTCTTTCTGCGATTGCACTGCCTCGATTACAAAACCAGTAATCGTGATAATTAATAATAGTAATACTACTAAGAATAATAAGACTAATAATAGCAAGCATTCTGTTAATATCTCTTTCCAATGCATGACCAAAACTAATTGGTATTGGCTGCTAATATAACTTCTCAAAGATTGGCAACACGAGGCTCATATTTCCAGCTGCCTAACATAAGCTCATGAGCTACTTTTTTGTAAGTCGAATGGGTCACTAGATGACTGACGTCGCAATTATAATGACTAAGCTATTATAAATCAGTTATGAAAATGGAAAATCTAAAAGTCCGGTACGTGTACTAATTCTGTGTCTTTGATGGATTATAATTTAGTAGACAGCCTATTGAATATTTTGAACCCAACTCGACAGCAACGATCACCCCCCCTCCCCCCCCCCCCGCCGCCCTAGTCAAACTAGCTTCATATATTCAATAACACTCATGCATAGTTACCCCTAAATTTGGATTCTGGGAATTCAGGACTCCAAATATATAGATCGATTCCAACTTACGTAGGCCCTAAATGGTGGCTGGGATGGTCTAGAAATGGGTAGGACATAAGTAGAAATAGGTGGGACATAACTAGAAATGGGTGGGACATATCTAGAAATGGGTGGGACATAAGTAGAAATGGGTGGGACATAACTAGAAATGGGTGGGACATAAGTAGAAATAGGTGGGGCATAACTAGAAATGGGTAGGACATAAGTAGAAATAGGTGGGACATAACTAGAAATAGGTGGGACATAACTAGAAATGGGTGGTACATAGCTAGAAATGGGTGGGACATAAGTAGAAATAGGTGGGACATAACTAGAAATGGGTGGGACATAACTAGAAATTGGTGGGACATAACTAGAAATTTGGGTGCCTCCATTACTACCGCATAGCTAATGTAGCACCATCATACAATAGTATCAACACATATGTTCTGCGTTAACTAACCTCTATTAACGCCTCTTATGTCAACAGCGCCTCAAAGTACCCATGATGCAACTCATATCAATGGACCTTTCCGGTGTTAGCTATGCCCCGCCCATCTCCAGCTAAGCGCCACCCACACTTCGTTCGTGTTGGGATCGATCGATCTCTGAACACCATGACTATCAATTTCCAAAAAAATACACAGGTAAGCTGTTGAATATTTTGAAACTAATTTGACTGGGTGGTGTTGCTGCCTACAGTCGAATTAGTTTCAAAATATCCAACAGCATATTTATTAAATAGCAAAGAATTACAAAGACATGCAATTCATACAGCGTGTCGGACCATTTGAGATTTGGTGACGGTTTATATGGAACCCTTTGTGACGTAATGATTATGACGTCATAATACACGCGCTGAGCTTATTATGACGTCATACGAGGTCAGATGATGGATGTATACTCTGGAAAGGTGAATTGGCCGTTTAATTGGCAAGATTTTTCGATAAAATTATAATGTTTGCAGGCCAAGGGAACACTATTTTTTTTGTAAATTTACCAATGAAAATTACAAAAATAGCTTTATGCCCTCAAAACAACTACAGAGAACGTGTTTGACCAGGTTGACCGCCCAAGGGGAAATTGTTAAGAAAATTGTATTTCTTATCATCTAGCGTCCATTTGAAACCCAGGGAATTGTAGTTTTGAAGATTTACCACTGGAATGACTGTCATTCCAGTGGTAACCTTTCAGAAATAGTATTCTCTTGACCTGCAACTGGACATCCTTAAGACCATTGCAGTGGGAGTTTCTTGCCAGCTTGACCATTAAAGGTTAATGTGACAAAAGAAGGGTTAAGGGGGCACTTACACAAAGGTCAATCTGGCAACACATTATATATATTGAGGCATGAAGAATGAAGGAAATTTCAATTTCCTTTTCTCAGAGATCTAACAACACTCACCATTCTATTACTTCTGAAATACAGCTGGCCCTGACAGCTGGCTCTAGGACTATAGACTTAGAAAGCTTTACCGACTCCTTGGAACCGGGTAGTCGGCTCCCAACTGCCGAGTACCCGTCTACCATGAAGTTCATATTGTTTGCATAGCCACCAAACTAGAGAAACTCATGGCTTGCCTCCGTGGGGCTGGGAGACTAGATCCGTAATAGAATGGTGAGTATTGTTAGATCTCGGAGAAAGGGAAATTGAAATTTCCTTCATTCTCCTTCGATCAATACTCACCATTCTATTGCTTCTGATATACACCAGATTTGGTCAGTAACCTGGTGGGAAGGGGCAAGCCATAGCTGCTACTTTTGCCCCTTGAGAGCTAGACTTAAACTTGACTAATGGAGACCTAAAAGGACCATCAAGTTAACGGAACCGAATCACATTCGCATCACTGCCTCCCCCCCCCATCTTTCTCCTAAGAAAAGGGAGAGAACTCACGAACATGCATCTCGCCTGAAAACACAATATGCCAAGAGGGTTAACTGCTCTTTGCATATATTAGCCTGGGAACGAGCATGAATATATAAGATGAATGATCATGATATATAGACATAATACAAAACACTCTCAATCCTGAATTACCTCATGATATTTGGATTTCAGACGTGGAGCCTCCAACCATTCACTTGTCCGGCCATCAGTGACACAATCTGGTTGATATCCTCTCGCTCGACCATGTCTGATTCTTAATTCTTTCTTACACATGCCAAAAAAGGAAGAAGACCAGTGTGGTCATATAGCTATCGTCTCAAAACAGCCAAAGCGAGTGGAATGGCGAAGTCTGACACATCCCTCATATAGTAATCCATGAACGAGGACTCACAGTACCATTGTGCAACAGCCATGATGTCCTTAAATGGAACACCATTGTAAAAGGGCGGAAGAGGCGGCTATTCCTCTAACATCGTGCCCTTGCGCATTGCACCTGGTGCCCAGTCGTAATCTCACGGGTAGTCTGAATGCATTCGACTACCCAACGAGAGATAGAATCCGCGGATGCGGCGCCATATGGCTCCTTATGGCAGATCCACAGATGTCTATCATTCGACCGTAACGAGTCTGTCTGCTTTGTACTTAGTCAAAGCACGGACTGGGCACCAGACACTGGCTTCACAATCAAACCTATTTAGTTTCGGTATAACGATCCGTTTGTCGGGATATCTCAAAGATTGAATCTTTGACATAAACTCTTCTCTTGGCAGTAGACGCAGACCCTCTCTGGAGACAATAAATTGGTCCCTCTCTGCGCCTTCAAGCTGAGGAAGCTGCCAACAGAAAGACCGCCTTTAGAGTCAAATGTGTTAGACTAGCCGAACGCAACGGTTCGAAAGGGTGCTTGGCCAGTACATTAAGCACTAAAGATAGACTCCAGGCTGGAATGACTACCGGTTGTCTCGGTCGGAGATTGCTCATTCCCTTAACCATCACACTCAACTGGGCCACCTCTGGACTATCCCTGTTGGCTAGACAAGGGATAACTGATGCCAAAGCTGACTTGTATCCAGCAATTGTGACAGGAGCTAGTCCTGAAAAGAACATCTCACAGAGAAAGACTGCTATTTGCTGAATAGTGAAATGACAGGTATCAATACCCTTTTCTTCACACCATTCTGCAAATCCGTTAACCTTGTTGTTATATGACTTGAAGGTTGACCTCCCTCTCGCAGCTGCGATGAAATCTGCAGCATGTCGAGAAAAGCCCTCCGACGTGGAACGTTGTTTGACAACAACCACGCAGTCAATAACATTTCGGGACGCTCGTGTAGGAAGCATCACTTGGCCTGGGAGATTATGTTCGGAATCTCGGGTAACTGCACTGGATTTTCCACCCGCAGACCTCGAAGATCCGTGAACCACGACCTGCTGGGACAAATGGCGCTATAGCAGGACCAGGCACGGTTCCTCCCTGATCTTCAACAATATCTTCGGTAGAAGAATGGTGAGTGGGTACACATAAGCGTGCATCCCTCTCCAGCTTAACGCCAGAGTGTCTCTATCGACGGCATTAGGACTGGAATCGGCGAGACATAAGTCATGATTTGAGCATTTTCTCTTGTGGCGAACAAGTCCACGTTGGGTTTGCCCCAATGCTCGAAGATCCTGTGAAGAACTGGAGGGTTGAGAGACCATTCTGTTGGCAGAATTCTCTGCCTGCGAGACAAAGCATCCGCCAGAATGTTCAATCGCCCATGAATATGAGCTGCTTTCAAAACAACCGAGTAATTCCTGCACCATTGAATCAAGTGCCACACTTAGATACATAGTGTGGGTGACTTGGTCTCGCCTTGGCGATTTCTGTTTGATACTACTGTCAAGTTGTCCGACCGTATCAATATCGCCTTGCCCCTGACTTTTGGAAGAAACGTTTTCCAATGCCAGTTCCACTGCCATCATATCCAACAGATTGATATGCAGCTGGCTCTCCTGGAGAGACCATGTGCCCGAGACCTGATGTTCTCCCAGGTAGGCCCCCCCATCCCTCCAGCGATGCATCCGTGTACACGGACAGCTGGGTGTGAGGTAGGTGCAGCGAAAACTCCTACTAGGAGATCCTGACACTTTTTCCCACCATACAAGATGCGACATTATTGGCTCCAAAACTGGCAACAGTTTTTACAGGGGTTCCATTCTCTGTTTGCACAGAGACATCAGATACAACTGGATACGTCTTCGCAACCGAGCAGTGTACGAGTTTACCTGCTCCATGGAGACCATCATGCCCAGCATCTGAAGAAACCGCCTCGCCTGAATGTGGTTCCCAATCGAAACTCTTGAGGATGGCTAACAGAGACACCACTATGGGCTCTGATGGGTAAAACACCCTGCCCTCCTCGAGATCGAATCGCATCCTTAAATAAACGAAAAGTGGTGTGTCAACTCAGATTTCTCCTTGTTGACTATCCAGCCTAGATCTGAAAGCAACTTCAGAGTCAGAGCGGTATCCACCTCTAACCTGGCTGATGATCAGCCAATCGTCTATGTAGGTGTGAAGCGCCACGTTCTCTATTCTGAGAAACGCTGTCACCACAAGGACCACTCTGGTGAAAACCCCTTGGAGCTGTCGACAGTCCGAATGGGAGGATATAAACTCCCATACTTGATTCTGAAACGCAACTCTCAGAAACCTGTGACAACTCCTGTTCATTGGAATGTGGAATCATGCATCTCTCAGATCGATCGATACACACCACACCCTCTTCCTCAATCCTGCCATTACCGACCTCGGAGTTTCCATCTGAAACCGAGGCGTATAGATAAACCAATTCAATGGCCTGAGACTGAGTACGGGTCTCCATCCCCCTGTGCTCTTGGGGACAAGGAACATGTTTGAATAGAAGCCTGGAGTGTTCCGGTTTATTGCTCCCTTCAGAAGCAAACATGACACTTCGTTTTGAATAGCTTCTAACTTGTCTGGTTCCGTTGAACGGGTGTCCAGACAGGTGCCAAAGACAGATTCTGTGGTGCAAAGTCCCACCACTCCGGTATGTACCCCTGGGATAACCATCCCAGGACCAGACTGTCTGACGTCACACCTCGCCAAACCTCGACGAAAACGCATGAGCCTTCCACCCATTATAGACGCCTTCAACGCCTAATGGGTGTGTGTGTGTGTGTGTGTGTGTCTGGCTCGCGTATCCGCTCCCCCCTCCCCCTCTCTTGACGAGAGAGAGAGAGAGAGAGAGAGAGAGAGAGAGAGAGAGAGAGAGAGAGAGAGAGAGAACCATTTTGGTCTTGGCTTAGCCGGTCTAACTGGCACCGCTATTCCTGTCGCTCCAGGCAGATGCGAAGGAAGCCCTCGTACCCTCGGCTACGATCCGCTCCCTTCTGTCCGCGCTTTGAGGACCTACCATCCCATTGCCCTTCCCGCCCCTCGGGCGATCAGGAGCAACATTGGGGAGGGTAGGGGCCCCGACAAGCTTCTTGACTTTCTTCGCCGAGGCGGCTGAGAAAACCCAGCAGAAAACAGAAGTAGCACTAGGCTTAGCTTTCACCTTGCTTTTTTCTCTGCTTCTTGAAGGTTGCCCGGTCAGCGGCCTGACTACAGCCCCTAGTGCGTGCGCTTGACGCACTAGCTGCAGATTAACCACCAACCGATTCTGCACAATGCTGGGCATGTCCTCCAAGATGGCCAGCACCTGGCCACCAAAGCTGCTAAGGCCTGTCAGGGGCGTCCCAAGGAGACGCTCCCTGGCGGCAGTAGCTGGACGCATATGGTCAAGGACCATCTGCCTCCTGGACATAGTCACACACGCCTGCACCCTTGCCAATGCGTCCATAGACAGCACCAGGCCATCATTAACGCACGAAAGCGCCACAGGTGGCACAGGGTGGCCTGCCCCCGCTTCAGCCCACACCGACTGAAGAAGACGATAAGAGTGGTTGACAGCACTCATTGCTGTCCTCACACCCCCATCACATAGGGACAGGACTTCATTATGGTGTACCTGAGCTTTGACCACCAGTGCCCGGGCGGGGCCACCCGCTCCAGCACTCTGGACACCCAGTACCCAGCGGTCATCCTCGGTGACCGACGGGACAACACCTTACCTGTCGTATTCCCCCGTGGAATACGACCCCTCGCCCGCACCTCCCAGGAGGCCGCAAGAAGCTGGCCCATGGTCATGCGTTGTTTGCTATAAATAGCATCAAGCAACACCATAAACCTTGGATCCAGTCCAACAGACTGGATCAGGGCTGTGGGCAAAACCCCCGTCCTAATCGATGCAACCGATGGACGGGGTATATCCTCCTCGGCCGTGGTCGAAACCACAGATGGGTCCACCCTGGCTAGCCAAGCCAGAGCATCAGACCAATCTGTCTCCACGGCCCTACCAGCAACGGCCTCCCGGCTAGGAGCCATTGCTGATATGCCAGGAACTCCGGTACCGTACGGTTCCGCCACCACCCCATGGAACACACCAGTCCACGGAGTAGGCCCGCATGGAAACCGTGCAGAACCATAGCAGTTGAGGAACCGTGGCCAAACACGGGCACCAAAGCCACCCGATGTCTGACCACCGGCCCAGGCGAGATAGGTGAGTACCATGCCTGGCCGGCCACACCCATCACCGTGTTGGTTGGCGGCAAACCAACCATCATGGGACCGGTGCCCGGTACCAGAGTGGCCTCAACCAGGGCGGAGCTGCTGCCCTGGCTTGCGCCAGGCCAGACAGATGGAGGACGGTTCCGTCAAGGATGGAACCGACCTCCATGCTCTCCACCCACGGCATCACAGGCTGCAGCAACCTCTCGTTCTCGGCCTCCTCATCTTCAGACCCCGAAGAGTCGTCACTAGACAAGGAAAACCGTGGATCCGTCCTGGTAGACGGCTCCCATGCCTGACCGACCGGCCACCGCTACTGGACCACCTGGAGGTGGCCGCAGAGAGACAGAACCCATCAGGCTGGAGCCCGACGGGACTGCCAGGGGGCTGTACGAGACGACTCCCTCGGTGGCCAGTCCAGAACCCTGTCCAAGGACAGGGTCTGAATCAAACATGGAGAGAGACTGCCCTCCAACTTTTGGCAGCAGGGACGACACCAGCGTGGGCAGAACGCTGTGCAAGAAAACCTTGCCTAGCCGGACCAAACCACGCCGGCGGTGCCATCTCTGCCACCTCTGGTTGCAGACGTGGAACGCCCCCATGGGCCGAAACGAACGCTCCAGCATTTACTTTCGACCGACCACACAGCACAAACGTTACACCTACTGTCAAGACTACACTTAGTACAGTGGAAACAGACATCGTCCTTGCATAGAACACGTACAATATGTGGCACTCGACACATGATGGCGGGGCTGGCCTGGCCTATAAAAAGCCAAACCTACAATAAGCCAGCGGAACGAAACAGAAATGAAAGGCAGACAATTAATTTTCAAATATTTTGACCATAAATTAACTGTCACCCTCCCGCACCCCACCCCGCAACGTTACAGCAAAGATCGCATTGATTATGACGACAAGAACGAAGCGGGCAATAATACACCCATACACTGATCCTCAAGGATGTATAACGGAACCAGGAATCATATCGCATAGCATTCGGGGTATATTTACTAATAAATATAAATTATACTCCTAACGAAGGCCAACACGATATGTGAAGAAACAACAAGATGTAAACCTACTGCTGTAGCACACGGTAAAACCCCAGACCACACATCTAAATCAAGAATTTTGAAACCACTGATCATTGCAAACAGATCGTGATAACACGCAAAACTTGAACATTCCAAAGTTTTTCTGGTACCAATTAAAGTACGCAGCACCCAGAATCAGATGCGCGAATTAATGAAACATTGTCTTCACATAAACATCCGAGAAACACGGGTGTGACGTCACCAGCTCGGATCTTACGGAGAACGACGTCAGCCAATAATCGTGTTAAAACACCGATAAGCCAACACCTAATTTCATATCTGCCGATCGCCTGTTGGGGATTTAAAGGAAGGCGATCATCTGGCATATTTCGTTGTTAACACACGTCCGAGATTCTTTGGGGTTAGAAATTGGAACATGCGACACAGACGAAATTTAAGACCTAAGTCTTTTAACTATGGAATAACATGGAAATATACGACCTGGTTATCATCGGTGGCATCCATATTAATCCAAATATCCTTTTGAGAACGCACAAGCTATCACAATTAATCACAGTAAAAGGACTTAGGCTTAAACAATCTTAAGACTTTCCAACTGCAAAAAGCATGTATTCTCTTGTCGCTATGCAAACAAGAATGAGCTTCATGGTAGACGGGTACTCGGCAGTAGGGAGCCGAGTACCCGGCTCCAAGGAGTCGGTAAAGCTTTCTAAGTCTATAGTCCTAGAGCCAGCTGCCAGGGCCAGCTGTATATCAGAAGTAATAGAATGGTGAGTATTGATCGAAGGAGAATTCATCTTTCGTGTGGTTAGAAAACGCTCTTAACATCTGATGGGCATCGAGCCTAATTCGACTGGAACCATATATGAGTAATATTGTTCATATTTCAAGGCGAAGGGCAATACAATCCATGAGGGGTGTTGTGGTGTGAGGCCATTGTTAATGAGTTGTAGGTGTACTGTAAATGTAAATATGTAAAAATTAGTACATACTGCGCGTGATTTTTACCTGACATCCGTTATAAAATTAGTACATATGCCTTTGTTTATCTCAAATTATTTTATTATTACATCCGTCATAGATTGATGCTGCTGCTGCTGCTGCTGCTGCTGCTGCTGCTGCTGCTGATGATGATGATGATGATGATGATGATGCCATTAATGAATAAATTTCTCATGCTGGTGGTCGTGGTGGCAGCGGTGGTGGTGGTGGTGGTGTAAATTGGATTATTATATGGTGAGCGCGTGTAATCGTATCATGCTGAGGTTTAATAATAATTTGCTTTCATGATTTCGACGTGCGTCGGATTCAATGGACCGTTCCATATTATCCATCCATCACATCACGTCACAATCAACTACGTCACGTGTGGGATGACTTCATAATCAATGACGTCATGAATGACGTAGATAAATATGTCAAGAACGCATAATTGGTGACGGACTAAGTGTTGCTGCTGCCATAGGCAGAAACAGCACCCAGTAAAATTAGTTTCAAAACATTAAACAGCTTACCTGTATAGTTTTAGGGAAATTTATAGTCAGTAAATTCAGGGATCGATCGATCCTAACGTGAGTGCGGTGTGGTGCAGCTTAACTAGTGAAGGGGGTGGGGGCGGCACAGCTAAAACAGGAAAGGTCTATTGGCAGCTTGTAATGCACATAGTGCGTGCGTGCGTCTATGCGAGCGTCCGTGTGTGCATGTGTAAATAATAAATAAATAAATAAATGCATGTGTGATGTGAGTAATGGTCTATTCTTTTAATTAATCCTTTAACAGCTAGTCTCACCAAATTTGGCTGCTATAATGCTCTTGAGAATATAATTTTGCAGATCGATAGACTAATACTGGAATGACTGGCTCGCCAAGTGGTAAACCTTTTGTAAATAGTCTATCGGTCTGCAAAGTGACATTTTCTATGAGACAATTGAGATCTTCGTTAATAAATTTGACGGTTAGGCCCAATGGATGGTAGAATTATGCACCAATTCTACTCCAGCTTAGTGGCTTTGATGTTTGAGTTATTATCCTCCTCATTAATCACTTTGGTCTTTAAATAAATATTATGCGTAATTACAACATAGTGGCTTAATCAGCTCGGCTTGTATCAAATAACTTATTCAATTGCCCCCATGCACGTGGTCTACGCAAAAGGAAGGGCGCTAAATCTTCAGTAGAATCAGTTGACCACCACGACAACCACCACCACCACTCGTAACGACACAAGCCAGCGCCACCATCACCACCACCATCACGATTACCACCAGTCAAACTATTACCACCACGACCACCACCACCACCACCACCACCATGGCAACCACGAGAATCACCACCACCACCAGTCAAACCGTTACAACCGCCATCACTAGCAACGACACAAACCACCACCACCGCCGCCACAACAACCACCACCACCACCACCACTTCCTACACTACCACCCAGCAGCATCAGCAGCAGGAGCAGCAGCAGCAGGAGCAGCAGCAGCAGGAGAAGCAGTAGCAGCAGTAGCAGCAGCAGCAGCAGCATCATCATCAGGAGCAGCAGTAGCAACAGTAGCAGCAGCAGCACCACCACATTCGACACAAGCCACCACCACCACCACCACCGCCCAAACAAAACCATAATCGCCACCACCGCCGACGTTGCCAAGGCGAACCCATCACCACCGTCAAAACCATCACCACCTCCACCACCAGTCCACCACCATCACCAGCAAGGGCAAAAGCAACCACCACCATCATCACTACCAACGAAATAAACAACTACCACAATGCCCAATACTACCACGACCATCACCTTTTCGGCGGTGGTGGCGATTAAGGTTTTGGGTGGTGGTGGTGGTGGTGGTGGTGGTGGTGGTGGTGCTGCTGCTGCTGCTGCTGCTGCTAGTGGAGGAGGAGGATGAGGTGGTGGTGGTGGTGGTGGTGGTGGTGGTGGTGGTGGTTGTTGCTTGTGTCGTTGTTGGTGATGGCATAAACAAATAAAAATAAAAATTAATTCGTAAATTGCCAGCAAGGAAATAGAAATCATTTTGTAAATATGGGATTGTCTTGTGGGAAGTCATGACCCCGCGGGATGTCTTATAATTCACGTAAGACCCAAAAGAAATTAAGTTTTAAAAATACCAGGTGAGCTAAAAGTCCAGGTGAGCTAAAGATGGATGCCGTAGCATTGCATCAATGCTAATTATATACATACAATTCGAGTTTGGAAAATTGGGATGACTAAGCATCATCCATGTACATGGCTGGCTGAGTCGACCACCTGTTATTAAAAAATATATGTCAATCATTGGGACGGTGGAAAGTCGAGCCAGCCAGGTCTTCTCTTTATATGTAATAGAAGTGTACTAATGTAAAATGAATAGGATGCTGTTTATGGCATTGCATAACCAGCAAATGAGATTAATTTGATGATGGTGGAAATACTCTTATTTTTAGTATTTAATTGGAAATGATCCCATGGTTCTGCGTTGATATGTATTTGAGAATGATTTAGTTAAAGTTTGTTGCTGCTTAGCCGGCATTCACTTTTATGATATTCAGCAGTTCTTAGTAGTTGTAGTTTTGGAAGTAATTGATGTTTAGTGGCTAATGTTGGGATCATGAATTATGAGAATAAATTGAACGTGACTAGCTGACACAGTTGATGACGTAAGCAGACCAGTATTTGATCCTGGGCTAGAACAACACCATCTGGTAATGAATCATCCAGCACGTGTGCCTAGCACCCTAGGATTCTCGAGACTTCTCCATTAGTACGTAATGGACAGGACATGGACATTAGAGCGTCCTTTAGGAATTCATAACCAAATCGAAATTTATTGATAAACTATATGCCACTCATTTTATGGCATGCAACAACACGGCATACCGTAATGTTGTTAGTTAGCTGACAGATCGCATCAAATCAGAACCGGTCCCCACCGCTTTGATTATATGAGGCACAATCTTCGTGGAAGAATTGGGCAGAGTATGATTGGTTGGAATGATGTCACAACTAATCAAGATCAGCCAGACTTTGCGGTGAAGAATTATAAAGAATAGAGTTGTGTGCCAGAGCAAGTGAGGGAGGAATCACTGATTGGTTGAAAGGACCAATCAGTTATCAGGTCATAACTTCTGGGAAGAGATAAGCAGAAATTGATTGGTGACTTTATTGTTCGGCCAATCAAGTTGTGCTTGTCGGGTACCTGGAAGAGTGGTAAGAATAGGTTCTGAGAGAAGTTGTACATTTCTGGGAAATGGGTAGAATATTGGGGAGTCCGAGTTTGGGCTATATAAGAAGGTACTTCCCTCAGAACAAGTTAATCTTCTGATTCAATCCGTCAGATTCACTCGATCTGATTTATTCGGTCACGTTATAGTTCCAAGCTATGGCTGCTATGCCTAACGAATCTCGAGGTAGGTTAGTAGATAGGATAGTTAGGATTGTTAGTCCGAGTACAAGTTGATTGTACTTAGTATGATTTGTGAGCGATTTTGCTCGAAGCCAAATGTTGTATTATACTGTAAATAAATCTTTCATGTTACATATATGTAAGACCGTAGTTTGTTGGTACTTTGGAATCTAACCTAGAGTGGGAGAAACACCAAGTCCTTACTAGGAATCTTGACGAGTCAGATCAGGCCCAGCAATCAGAACAAATATCGTTCATCTTACCATCTGTCGAACGAAGCGAGCAACTGCATCTGCTTCGCTCCCGCTCATCACGGCGACGTTGTCGCAGCAACACCTTATAGGTTTCCGGTAGTGAGTTTGATCGATAATAGGTTAAGTATTAGTAAGGTTTGGTCAGTCTTGAATGCCACACTCACCCGGAAATCTTCAATGTGCTTAATTCATTATCAATTGATGAGAAATTACATGATTAGAATGGCGGAATGTGTGTGTGTGTGTGTGTGTGTGTGTGTGCGTGCGTGCGTGCGTGCGTGCGTGCGTGCGTGCGTGCGTGCGTGCGTGCGTGCGTGCGTGCGTGCGTGCGTGCGTGCGCGTGTGTGGGTGTGCGCGCGTGCATGCCTGTGTGCATGCGTGCAGGTTTTCGAGTGGGTGGTCGGGCGATCGGGCGATCGGGTGGGTGGGCGGGCGGGTGGGCGGGCGGGCGTGTGGGCGGGCAGGCGGGTGGGCAGGATGTACGTACGCACCATAACATGCAGGAAGCTGAAATTTGGTATAGCGGTACATTATGACATAACTTAGATCACCGTGGGAGTCGCGCCTCACTGACGCCATTTTGGATCCAATATGGCGGCCAAAATATCATTTTAATTGCCCGGGCAACCCCGGGTACCTAGCTTGTGTCTAATAATTAGATACATAAGGCAATGTAATATTTAGTTAAGATAGACTCGTTAGCCTGACCTTGGTTGTGTCAATAATAGTCATCCATGGATGGAGCCTCACGTAGAAGGACCAACATATAGGATACTAGCTAAGTACCCAGCTTCCTGCGTGTTACGGTGCGCACGTGCATCCCGGACACACACACACACACACACACACACACACACACACACACACACACACACACACACACACACAAACGCACGCACGCACGCACGCACGCACGCACGCACGCACGCACGCACGCACGCACGCACGCACGCACGCACGCACACACGCACGCACGCACGCACGCACGCACGCACACACACACACACACACACACACTTCTCTTTATTAATATAGATCATTGTTATTGTTGCCAAGATGGTTTTATTTACACTTCCATGCGCACAAGCAACAGTGAGTCAAGTTAATTTCAAAATATTCGACGCTTTGCCGACATTTTGTTTGATTTGAATGCACTAATGCAGGTAAAATGTAGCGAGGGCTGATCCCAGAGTCCGCACGCATACACGTCCCACACTCGACAAATGGTAGGCGGTATTCTCACAGCCCCCTCCTTGTTCTGTCACCAGGTGAGCAGTGCAAGGTGAAATGGAAAAATCTGAAGAATGCTTTCAATGCAAAGCGAAAGAAGCTCAAGGAGTTAAACAGGAGTGGCGCAGCTGCTCATGTGGTCAATACCGGCCAGTTCTACGAAAGACTACAGTTCTTGCTTGTCCATGTGGCAGAAGCCAGGTACATGCACTGCAAACATGTTATAGGGATTTCTGTTGGGTGGTGATATGTGTAAATGACATCATACAATGTCACTGTCAACATTGCGAGTCGTCTATATGTTTGTATATCTGTTTGTATATCTACATGTCTGTTGCTTAGTCTGTCGCATAGGCCCCTAACTATTAGAATTTCTAACACCAATAAATGCAATCAGATATAGGTGTAGGTCCGAATATCAAATATGGCATGAAAATACGTTCACTCATTATGGCTATATCAAATAAGGAGATAGAATCGTGAAATTTGGTACATATGTATATTATATCTAATGATATTTAAATCAAAACCTTAATTTTCACGGTAACGTGTTTTGAGTGTATGCTCAGAGTCGATGTCAATAACCTTGGAGTCAAGTTGTCATATGTACAAAATATATTGGTTATATGTACCAATATCTTCAATTCTTGTCTTAATACACGCAAGTCTGTTTTGATCGGTTGTCTGTGAATGGGCGCATGGATTTATTTTCTTCAAAATGCGCTATCCAACATCTATTCTAGAACTGTCAGCAGCATCATATCAAATGTTCGAGAATATCATGATGAAGATGATGGCGATGTTATGGAATATGACGAGTATAGCATGGAAAACCAATCGATAAGACTAGTAGAATCTGATGTTGAATTGGATCAATCCATAAGGAGTTCATCTTCACTGGGGTAAGTATAGAATGGCAGTAAATGTACGGTCTGAGACTAATTTAGGCCTCTCTGAATATGATCATTCTGCCATGGAAGAGGATTGTTGGCAAAGAACATCTTAAAGCTATCTCTAATATCGACCCTCTAGTGGCAACATGTGCAATGTTCAGAAATCCATGAACCTCATCATGTCTGTAATCAGACAATAACTCTTCCACACTTGTCCCTGGTGTGTTATCACTTTGCATCAAATTGTACAATATTATTGCCGCCTGCACCACCTTTATAATATTCATAGGGTGAATGGCCATCCTTGTGTAGAAAACCCTCCAACGTGTAGTAAGTAGTCCGAATGTACATTCAACTATGTGCCTTGCTCTAGATAGTCTGTAGTTGTATGCTTCCTGTTCAGTACTGCATTGTCTACCTGGATACGGTCTCATCAAATGTTTTTGAAGGGGAAAGGCTTCATCGCCTAACACAACATATGGCATCGGCCCAAGATGCTCGGCTCCGGGTATTGGTTCAGCCAGGGGCAGGTTAATTACATTTGGTGTTGCAAATGCATGACCCATTTCCCTATTGGAAAACACCCCTGCATCTGATTGCCTTCCATAGGCCCCAATGTCAACACAAATAAACCTGTTGCAAGCATCAGCTAATGCCATTAGTATAACTGAGTTTGTTGTCTTGTAATTATAATACATCGAACCACTATTCATCGGTGCCTTTATCACAATATGTTTGCCATCGACGGCACCCACACACTACGGGAAGTTCCACTTTTCCATGAAATTAAACGCAATCAGCCGCCATTCTTCTGAAGTATTGGGCATCTTAAGAAAAGTATCCCTCATGGTCTCCCATATGGCATCACAGACCTCTGGCACGAATCGACTGATTGTTGCAACACCCACACGATACTGCGCGGATAGTGACGTGTAGGATTCTCCAGTGGCAAGAAATCTGTAACATTAATGAAATATTCATTAGTAGTAGTAGTGGTAGTAGCAGCAGCAGCAGCAGCAGTAGCAGTAGTAGTAGTAGTAGTAGTAGTAGTAGTTGTAGTAGTAGTAATAGTAGTAGTAGTAGTAGTAGTTCTAGTGGTGGTAGAAGTAGTAGCAGCAGCAGCAGCAGCAGCAGCAGCAGCAGCAGCAGCAGTAGCAGCAGTAGCAGCAGTTATAGTAGGTAATAGTTTTAACTTGACATCTGTTTCAGATTGTCCATGGAAACTGGAATAAAACTGACCAGAGAGGACTCAAGCACCATACCATCGGATTCAAATGGCCGGTCGCATGCTCTTGAAAATCAGGAAAAAAATAAAAATAGCAAAACACAACAACACACAACATTCCAAGCACCAAAACACGTCAGTCAACATCATCCACAAGCAACATACAATCCACCTCTAGTTCTCAATCACATACTGCTCAAAATCGAAGGAAAAGCGACAACATCATGCATACATTATTTGAGACTATGCAGGGTGACCTAGTTGCAGACTCGGGATCAGCAAATATAGATGGAAGACCAAACATGGCGATTGTATATGGGTCTAGAACAGGGACAGGCTGCCCAACATCCCAGCATACACTACCAACATCCACAGCATTCAACCATTCAAGCACCACAAACACCTGGATCTGCACCCAACATACAATCTGTCAACATACCTCGTAGACAACATATTATGTTCACCTCACCTGAACTTCAACAACAATACGTGCAGCCATACATTCCAAACATGCATACACATGGCCAATCCGAGTCGCCATCACAACTGTATGCGTATAGCAAGCCATCGCCACAAACCACCACAAATCAAGTTAGTGGCTGTACTCAGGATGCATTTACATCCAGCAATAGATTGTATGCCGTAATATGCCAATATGCACGTAGTTCAATGGTTTAATTTCATTTTTGAAATATATTTGTTTACAATTTTTTTGGGTTTGAAAAATCAAAATAGATTATAAATTAAAATTATTTAAGCAAAATATGTTTTCTCTTTTTAGTGTCTATGAATGAATGAATGAATGAATGAATGAAGTTCTCTGCCGACATCCGAAAGTACTCATGGTGTCTTTCGGCATCAAGTGCAAGCTCTCTAACGAGGTGGTAATACGCACCATGTTCCTTTCTTTTCTGTATGATATCATGTACCCAATATCTATGGCGTCTTTTGGTATTGATTAACGTGATGTATTGCATCATGCATGTGCGGAGTCTCTGCCTTGTTCATCCATCGTTCTCAAGACAGTGAATTGTTTTGCTTGTTTAAATAGGTCCCCAAATACTACCTCTTGCACGTGATTATACCTTGTCTACTTAGATTTTTGACCGGCGTGCTGAATGACTTTGAATGACGCACGCGAAAAAGTCGCTAATCAAACAACATTTTTTCGCAAGCGACTACACCGTGTGCGTTATCGTGTACATGGAAATACCCTCATTGGTCATATGCTATATCAACTTTAATGCTTGCGTTTCTGCGCACGATTTCGCGCACATGGAAAACTGGCCTAAAGGTCATTGCAGACCAAGCGCGGGCGATTTAATCGCGCGAAGATGCGGACGAAAACCTTTTTTGTCGCGCGATGCTTGCTTGCACACCAAGCGTGGAAAGTACTTGAAACTCAAGCGTGCGTGCGTGTCAGGCTCGGTCAGGCCCAATCACTACTCTTCTTGAAAGCTATTCTACGATTCAAAGTTTAGACATACATTTAGATCATGGCTGAGGAACATGTCATAATGTTACCTGAAATTTTTTATGAGAGTACTGATTCTGATGATTCAGAGGAGGAAGCTATGTTGCTTTTGGCACTTATCGAGCGGAGAAGGAACATAAGATGCTTCTGGGTTCACCCAATTTCTTAGAAACGTGATGAGTATGGCGAGTTTGCCCACCTTATTCAGGAGCTGAGACTTGACCCCGAGAGGTTTCATACATACTTTCGTATGTCAAAAGATAGGTTTGACATTCTGTTGGAGCTAGTGCGTCCGTATATCCAGAAACAGACGACTCACTACAGGAAGCCAATATCTCCAGACCAGAGACTAGCTGTGTGCTTACGGTATAGTATACAAGGTTTATTCATATTTTTCCATCTGATTAATTATAGTTGATTCGATGAATCCCATGACTGACGTTGGTGCGAACCATCAGGTGACGACTGCACTGCATGGGAGGCTGCAAACATATCCACTATACCAACTCCGTGGCTTGGTGTAGTGGATATGTTTGCCGCCTCCCATGTAGGCGCATTCGTCAGTCGACGGTTCGAACCACAGTCAATCCTAAATTACTGCAATACCACGTATGCTTGAGATAACGATGAATTCCATGTAATACGTTGTTTAGTGCACACGCTTGTTGTCCTGTATGATACTGGTTACATTGTTATATTTCACCTTACTCATTGTTGAACTAAATAAAGCCAAGTATTAAATTATAAGGCACTCGATACATACCTTTGTAGGCACATAAATTAGATGTTATAGTCATTCATACACATCAAAATTTACCTTAGATGCACAATTAATTTATTCTGTTTTCTTACATTCTCGGATCACATGTAGGTTGCAGAAAACCCCACAAACGAACACACGAATGGACGTGGACAGGCAGGCGGATTGACGGACTGACTGGCTGATGGATGGAGGGAGGGATGGATAGACATACCACATTGTCAAGCATAGAATGTATGTTTCTATTCCGACAAATATTCGATTACAGTTTATATTCTTATTTGCCTTATAGGTTCCTTGCAACTGGTGACTCGTTTACAACAATATCCTTCAGCTTCCGGATTGGCATTAGCACAGTTGGTGTTATCGTTGAGGAAACGTGTGACGCTTTGTGGGATTCGTTGAAAGACAGCCACATGCCATCGCCCACAGAAGAAATGTGAACACCGATTTCTGAACGATTTCAGCGTATGTGGAATTTTGCTAATTGTATCGGCGCCATGGATGGGAAACATGCCATTATTCAGGCCCCTTCGAACTCTGGTACCCTTTTCTATAACTATAATGGCACATTCAGCATCGTTCTATTGGCGCTAGTTGATGCAGACTACAAGTTTATAACTATTGATGTGGGGAGTTATGGTTCAAGTAGCGACGGCGGAATTTTTGCAAACTCACCATTGGGTAAACAATTGGCAAATGGAACTCTCAATGTTCCTCCCTCTAAATCATTAGAAGGCGATAATGACCATGGACCCCAACCTCATGTGATCGTCGGAGACGAGGCGTTTCCATTAAAGCCCTATTTACTTCGGCCATATCCAGGTAAAAACTTGACAAACGATAAACGCATTTTTAATTATCGACTGAGCCGAGCACGTCGTGTGTCTGAAAACGCTTTTGGTCTACTGGGACAACGATTCTGATTGTACAATAAAAGAATTCAGGTGAACCCGGAAAAGGCCGTGAAAGTAGTCAAGGCGACCTGTGTTTTACACTATTTTCTTCAAGATGTTCACGAGGACAGGCAATTTGATCCTGATGTCAATGGCATTGGCCGAGCTATAGAAGGTAAACGAGCAACAAAAGAAGCATGTAGAGTTAGAGATACCTATAAAGACTACTTCTATTCAACCCATGGAGAGGTTCCATGGCAATATACCATTGTACAGCGTGGCCATACAGATGTGTAATATAGTTACTTGTCCTGCATTCGCTGCATTTCTTTAAGATGATATGAACAGCATTTTTGACAGAGAAATTAATAGCCGGTACTCATAAACCCAATTTATTCAAACCTATTTAGATGTATTCAAACTTTAATCAAAAAAATGAAATTAAGAAATGATCGTCTGGCTTCTTCACACAAGCTCTGTTTAAGCAGTTGCAAACCAAGAGAAGAGTATTTTTGAAAACATACTACTGGAATGACTGGCTCGATGACCGAGCCAGTCATTATATTGATACATTTCCAATAATACCATTCTCTTGGTCTGCAAATGGACAATTTCTCAGAGAAAAACTAGAATTTTCCAGACACGATTTTGGCTTTAAAGGGATAAGATTAAGTGTTTTAGAACATTTTTATGTATTTACATCTGATTTTATACGTAGTATGATGTTTCATGTTGCGAGAATTGACTGTCATCAGATTGATATTGTGTTGGTGTATAGTTATAAGGTTCTTGTAATTGTCGTGAAAATATTGATTGTAGTTGTTGTTGCTGCTGCTGTTGTTGCTGCTGCTGTTGTTGCTGCTGCTGTTGTTGTTGCTGCTGCTGCTGCTGCTGTTATTGCTGATGTTGTTGTTGTTGTTGTTGTTGTTGCTGGTCTTGTTGAGAATTCTTTTGTGGTTTTTGTATATTAACTTGTGGTGGATGTTGTTGTTTACGCTGGTTTGAATCTGTTTGAGGGAAAGGGAATTCAGTGTCATGTACGAGCTGTTGAGTTTTAATTTTTAGGAGAGATTTTTTCTCTCCATTTATATTATGGAAAGAGGGTAATAAACTTTGAGGCCACATGCTGTCTGCATCTATGGGGGATACGCGTCTATGTCATAGCTTATCGCCTTGTCGCGAGCTTAAGTAATCTATAATTTTATCAGACGTCTTTTGCCTTTTTCCTGCCTGTGTAGGCATAACTGTTGCAGACGTTCCCGGGACTGGCTGCTCCATCTCCTCATCACGTTCACTGTCTTGTAACGCTCTCAAAGTTTGCCTTTCTTCAGTCAAGGGCACTTCATTGTCATTCTTCTCTTCCTCATTGTTAACTTCTGATTCATTCTCATAATCATTCCCTGGATTTTGATCCAGATTTCCGGAAGTCCTGATAAACCAAAACAACATAGCCATTGTAGGGCTAACAGTATAGTTATTACCCTCGCCCTCACCGATGGTGAGGAAGAATGTATTGCAACCGTGAGTGCGTGCGTGCGTGCGTCTGTGCGTGCGCGCGCGCGTGTGCGTGCGTGCGTGCATGCGTGCGTGCGCGCGCGCGTACGTGAGTGAGTGAGTGAGTGCGTGCGTGCGTGCGTGCGTGCGTGAGTGCGTGCGCGCACATGTGTGTGCGTGTGCATGTGTCGGATATCTCGGGAACTACTGTTCCGATGTGGTTCAAATTTTCACGCAGCAAAAGGGCTTAGGTCTACTCGCAATATTCAGAGCTTCATCGATATCTGATGAAAATAATAAAATCCAAAAAATTCGAATTTCATGGCAAAAATGACAAAACGGGAAGGGCGGATTGCTCTTGGTGGCTCGGTAATGCCCCAGTAATTTGTGTTATTAGGGATTAACTCTGTCTAGATGAACTATAAACATATTGCGTGCATATTTACCCTCTACTTGCAGTATGTGATTGTAGAAACTGGAGCATCTTCCAGTACTTCCATTTAATCTGCTGCTTAGCAACCTGGGCGCTCGTTGTCTTGTCTTCTTTTTTTAGCTTTATGAATGTGTCTCGCAGATTCTTCCATTGTTTTTTCACCTGGTTAACTGTGGTAGTAAAATAAAACGTACATATAGTAGGCCTAATACGAATTTGTAAATGCTAGTAATGATGATGGTGATAGTGATGTATTGATAGTGACCTGGATAAAAATAATAACAAGAATTAAAGGTTATGCATGTGCTTCAGCAGGTGACTATCCGTAACTCTTGGTATCATTACTATCAGACTAACACTGCTAAAACAACTTTAATTTGGTTAAAAAGTGAAAAAAATTATGAGATAGGGAAGGGGTGGGTGGTTAGCTTAAACAAAATCCTTAAATCCTGTTCTTGGTGCATCCCTGTGACACACACACAAAAACACACAAACAAACACAAACACGCGCACGTACACACACGCACGCCCGCGGGCGCACGCGCACACGCACGCACGAACGCACACCGCAACCAGCAGTCCTTATTCTAGCGTCACAAATCTATATACACTTTTCTGTTGTTCATATAGTGGTTATAAATGTTATAAAGACGACGTTATCTAAACCCCAATACCGTGTAAAGTACAGAGACATTATGCTTCCCCACTCTCTCTCTCCCTCCCTAACTCCCTCACACCCCAGCTCCCACCACCCTTCCCTCCATCTCTCGTTCTCTCCCTTTCTCCCCCTCTCTCTCTCGCTCCCCCACCCTACCTACCTCCCTCGCTCCCCCACCCTACCTACCTCCCTCGCACCCCCTCCTTCCTCCCATCTCTTTCTCTCTCTCTCTCTCTCTCACACCCCTCCTCTCGCTCTCGCTCTCGCTCTCTCGCTCTCTCTCTCGCTCGCTCTCTCTCTCGCTCGCTCTCTCTCTCGCTCGCTCTCTCTCTCGCTCTCTCTCTCGCTCTCTCGCTCGCTCTCTCTCTCGCTCGCTCTCTCTCGCTCGCTCTCTCTCGCTCGCTCTCTCTCTCGCTCGCTCGCTCTCTCTCTCTCGCTCTCTCTCTCTCTCGCTCGCTCGCTCTCTCTCTCGCTCGCTCGCTCTCTCTCTCTCGCTCGCTCGCTCTCTCTCTCTCGCTCGCTCGCTCTCTCGCTCGCTCTCTCTCTCCCTCGCTCTCTCTCTCTCTCTCTCTCTCTCGCTCGCTCGCTCTCTCGCTCGCTCTCTCGCTCGCTCGCTCTCTCGCTCGCTCTCTCTCTCGCTCGCTCGCTCTCTCTCTCGCTCTCTCGCTCACTCTCGCTCTCTCGCTCTCTCTCTCCGCAATCAGATAAACTTACTGTCCATATGCAGTTTGCTGGCTATCGATTTCCATGCATTCTCTTTCTCAGCAGTATCCTTATAATTAGGGGGGGGGGGAGACACTTCCCTCTGCTGGACCTCGATTATTAAGGTTTCCTTGGAACAAGTGCCCTTCGACTTGTTTGTTTAAAATGTACGATTTCAACGTGGAAAATGGGGAAACTTAAATGTCAATGCATAAAATGACATTCATTAAAACCTCTCTAGAGAACAACATGGATGTGACAATTATGTACGCCCGATGGTCCGAGGGCCACACATTTTATGAACGGTCATGTTATAATTTATAAAGAAAACGTATTAATTATGTTGGGTGACATGCATTAACAGAAATAATTGCATGATTAGCAACTTGTACTTGTATATAATGTGACCATAATAGACAGGTTCTATTGCACAACTTATTTTGCATCGGCTATCAATCGAGCGAAACGAAAAAAATAGGTTCAAAGCATATTGCACAGCTTCGCTCGCCCAAGTAAGCGGAACTCAAAGCGGTTAGCGCGCTTGGTGTGCATGCATTGATTTGTGCATTTGTTTGAAATGCATTGATCGAACAGAAACGTACACACGGTAGCTAGGCGAAACATTTCCTTTGTGCAGGCAAAGCATATTTTGGCCATATACTCACTCTACTTAGATAGTAATACTGAGCGCCGTGCAATTCTAAGGACAACAATCTGCTACGGTTGTTGGTGCCTTAATTAGCAACAACTTACAGTCAAATTGCTTTACAAATCCGTATAAAGTGTTGACTGAAATTTATGATTATTTTAGAATACATAGACTGAAAGTTGTTGCAGCAACACTTCAATAAAACTTGTATCAAATATATTACGGGTCGTAATCGCATTACGTACTAATTATTTTGACAACAATTTGACTGAATGTTGGTGCTGTCATTGATAGCAACAACTTTCACGCAAATTACTGTCGATGTATATAATAGCTTTCTCCTATTTTCCCCTGTACATTGACACACTTTCTCTGAACAGTATTGAAATACAGACTGTCAAATGCAAGCAGGTCGGTTTTGTTTGAGAAATCCTGGCTTGTGCAGACTATGGACTAAACGAATATGGCGTCCAATAGTTCCAACGTTTATGGAGCCAGGGCATTGCATGCTGGGTAACATTGCACGCCGGGTAGCATTACATACTGGGTAACTTGAATAGGCATCTCATATCTCGTGCAAATGTGTCTATATTTAATGGAACAGGAGAGCTTTAATATCTCTCGCGAACACATTTTCGCTTTTTTGTTTAAATTATGTCCCGGAAACTAGATTTGTTTCACGAAAGTTAAGTTTTTTTAGTGAAGCTACATACAGTAACTTTGATGAAAATGGAGAGATTCTGCCAAACGGCAATTTACAAGCGAGACCTTTCCCCGGGGGGTCCACTTAACAAATTTGAAACGAATCCATTGGTCTTTTTTAATATTATGCTCCATAACCGCTCTTGTCAACAACTCATCAAAGCGCTCAAAAAACTACCTGATATATCAATTAAACATTTTGATGCTCAATATCGTTCAAGATATTTTACTCTTAGAAGACCATTCCTAGTACCACTAGATTTTTTTTCGCCGGCTTGACCATTAAATGTGTTTGCGGGACGGGTAAAACAGAGTTGATATCCAGGTCATCTGTCAAAACAGCATCTAGATAATCATGCAGAATTGATGAGGATGGATCAAAACCATATGGAATGGTTTCATCCAAATCCTCTCCAAAAATTGATACATGGTTACCATCAGATAACCTACGGCCCTTATCGGGGGATAATAAGTCATCATCATCGCCATGATCGTCAGAGCTTATAGCACGTCTCATTCGCAATATCCAGAGAGGTAAATCACGATCTCTGCATGGCTTTAATCTATCATGGTGAACAACTAGTTCCCGGCATTGGTTTTTGATACCAAACAGTGCTTCTGAATTTTTTTTATAAATAATAAATGGCCCAGTCCAAGGGGGTTGTAGTTTACTGGACTGACCTATCTTAGTTGCAAAATTAGCAAGATAAACTTCATCACCAACATGATAGGTACGCTCATGCAAACGTAGATCATATTCTTTTTTCTGGCGCTTCTGACCCATTTTAAGGTTATCCCGTGCTACCTCATGAGTTGCGTGCAACATTTGCTGTAGCTGTTGGACGAAGTCACTGGCATCTGAAGGAGCATCACCTATAGTCACAGACATGGGACACTTGCACATTATGTCAATAAGTTATAGCACTTTTCGACCAAGCATCATGTTTGGCGTATAACCAGTCTGTCGACTTACAGTAGATCATATAGCTCCAGCGATGAAATCTATGCAATATCGCACAGTACCGTCTTTCTTCCGAACTAATACTGAGGCTGAGGACCACTCAGATTTTGATGGAACAATGATACCTTTCTCTAACATTTCTGCAAGGCGTTTCTCTTCCTCATTCTCAAAACCAAGAGGGGTTCGCGTAAATTTAGAACGAACAGGTTGTGCATTACATGTGTGAACCTTATGTCTTATCCCCTTAAACAAACCTAAATCAAGATCATCTTTTGCAAATGCATCCTGATACTCGATTAACATGGATTTAACTTGCAAAGCCTGTGTCTCCGATAAACCCGATGTCGACCGCTCATACAGATCCTGTAAGAACACACGGATGTCCACCTCAGTGGCTGTAGAAGTCCATAAACCGTCCTGGTTTATGGGGTTACCAGCAAGTTGAAATTCTGTTCCAGGGTCTAAGACCTCCTCACTCTCTGTGACAATACCAAGGTTGTGGTCTTGTTCCAGAGTAATATATTGGGCCGACAGGTTCCTTAACAAAATAGGAATTTGCGAATCCTTGGCAGTGGCCACTGTATGAGGCGTTACCAGACCCTCCGGTTTAGACAAGGGCTGGAGCACAACATCATTCTGTACCTCCCGATCCAGAACGCCTGTGATCTTCATGGCCTCAAAAGGACCAACGACCACTTTCTGCTTCAATGTTACTCGAGCTACTTGGGCTTCCTTCCCATGAGCTCTCAACATTGATGCTTGTACTGGTTCTCCATTAATTGTCAGACACAGTCTAGTCAGATAGATGGTGGCCTTGTGTGCCTTCAAGAAATCGAGGCCTAATATAAACGGATCATTAATATTGGCAAGAAGGACTGGCCAGTTGAACATAATAGTGCCCAATGCAATTGTGACTGGCTCAACGCTTTCCATAGGGATAATATTGTCTCTACCTGCACCTTTCAATGAAATAGACGCCAGCTTCTTTAAAGGGTAAAGTAATTTCTTTGCAAAGAAGTTGCCAATTACTGACTTGTGCCGCAGTGTCCACTACTGCATCAACGGAAACACCATTTACTTTAATGGGAATGACTAGTGTCATTGGGTCACGATTAAACTCATACATGCGAACATCATATGATCGCACAGGTGAAGATCTCGGTGAAGCAGAAGGTGAAGGCGACCGTGTATGCCTTGGCTCCGGACACTTACGGGAAAATGGCCCTCTAAATTGCAATTAAAGCACTTTCCCGATCTGAGAAGAGGAGAAGGGGAACGCAATGGAACGACCTTCCCTCTTGGAGGAGAACGACCTCGACCGAATTGACCAGATATAAGATTCAAAATCTTAGCAACATCTACCTTCATCTCCGCCATATCCTTCCTAAGTCCTTCGACATCTTCCTCTAATTTATCTAACCTGCTTGGAACCGTTATGCCTCTCAACTGCTCAGGATTATCTGCCTCCATCAAACCAGAAGCATCGTCCGGAAAATGGACCTTTCGAACCTCAGGTCTTCTGGAACCCATGATTAATCTTTGATTATGGATAGCTGCATTGACCATTTGCACATCCTCCTCCAGGGTGCTTGGATCTTTATCCATAGCTATCAGAGTGGCTCGTTTATGCTCAACACCCCGTAGGAATGCAGCAATAGCACTTGTCTCGCCCAAACTCTCTGAGGCATCAGGGTAGCCATCTAAAGTGAGCTCCTGAATGGTATCTGCAAATTCTTCTAAAGATTTACCCTCTTGTCGAATGTCTTGCATTCTTTTTCTGATGATGTGGGGCAGATCTTTCTTCCCGAATCGCGACGTTAATTTGTCGCATAAACTGACATAATCATTCTGGACTTGCACAGAACAGATGCAGTAAAACTTTAAGGCCTTGTCCATTAAAGCTGAGATGAGCATGTCTAATTTATATGTATCAGACCAACGGTACCTTGAAGCAGTATGCTCAAACTGTATGAAAAATGGTTTCCATTCACATTTTCCATCAAAAGTTGACATTTTAGGTGGAGGAGGACCGCCAGAGTAGCTTCTTCTAAGGAGTGCCTTATATTTGGTACTTTGAGCTAGCAGTTCCATGTTCAGTCTAGCTACTTGCTCTTCCAGGGATTTTTCCCTTGGGTGCGAGTCGACCCCACCAACAGCACCTTCGTCATTGATGTCAAATACGACGTCCCCAGCATGGAGAAATCGTTCAAGGACTTTAGCTGTGGCAGGCTGATCGCGATCTGCCTTAATGTCGGCCAGAGATATGGAACCTCCTCTGGACTCACGGAAACTTACTAAGCCAGCAGCTCGAATTTTACCGATATTATGGAGTGCACCAAGTTCCTCCACGATTGCAGTGTTAATACACAAAGGTTTCAGCATTATGGGTCACTTGTTGATTTATACCAGGGAAGCGAAATCAATATTCACTAAAAAAGTAATATCGCTTACTGAAATAAGTTGTGAGCGTATGCTTACTAAGAAATATAACTCACTGAGTAGTGATGGTGATGCAACTCCGGAGAACATCTAAATGAATCTTCCGAAGCCAGGCCAGATTCAGTAGCGGACCTGCATGCAAGCCATCCTTCAGAAACTCGAAAGTATAATGATAACGGAGGCGTTTACATGCACTAGATTTTTTTACATTACAGAGTATTAACTCCACACTGCATTTGATGGCGTGTACACCAATATCTGCATTGATTTTCGCAATCCTATCATTGAGAAGAGAGAGTTTGTCATGCAGTTGCAGCTCTTGGTCTTTGAAGGAACAGGGATTCAAATGGTGCAGTTGCTCATTATACAGGACCAGACAATACGACGGGATAGCGATACACTTCACCGTTTGGCTGTAGTGCCTTACTATGTCTATTGCACAGTAATAGTGTTGGCAAATGTGGTCTACCGCGAGTTCATCATCGGCCCTCCTTAAATAGACAGAACCATCGCCTCGTTTCTCGGTAAGGTCGCAGGTTCCGGCCCAGATATAGAAAACGATACGGTGAAATTTCTGAACATCGTTGGCTATTCTCGCCTGCAAAATATTAACCAGGTCTTGCGTATTACCACCGCTTTTACAGCAATACTCAACAAACCCAGTTTGATCAGCCCTTTTCAAAATGGAACCTTTACTTGTACCCAACAAAATTGCCTTGTGGGTAAAGGATTGATCCACAGAAAACTGGGTGCGAGCCAAAAACTCCTCAGATTTAACTTGAAAAGAAGGCACAAGCTGAGTAGTGTTTTAACGGAGTAACTAGCAATGTGATAATGAACTTTTTAAAATTAATAATAACAAGAAACAACAAATAATATGCAGCGTAATTAGTAAACCTAATACTACAATTGAAACATATTTGTTGATTAGAAGGGAGATTACCCTCTAATGTTCAAAAAGTTAATTATAATGATAGTAATAATAATAACAACAACAACAACAACAACAACAACAACAACAACAACAACAACAACAACAGTGATTTATATCACTTCTTTATTTCAAATAATTCTGAAATAAACAACGGAATTGAACTGTGATTAAAGTATAAAGAAATATAAAAAATCTGATGGTTAAACTACAGCTCAGAATCGCGGTTTCTTACATATGACACTGAAGACAACTAACAATAACACTCCAGAAACTATAGGGTTGTCATTCCACGGAATACTGACATAGATATATACCTCGATTCATTGCAGTTCAAATAAATAACATTGAATCTTGAATCTATGGCGTATATGACGTATGTATGTAAGGTATATTAATCTATATACCCGACATTTGCATGCTATAGTATAAATAAGTAATATATATTTTACTATAACTCACCTATCATCCGTGATTATTAGATAATAAAAAACTAAAACAAAAGCAGAATGGCGGCCAGAGTCGCACAGGACTAGAGTAGTCCTTATATTTCCGAGAATTCTATCTTTTTTAACAGCAAAATCGTGAGTAGAATTTAGAAATAACTAACAATAATTTTTAATTTAAGGCCCAAAGTACTCCTGACACCATTTGTAGTAATACTACTGGTACATTATAGTGGTACTCACCAGCTGAGGTCATGAATCGCACAGGGAACCAGCGGCAGGTGCTCCCGTTTCAGGTTCCAAGGTACGACTGCCGGGCTTCTGTAGAAATGGCGGGAATCAGCTAGCCCGGCAGCCCCAAAACGCGAATTCCGAGATTGCGGGATACCGCCAGTTCCACAATATTTGTGTGGTATATTGTAACTGAACATCAGATTCACATACACTACGCTTTATTGTAATATGTATTGCGCCACATTCTCTGTCACATATCTAGTGCCTTTTAGACACTCGATCTAAAGTGTGTGAGTGCATGGACCTGATATTTAATGCATGCTTAATGATGGTAGTTGGAGGTGTGACTGGTCCATCTATTTACACAAGGTTCCAATTGGAGACATTCTCTCTCGTCACATTGAGTAGTGTCCTGGGTTCGACTCCCAGTGGAACGTTATTTGATGATACCTAGCATGCCGTACTCAATAGTCCAAATATGTACTGAGATGTCACTGCATTCATCGCATTGAGAGGAATGGAATGACATATCAGGACATATTTCGACTACTTGTTCAGTACTGTATGGTAGCCACGAGCCTGGAATTTAAAAAAATTTAATTGTATGCTCAGGTGTGAGTTCAGGAGTGTGAACCATTTGCATTCGCCATGGGACAGTGTTCAGTAATGTTTCGTATACCCACTATATACATCATTTTAGTAATGTAGACGATACATTACTGAATACTGTCGCACCATGAATGGAAACCTTCCTGAACTCACTCCTGGTTTTGACACCCATCTGTAAAAAAGTATTGTATATTATAAGGAAATAGTGGTGTGGCAGTCTATGGCGATAATGTTGTATGTACAATATAAATTACAATAAATCATAGTGTATATGAATCTAAACTTCAGTCACAAAATGCCACGAAAATATAATACCAGCCGTAACTGACTTTATATTGCATGCATGTACATGAAAATATGATCCAACAACTTTGATTTGAAATTGATTCCCTTCGTGTGTACTATTAGTCCACATCCGTGTGATTCTCAACCAGCTCTATGACAGAAATTTGGACAAACTGACAGGTATTCTCATCTGTCTGCCCAAATATCTGTCATAGGGCTGGTTGAGAGTCACAGCAGACTCGGATTAGTGTACTAGGTCTCATATTACAACCGTCCTAACTAAGTCTCAACTAGCAGCAGTTTTCCACTTTCATGTTGAAGTGATGAGTTCTCGGAAGACTAAGTGCCATCTCGTCCCCTTTAATAACGGATATCCCAAACATAAAACCTACTTTTTAAATAAAAGAAAATAGTAACTGAAACCAAATATATTATCTTATTTGGTACAAGCAATTTGTTTGTTAGCCTATGCCCAGATGAACTATGGACTCCGACTGCATATTTGTGATGTATGTATTTAGTGAATCAAGCATGAAATAAATTCAGGCATTCCTGATCATTAAAAGGCAAATATATTTAAATCAATTATACTTCAGGTAGTCATACAAACTACCCCAAACAAAAACAGAATATTAGGCCAATATCAGTGGTGCTGGGGTGGGGGTGGGTGGGGGCAGGTATGGGCACTCATTTAGTATTGTGGTGGACATGCTCTAAACCTTTACCTACACCGCTGGTCTTATTTCTATTTTAAATTAATTTTCTTCAGTAATTATTATCTAACCAGTCACAGGCTCTGGCTATTCACCATGTCTACTAAGATGCCTAAGATATCTCTGCAAATGGACTGATATACCTGGTAGCTCCTTTAACCTCATTGTTAACAGGGTTCATACAACTTCTGCAGAATGAAATGCCATACTTTTGCCATACCTAAGTTATCACTTTCCCGACACATTTTATGATGCCTCCTCTTAGCGTTCAGGTAAAAATTGACAAATTTCGCAAAAAAATTGGAATTGGTAGCTGATATCGTCAATATTTTAATACTATCTATGTTATGTTGTACATGCTAATCACCCTGACACTATTTTGCAGACCTTTTACAAACCTTTAGCAGAAAATGTTGAATTGTCCACTTTCCAAAGTCTCCACTTCCCAAGGCCCGGAAATTGGTTTTTCACAATTCCATACTTTCCCCTCTAAAGAAAATTTAAATTTCATCATAGAAAATGTCTGTTTGTGGTAAGAGATTGTTTTGAAAATTTACCAATGGAATAACTGGCTCTGTTGTCAAGACAGTCATTCCAGTTGTAAATTTCTAAATAATAGTTTTCCTGTGGTCTGCAGATGGACCTCTCAAAGCCACAGCTGAAGCAGTTTTGGGCCAGATTCAGGGTTAAATGACAGTAGCTTAGACCTCAGTGTCATGTTTTGAGGAAACACAATTCATGATCTAAATTAGGATAAATAAGTCAAGAATATTATCCAGTGGTCTCAAAACTCAATTTCTCAAAGTTTTAATTATTCAAGGGGGATAACTTACCATCAAACTATATTAAAGGTGACAAAGTGCCTTCCCTTTATTTGTATGCAATTATCAATTATAGATTGTACATTATAGATAGGACCCTTTAGCTGAGTACTACAGCTTTCTTCTATGTATCATGGTTATTATATAATGCACCACAAAAACAGTATTTTTTCTGTTTATTATAATAAATGTAATCAGTATCAAAGCATTATTGGTAAGGCTAATGCAGCTAAAACAATCAGTGAATTCTCATGAACCTCACTAGATTTGTTTCATTGTTACATTCTATTCACCCATTAATGGTCATGCCGGCCACAAACAGCCTCTGCAGTGGTCTTGAAGAATGTTCAAGCCAAGAAGACTATTTTTGAAAATGTCCAACTGTAATGCCTCCAGTCATTCCTGGTCCAGTGATAAATATTCAAAATAGGCTTTTCTTGGCCTGCACAGGGGCATTCTACAAGCAGATGTTTGATTTTCCTGACCAATATTGACCATTAAAGGGTTAATATTCCCAATGTTGTAGAACGCTGCCTTATTAACTATTTGAACGCTGAATCTTCAGAATCTCAATTTCAAGGTGACTATGCAGGTAAACTGCTGCAGATTTTGAAACTAATTAGACATGGGAATTTTGCAAATTAGTTTCAAAATAGTCTACCGAATAGTTCTTGCATTGTAAACGAATTTTCGTTTATGTCCATTCAGGGTGGTCACATGCCATACATACAGGTTGGGTGGGTGGGTGTTCTATAAACAGCATGTATGTAGTCGAAACGTCAAAGTATAGACATAGGGTGCTCAGGGTCATAGGTGTCATACATTGAGCTGCTGGTATTACTGGAGCACATAGTATGACTTTTCAGAGGCTGCAAATTTATGCACAGGGAATTTGTTTATCTCAGATTATGCTTAGGAGAACCATGTAGAATTCGTCACAAGCATGTTGCATCTTATGGTAACACATACACACAGCTGTAATATTGATCACAATGGCTCCTGCAATAGAAAGGATGCTTGAGATTATTTATTGTACATAAGTATAGACTTATCCTAATTATCCAATTCATTCTGCATGTCATGCCTAAACTAGGGTTTGAAACAAGAACTGTGTTTTACATTTAGCTTTGGGATTTTAATAACTTAATTGCAAATAATCTGGCTGTACATAGATTGATCTTGTAGCATATCAGCCAGATCACCCGATGGGGTTTTGTCCAGGTTGGATTATATTCGGGCGGGATTTTGTCCGGTGGGATTATGTCCGGTGGGATTTTTTCCGGGGATGGGGGATTTTGGGGAGCGGGGTGCTTTTGTCCAGGGAGGGGTTGGGGTTGGGGTGGGAGTGTTGGTGTGGGGTGGGGCCGGTGGTGGTGGAGGGAGGGGAGACTGTCAGAGTAGCAATCTGGCTTATTGTTTCACTTGTTTGTCAGTAAAACTAAATCTTTACAATGCGTGGTCATAGCGAGGTACGCTGACATACACTCAATCTAACTGACGATACACAGTTGGTTATTCCATAATCCAGCAGATTTTTTGTAATCATATGAATAGAACACGTATGTAAGATCATAAATAAGTTACCTTGTTTCCAAGGCAAAAACCGAAACATGTTACTTAGTAAGAAACGGTATGTTGAATATTTTGAACATATTTGGATTGGGCGGCATTGCGCAGCAATGTCTTTTAATCCAATTATGTTTAAATTATTCAACAGTACATTGTATGTTTGCTTTGGATACCACTTTTCTATTGCTGGCACGCACCGTAGAACGTGTATATACTTTATCGATCATTCGAACACGCACGGTTTTGGTTGGATGGTCGATTTCAACACTGTAAACGATTGCTATTATTTCTAAAGATCTGTCCGTGTATACAGACCACTTAACTTATGAAATAAGTGTAACTTATAGGGCCTCTGTCTGTACGTTATTTGCCGCCAGTTCATTTTTTTATTATTGTTAACTGATATTTATAAACCCGATGGTTTCAAATATCAATCTAGAAGATCACACGTTTTTGCCTGGAGCCTTTGTATCATGTTTTGAACAGTTTAAATAAGAGAGTAGGTTCTAGTAGGGCAGCAACCGAACGAGGTCCTTATAGAAGTGATTCGCTCTACAGCACACAAAATTAACCTTTTCATGACAGTCTATCAAAACCGGCTTCTGTAGCAGTCTTGAGGAATGCCTATTTGAAGGACAAGAGATACCTATTTTCGAAATTTTACCATAGGAATGGCTTTCTCGGCAACCTAGTCAGTCATTACGTTGTTGAAATTTCAAAAATAGTCTTCTCTTGGCATGCAAATGGACATCCACAAAGCAAATATTCTGATTTTCTTGACCAGATTTTGTAATTAAGGTGTTAACTGTGCTGGAAGTAATACAAATATCTAGAAGCCTTGATAAGTTCGTATTCTGGATCAAGTTTACGAGATACAGGTAGGGCTATGTAACTATTATTTAATTTGAAACATATTGGGTTGTTGGAATATTGGCCTGACATTATGTTGGCAATGGATGAATTCAGTTTTAGCGATGCCCCGCCAATCCCTAGTTAATCTCCACCACACTTCGCTCAGGTTTGGGATATATCGATGCCTGAACTCGCTGCCTATCAATTTCCAGAAAACTATACAGGTAAGCTGTTGAATATTTTGACACTAAATTGACTGATTGCTGTTGCTGCCTAGTTCAAAATATTCAACAGCATGTTTATTAAATAGTAAAGACATACAATTCGTACAACAACGCGTAGCCTGTCATAAATTAAGCGTCCGTGACGAACGTATCTACCTTATTCATGACGTAATTGATTATGACGTCATTTTACAACCCACGTAGATGATTGTGACATCATATGACTGATGGTGGCTTCATCCATTGCGATACCAGTATATTGGGATGTCGCATGCTGCAGCCTATCGTACGATTTAATATTATCCAAAGATTGGCTGTCCATGTTGGTCCAACATTATTCTGCACATTGTTGGTCCAACATGAGTCCAAGCGCATCCACCCATAAGTCATAATATTGGCACAGCATTTTCGGCTTACGTTGGCCCAACCTATCTAAGTGGGCGAAACATCATTCTGCTCATTGGTCTAACGTAGGCTAAGAATGTAAGGCCCGTT
Organism: Chaetoderma sp. LZ-2023a; assembly: GCA_034401795.1. Lineage (NCBI taxonomy): Eukaryota > Metazoa > Mollusca > Caudofoveata > Chaetodermatida > Chaetodermatidae > Chaetoderma > Chaetoderma sp. LZ-2023a. The sequence goes on along the minus strand of CM067370.1, from coordinate 192,102,389 downwards.
TTTAAGTCGAACTTTCTGTTTTATATGTTGATCTAGTTATAGTGCAGGGACCAAATCTCAAAAGGGGCCTAAAAATGGGAGTAACCCCTACCTATCTTAGAACAAAAGACAACCTATTTTTTCTTGAAGAGTTATGTATTGTAAATAAGAAAATGATGAAAGCTACACTCAAACAATTTCTACATCCCGGAGAGGTAACTAATTTTTCCTTATTATGAATCATCCTGGGATCGGGACCAACTTTTTCGGAAATAAGAAAATGATGGTTGTGTCAAAATAAAATATGTTTTTCATATATTTCCATGGCCTTTTTCAGCTGTACTGCTAAATACCTAGTAATCAGCTTTCGACCAGTTGTATTTCGACATCACATACAAAAGGTGGCACAAATATATTATGTGTTATCATAGGATAAAGCATTTGGTGTCATTTGAAAGACGATATATTCCTCTTATATATGTATTAATTATTTTTATATGTACATTTATATTCAACAACAAATTAAGAGCGATATATACAGGACGTATGTATTTCTGCCGTAATAGTTTATCAAACATGCCTATTCAACACGCACAGCATGAAGCAACACAACTGGTTACTAAATATACATGGATGGTCGCTTATTTTAAGCTAATGTACTATAAAATTGATTTTGAGATCACAAACAGTAGTTATTTAAGACTAATGGGTCCTACCATAAACTGTCTTAAGGAACCCCAATAGTAAGGCCAAAACACCCCACAATGCTGTAAAACATATAGCATTATGCAGTAGTATTAAGTACTTTGTCAATTATTACAAGTTTGTCTGCTATGAAACTTGCTTTTGGGATCACTAAATGTTGGTTATTTGAGACAGGTGGACATACGATCACATGTCTTAAAGAACCACCATGTATTGTAGCCCTAATAACAATGTCAAACATATGCCCGCTATATACAGGTTTTACTGTACATCACTCTTAATTTGTTGTTTGACGCAAATTATGTTCCATTGCTACAATCATGATCACTGGGGTTATTTGAAAGAACATTGATTTCTCTTATATATGGTATTAATTGTTTATACATAACAAATTAATAGCGATATAGAGTATGTACGTATTTCTGCCATGATTAACAAAACCCGCCTATAACAGACACATTATCGAGAAACAACATGCCGCTTATTACAAGTTAGTTTGATATTAAAATGGCTTTTGATGTCACAAACTGGAGATATATAAGAAAGTTAGTGCGCGCACGTCCTTTCTTAAAGAGACACAGCATTATGGGGCCAAAACCAAATGACCGCTATAGACATGTTTTACTGTATATCGCTCTTAATTTGTGGGTGTTTGCAGCAAATTATATGTTTACCACCGTTCAATTACTAAAATCATCACTACCATAACTAAAAAATGAAACTACTATCTGCATTTGGACAGTCTAGAAGATCGCAAGAACAAAATTACATGCATGTCAACCCAGATGATGCACAATGGCATGTTGTTTTAACGAGTGTACAGTTATCATCAGTGCAGTACAAATTAGTGAGATCAGGGTCAGTCACGTACTTCCGCGCTGCATCATTCTAATAAAGTACTTAAGTAAGCTTATATCGTCACTATCCACGACCCACATGTTGCCATCCGGTTGCCAAAGGGCATTAATCCATATAGCAACGTGATAATTTGCACGCCAAATATGTTGTCTGAGGGCATCATCTGTCAGTGGGTGGAGAGATGCTGCCTCGTGAGTTGTACAGACATAAGCAAAGCACAACTGATCCATGGAATCACATGACTTGTGCTTGGATCCATACAAATGTAGGGTTGGAATATACTTGATATATCCCATGACTGGTCTAGCCTTCGTAATTGTAAGAAATTATTGACGCTCTACTTGAGGTCTGTGTTATGTTGTACGTTTTCCTAATTTGATCAAATATGATTTTGAGTCACAGCCATTTAAAGCAAGCACTGCAGGCAAACATAGAGACAAATTTCACCCAATCTGGGCAGTTATACTATTGACTGATAACTAGTAACGCGTGCAGTAGAATCGTCGTGTCTGCCTCTTAGGGCATACTAAGTAGTTCAGGACGCACTGTGACACCGCACTGCTGGACAACTTTGACTATTTGTCGATCTTCGTTCTCTCCAGCTAGAACAACAGAGTGGTCTTCCTCAAGAACAGGTGGGCCATTCAATGCTATGTAGTTATAGAGGAACCCTGCCTGAGCTGCTTTGTTTCTGCTATTTCTGAGGAATTTTCTGTAGTTTGGAACTCTGCGACTTCCTTGGATGGCATAGCATGGTGCTGTATCGCCACTTGTACCTCGTTCTCATCCCATTTGCTTAAAGGAGTGGGAATTATCATATCTATTGAATACTATCACTGAACCAACTTCAGGCCACCAACCATCAATATTTTAATCCTCTGTAGCACTCTGCATCCAAGATCATCAAAGTTGTTGAAATGCGTTACATTGAGTGCCTGAAGAAATGCCTGCCCATCTATGAGTCAGGCGGTGTCATCTTGGTCAATATGAAACAATACAAAGACTACACTGCAGTGAGCTTCTAATACCTTAGCTAAGTCAGCTTTTCCTGTCTTCCTCATGGCGCCATCATTATTGAAGGGGCTAATTGATACAGCAGCTAATTCAAGGGTTAACGCTTGATGGATGCTGACATCTTGCTGCTTTGACACAGCCAACAGTCGTCGGAACAGTATTTCAGAATCAATCATGGTCTTATCTATTTTTCTTGACTTGAGAGGCTTGCACATACTTTCAAAGGTTGGTGTTTATGATCGATGATCTGGTTCCCAGCAACTGATTGTCCTCGAGAAGCCATTTTTCAACAAATGTCTTATTACGCATCTTGGCATCTTCTAAGAATTGTCACATCTCTTTGACTGCTTCTTGTGATGTAAGCTGCCCGGATGCTATGTTTACCAGCTCATCTGCGACGGTGTGAATATCAAATGGGTATTGTTAGTTTGAGTTTTATCCTATCGCCCTTGTGGAATGTGAACGCTATCAACCGGGCCTTCCTGATCAATATCCACATATGTAAGGAAACATTGAACTTCGTCATATGAAACACAATGTCCGAAAGAAAAGAGAACATCAATCACCTGTTTCTCCCAAAGTCATGATGCATATCTAGTGCTAAGCTCAATTTTATGGCAGTATGTACTTGCTGACACTTTGATATGATATCGTGGCATATGGCAATCACTTGTCGTTCTTAGGCACATCTTCATCGCTACAGTTTGTGACATTCAAATAAGACTTACCGCCGTCGGAACAGTATTTCAGAACCAATCATGTTCTTATCTATTTTTCTTGACTTGAGAGGCTTGCACATACTTTCAAAGGTTGGTGTTTTTGATGGATGATCTGGTTCCCAGGAACTTATTGCCCCCGAGAAGCCGTCTTATTACGCATTTTGGCATCTTCTTAGAATTATCCCATCTCTTTGGCTGCCTCTTGTGACGCAAGCTACACAAAGGCATTCATTATATTAGGAGCATATTCTACACAATGGTCAATTTCTAATTGTTCAGCTGAAACGTACACACTCGACGAATCATGGATGTCTGCCATGTGTTTCCTACAGGATAGCAACCACAGTATGCAATATTTCCTGCCCATTAAATGAGGTCGCACTTGTGGGTTCAGGAGATTCAATCTCATTGTCATCAAGCATGCCCTGTAGGGAAGATGCTTTCCTTAGGGCATCTCCTGCTGCAACCACAGAAGAACATAATAAGGTCAATTTGCTCTTGAAATTTCAGTCAGAGAGCTAAACCCACTATTCCGGCAACCAATTGGTGTAGCTATTTTATTTCCATGTTTTATACTGGTCTACATTACTTACAACATGTTCAGCTAGTACTTTGACTACAATCTGCTAAGTGTAGTCACTGTTGTGGGTCTTGAAAAACAGTTTGATGCAACTGTTTGGCGAGGTCCTCCAATGTTTTATCACACAGTGTTTGTGATTTAGCTTCCCTTGCCTTTCGTCTGGTAGCAGCTATGTTAATAACACCAAGGATGACATTTGGCATCATATGCGAACAAATCAGGGTAAGAAAGCATTCACAGGTAAATTGCACTGTCTTCTTCGTACGCAGCTACAAGAAATTTATCTAGATTCGTCTTTCATGTGCCCGTCATTATGTGAGTAATCATTTCTCCACTCTTGTTGGATTTGCTACAGATAAAGCAATCCTTTCTGATATCAAACCCAACTTTTTCCATCCTACTGAGACTTCTATGTGCAGAAGTTCCAGGCTGCTGGTCAGTTTCTGTCAATCAGCCTTAAATCCCCGCCTGAGATGGGAGTGGAGTGGGGGCGCCGTCTTCCAGTCATTTAACCGTTGTCAGAGTACAGCGTTACACGGGTAATATATAGGTAAACTTATCGATGTTGTATGTATAATATTATATAGATAATAATCATGTATCTATCCTATTTAATGAGTGGTCTTTAACGAAGGTGGTTTTCAAAAATTTTGGGCTTCATCTGTGTCCAGACATATAGCTCTGTGTATATCCATTCATGAGTGTGTTACGTTTGGTAACGTGGGTTAATCCTATCCGGTGTCCAGAGCGAAGTACATGGTTACAGGGGTAATATATAAGTATACTTAACGATGGTGTATGTATAATATTACATAGATAACAAGTGTTTATCTATCGTATTTAAGGAGATATATGCCTTTAAATATAGGTGGTTAAATGTTTCCAAGACGTGTCCAGACATATTGTAGCTCCTGTCTATAAACGACCTCAATGCCATGCCCAACCACGCTCTGGTCGCTGTTTTTCATAAAATACGTCTTTCATATCACAGACTATAAAATACATGAAATATACTACATAAGAGCGAGCAGCTTGCCGTGATGGAATCGAGTGTTAGCACTTGATTATTTGAGCGCACGTTCGTACATTGCATAATGTTCTGGTGAACAAATGACATGAGATTGATATTTGGCACGATATTACAACGTCCTCGCTGGGAGTAGTTTAAAAAAAATCGATAATAACTCGTGTACCCGCTCGCTGGCTATTGTTGTTTACCGATGCGTAAAGATTAATTCATTTTTAAAGCTATATGCAAGGTGTTCATACGTTAACAGTAGTATGTGCAATGAATTGTGGTAAGTTGGTTGGAGACAGAATGCTCATTCACGACGTTACATTTCAACGATTAAGAGCCTTCTTATGAGCATAGTAGCATAATCATGGCTGGTCGTTTACTACAAGCCAAATTTCCATATAAATATATCCTTTTGGGCTACACAGCAGTGATACGTTATAACCATGTTTTCTACTATATAATTCAGTCAAACCTATAGCCTAGTCGTTGAGGGGTGTGAACCGTGACAAAATTCCCACTAACGTTTTGTGGTGTAATTCGAAGCAGACATTACTCCTGAATCGCATACTAAAAATCCCCATTAATTCCATTTGGGAGGAATTTCTTTTACGGGTTTTAATTTGAGGACCATTTTTACATCATGTGTGAAACCTGCTACGGTTAGGGCTACGGGTAGCGGAAAAGAGCGTCGTTTGCTATTTTCCAACAAAACAACACAATCTGAAATAATACAAATGTGAAAAAATAAAATATGTTCCTTGTCACTCAACAGCTGAGATGCACAGGTATCAGCGAAAAAGAAAACACGTTTATCACTGAGGATAGTATAGAGATGCTCATTAACACACGCTTTGAGGTCGGGATGTGCCCATAATTTTCTTCATCAATAGTTACCAGATGGTCGATGTTGCTACAAATTTGACCTCGGCATCCTGCACATGCGATCGCACATTTCAAACCGTTTTTGTTGCATAAGCATTGCTTGGTGCCACACGGATTCTCTGTTGTTACTTTGCATTTAACGAATGAAACTGAGTACCTTTAATGGAGCAGCTTCAAGATCTGTCATTATCGGGCATAAAGACCCATTTTCCTCTTTCCATCCCCAATCATTGTGGTCCAGTCCATCGTTACTAAGAGTTAGCCATCTTACAACCTGAAGGTGAACGTGGAGGCTGTGGAAGTAAGCTGCACGCTCAGTTAGTGACAGTCGATATGGCTCTATCTTACTTCCCTTCACGACCATCTGCATATATCGGACATATCTCAGAGAAGTAAGCATGTCCTTCTCAGTGCCACCATACAGGCAACGGAATAGGCTAATTCTTGCACTGCCAGCTTGTTCCTGTAATATGGCACTACTCCCGTTTATATCAGACAAATTCTGTACCTCTTTGGACGTAGACATTACCTGAAGAAGATTCGTCTTACCATGGCCAAACATGGCAGAAGTTGTATCTCACCTACTTCAGGCATGAATTATAAGAATACGCTTTCGCATCTTTGCTGGGACGGCATCAGCAGCTTCCTTGAGACTGTACAATTGCCGACGTTTTGACCGTTTCACTTCCTTCTTCAAAAATTGTCTCTCAATCTATCGTCCCAGTAGTACAGCAACATTGTGAAGATGTTAGTGTTCTTAGCAACAACTATGACTGACTGTCCATCTCTAGCATAGTCAGGTGCCGTTGCCGTTGCCTGGTGATTGAAGATGACTTGACAGAAGGCTAATTAACTGGGTCTTGTTTCGTTTATTCAAGAGGAATGCCTCCTGGTCAGCATAAGCCTTCGCGGTGACTTTCACCAATATATCAGCAGAGATCTAACCTATTTGCCATCGACCTTGTTCATGGTACTTGGTTGAAAGAACATCCGCATTTCCATCAAACACAATGCAACTCCATCTGTACTTGTGTTCAAGATATGAACTGTCCTGTTCAAGCGCCTGAGCATATGTTGTATTTTTGGCCATCTTATATAATGTAGACGTCAGCCCCATCTATCTCAGGCATGCTCTGCTTTGGTAATGGGGATTTAGTTTCGTCAATGTTTGTCAGATCAATCTGTATTTTTCTTGCCAGTTCTAATTTATCCACCTTCCTCGTGAAAAAATCTTTGAATAACGAGGTAGGGACTGCAGTCATTTCGTGTTTAAGGTAAGGAAGAATATCTTCATCTTCTCCTTACGCTAGTGCGGTAAATTGCATGAACAAAACCGATGGATCAATTCGCACAGTTTGTTTATCAATCTTTATTCCCTGTTTTAGGTCATCTAATGTGTATACCATCTGAGACCTCTTGATGGATGCTTTCTTTACAAATTTACTATCCGTGCTCTCTTGTAATACTTTACCAACTTTCTCAGTCTCATCACAGTTGATGCCATCCTCTTCCCGTCCACTCAGACCACTGCTCAGAGATCGCAGTTGTGGGATATTGGCATCAAATGGGTCATACACTTGAAGCCACTCCATAATTTGCCTCATGTCTCGCAAATCGTGCTCATGTCTAGTTCTCCCCATGCCCACATGTTGATCGCTCGTACAGTGTCGCTTCCCAGTTAGACTTGACATGGCATCATGCACAGTAGCACACGCATGCATAGTGTAGACCCACTGATGCATCATGCTTTCCATCATGGCTCTTCCTCGAGTCAGTCCACCACAGCCTTTCAGTGACCTCATCAGAACCCGTTCGATAACGAGATCAGTCCACTGACCAGACCAGAGACGATCATTTCTTCGTACCCTATGGTAATCTTCCTCTACGAATTTCCTATATATCCATGGGTGAGTAGGTAGTTTCTACATTTCCTGAAGGTACAGATGAGCACTCTTAGCATAGTGTATATGCCCAGTTTCTGCAAAGAGGTTGAGACACTCACAGCAGCAAGATGATTTTCCCACATCCCGAGTCTCTCAAAGCTGTTAAAGTCCTTTATGTATTTGATGTATTCTAGAAACTGTATCCATAATTTGGCGGACTTGGATTGAACAGTCAATGGTGTCTTTACATTTTCCATTTCTTCATCCAGTGTGACGAGTTCTTTGTAGTCAGCAAGCCTGTCCGGATTAATGCTAATGTCAAGAGCACCATTCAGTAGCTTCTCAAGTTCTTTGACCTTTTCTGCTATTATATCAGTTATGTCCAATTATATCCATTTCCATGCATTCATCGGTACATCTGGAACTTGGCTCAACCAAGAGAGCCTCATTTGATTCAAAATCTGTATCTTTCTCTCCACATTCCATTTCACTGTCGCTGGAATTCTGAGGGAGTAGCTAGCAATTTTGGGGTTAGTGCTGGTGCTGCCTCTATTAGGTAGAGACCACGCAGAGCTCGAGCAATAGCTTTGGCACTCATTATATGGGTCACTGCATTCTGACCATACATTTCACCTAATGCATCTTCTATTACAGATTCTTTCATCATATGAAAAATACTACTACATGCGCTCATTAGCAGATTAACCCTCCGAGACGCAAGACTTTTTTGCCCAGACATTTGGCAACCGTTATCTCCATTGCCTTTTGGCAAGTTGAGGCGGCTTGCCTGTTATTGGATGTACAGGAGGATGGACTGGATGCATGTCTCATCATTTGGATTCAGGCCGATCATTGGCAATATTAGTTCCGCTGACCTGTCCACAGTCTCTGCGTCAGGTGGTCTGAAGATATGGTGCATGAAGCCGGACCAGTTTGGCGTCGGGTCATTTGATCTGCTTAGGAGCCATGCAGATTACGACAACACATTTGAATAGTACACGTGTATTTTATATTGTTTCAAGAAGAAGAATGAAGTAAAGTCATTATACACACTGTATAATTATGACTTCGCAGAACATTCGTATCTCGCGAGATCTCCTTCGATACGATATCGAGAAAAGTATCTTGTATGTATTGAGTAGCCATTGACGTTGTGATTTCCACCAGAATATGGTGGTAGAGAGGATTGAAACTTATAAAGACACGAGCGCTACTATCTTCATACCAGATAATATTAATTCACGTAAAACAAGACGATATAAAGCCTACAGTAGTCTATATGACAATTAGTTTTCAGAAAAATCGTCCATCTGAATTCATCGTAAAATTCAAATCTGTCGCACACAAAATGAGGTCAAGAATTTGCTGACGTTACGTGGATGTTGATATCACACGAACCAATGTGTGGATCGAGTCGATTTTAATGTCTGTATCAAGTTGGTGATACAGAGATAAAAATTGTATCAAAATCTACACGATACACATTGTCAAAAATTGCACCCAAAAGGGATCGATGGGGATTTTTAGTATGTGATTCTGGATGACCTTACAAATCGAATAACACAAAAAAGACTTAGATGGAAATTTTGTCTAGGTCGACCCACGAAAACTGGCTCCTACGACTAGACTACTACCCTAAGCGACAACCCCATGTTACACCATTACATGGGCGCTATAGACTGGTGGTCTCTTACCCTTTAATCCTCGAATTTCTTCAGGAAAATTTAAATTTTTTCATAGAAAATGCCCATTTGAAGACCAAGAGACTATTTTTGAAAATTTATCATTGGAATGACTGGCTGTGACGCCTAAGTTTAGAGCTATTTGTTACTTTATAGACATTTTGACTAACTTGGACTGTAGCCGTCGTTTTAGATAGATATTTGCGGGTGCCATTTTTCAGACGCTATTGTCTTTGTCTTCGCCGGTGGGCAATTGTTCGTATAAAACCATTCTCGTAACGATAAGGTTAGGCACTGTTTTGCTGGCTTTCAAGGATATGGTGCAAATAAAAACAAATATATCTATAACAAGTTACTGAATACTGTTGCTACCAATAGCAGCAAGAGATTTCCGTCAAATTGTTGTCAAAATACTCAGCTGTTAATACAATTGTCACTAGGCAAAGTTTTGATGACAATTTGGCTGAAAATCGTTGAAACAACTTTCAATCAAATTGGTCTCAAAATGATCAACAGGTCAGTCAATGTTGCAAGACCTGCTGAAGATATTTCGAGCAAATTTATTGACAGTCGTTTCTTACTCAGGCAGCAACAAATAATATAGCCGGCTATCCGTTGTCTAGACATTGTGGCCGCAACCACATACTACCACCACCCACCACCACCACCACCACCACCACCACCACCATCACCGCCGCCACCATCAGCACCACCCCCACTACCACCACCAGCACCAGCAGCACCACCACCACCACCGCCACTACCACCACCACCACCAACACCACCACCAGTACCAACACCCACCAACCAATAAGCACTAAACCTCACCCCACCACTGCCACCACCACCACCACCAGCAGCAGCACCACCACCAGTACCACCACCCACCACCAAGCATTAATCACACCCCACCACCACCCACCACCACCACAACCCACCCACCACCCCATTGCTTTCACCAACCCCACCTCCACCACCACAAACATCAACACCACCCAGTCTGATTTTATATCGAGGGATGTGGGGGACCCGGATGGATATATAGCTACAATCATCAAATCAACACGCACATAAAGAACCAATGTTTTATTTGTATCCATATTTTTACATTGATGAAACTATTACAGAGGGTAAAACATATAGTTTCTGTAGCACAAACAAATAGTAAATGTTCTGAAGATCGATTTATCGATGGGTAGACTGATTCCTTATGTATCAGATCCAGTGCCTACGACCGCTTGTGAGGGACCGGGTGAAAAGTATTTTAACATTAGGCATATCTTTTGTTGTGGGGCAATTATCATGCCAAGTTTCAAACAGTTCTCTCTGAAACTGTAGGAGGAGTTGCAGCGACAGTATTTTCGGGACATACGTACAGAACGAAAGCTTAACATCCCCGTTACACATAGTGGGGGAAGGGATATAATTATGCAAAGGTGACCATTTCTTTCACGCGTCAACTTCCCCTGAAGGAACTTGAACCGCCCCTCGTCTCTAGTTATGTATCAATATATGTAGTTGTTCCAGAGTAGAAGTCATTTGCATGAAAACTAGGGCATCATGTATTGTTGACAAAGAAGACAATGGAAAATAACGATGACTTTTCAGCGACCTGGTCTCACTCCTCGTTCTCCTTCATTAGGAAACGTTGAGAGATGATCGTGCGGAATGTTTTTGGGTAGTGAGAAGAGCTTTAGAATTTAGTTTTAATGACCAGGTCATGCTCCTCTTTTCACTTTCGTTTCTTTTCTTGTTAAGAAACGAGAAGAGATGACCCGGCGGAATGGTTAATGAGTAAAGAGAGAAATTGCGGAGGGCGGGGCAGGGCAGTAAATGATGAGGATACGGGAATTAACGTTGAATAAATGGCGATAATGGTGAGGGTAAGATTGCAGATATGTTAATGTATAATTATACATAAAACGTATGCTGAGTAAGTTTATATTAGTTTTACTCCTGTCTTACACAGCCACAGAATTATGTAATTTGTACACTCAAGGGGAAATGGCCTATCGTGGAAAATAAATTATCTATCTATCTTATCTATCTAATATAACCACCAGGAAAATCTACCAGTCAGATTCACGTGAACAAATTTGTTTCAGCTCGTTCCCTATAGATGAAGTTAATGAGTTTCATCTCACTCGGACAAGCTGTATCGGATATAGTTAAATGTGCTTCTAAAAGATGGCAAAATTTAACAATCGACTTCGTTTGAACAACATGATCTATCAATCTGATTCGGAAGTATCAGATTCGTATCAAAACCACCAATACCTATATATATAGAACTTGTGAAGATGCATCGACTAACAAAAAGTAAATTTTGATTGGTCAGTGTCGGCCATACTTTTTATCATATCAAATTAACTTGAATAAACTTGGATTACCATAAAATCCGTTTACGCGGTCAGTTTAATCTGATCAGATGTGTCTAATTCGATCAAGTATCATTCTGTAAAAAGCAAAAAATCTCAAATCTGTTATCCAAAGTCGAAAATATGAAGACAAATCTGATTAATCGTCAAATTGATAAAATCTGATCCGGTAAACAAAAGTCTGGTGTCTGAAGAATGGTGTATGAAGTCTAATCTGAAGAGTAGGAGAAGTTCCATTTCCTTTGATTTTGTCTGTAGAGCATGTGTATCTTAAAGACGGCATTTCTAACAAACAACAACAGAGAAGTTGGAGAGTTTCAACGAAAGATCTATAACTGAGTTTGAGAGGAAGGTATGCTCTACATAGCAGGCGCGCTTGGCATCACGTTCGAGGACAGATTTTATCATCATATTCTCATCGGATTTTTAATCAGATTCCTTCATCTAATTTTTTGTTATCAAATCACGCACGCACGCACGCGCGCGCGCACGCACGCACACACTTATGACCACCTCCTCCTCCTCTTCCTCGTCCTCCTCCTCCGCCTCATCCTCACCACCATGCACCACCACCACTGCCACCGCCACCGCCGCCGCCACAACCACCATCGCCGCCGCCACCGCAACAACTGCCATCAGCACCACCAGCACCAACAGCACCACCACCACAACCACCACCACCGCCACCACCACCAGTTTTGAATCACAGTTCAGACCGTAATTCGGATGGCATCACATCACATGTTAGAAAGTAATTCAGTTTGAATCATGGTGCGGACCGTAATTTGGATGACATCACATGCAAGAACATAATTCAGTTTTGATTCACAGTCCGGTCACTAATTCGGATGACATCAAATGTTAGAACATAATAGAGTTTGAATAATGGTCCAGAGACTAATTCGGATGACATCACATGTTAGAACCTAATCCAATTTGAATAACGGTGCAGACAATAATTCAGATGACATAACATGTTAGAGCATAAAACAGTTTGAATAACGGTCCAGATCGTAATTCGGATGACACCACTTGCAAGAACATAATTCAGTTTTGAATCACAGTCCAGCCCGTAATTCGGATGACATCACATGCAAGAACATAATTCAGTTTTGAATCACAGTCCAGATCGTAATTCGGATGACATCACATTTTAGAACTTAATTCCGTTTGTATAACGGTCCAGATCGTAATTCGGATGAATCACATTTTAGAACTTAATTCAGTTTGGATAACGGTCCAGACAGTAATTTGGATGACATCACATGCATGAACACAATTAAGTTTTGAATCACCGTCCAGACCATACTTCGGATGACATCACATGCTAGAACGTAATTCAGTTTGAATAACGGTCCAGACAGTAATTCGGATGACATCACATGCATGAACACAATTAAGTTTTGAATCACAGTCCAGATCGTAATTCGGATGACATCACATGCTAGAACGTAATTCAGTTTGAATAACGGTCCAGTCGGATGACATTGCATGCTAGAATGAGCTTCAGTTTGTTCAGACCGTAATGCTGACGACGTCACATGCTAGAACATAATTCAGTTTGAATCACAGTCCAGACCGTAATTCGGACGACATCACATGCATGAATATAATTAAGTTTTGAATCACGGTCCAGGCTGTAATTCGGATGACATCACATGCGAGACCGTTATTCAGTTTGAATCACTGTCCAGACCGTAATTCTGACGACGTCACATGCTAGAACATAATTCAGTTTGAATCACAGTCCAGACCGTAATTCGGACGACATCACATGCATGAATATAATTAAGTTTTGAATCACGGTCCAGGCTGTAATTCGGATGACATCACATGCGAGACCGTTATTCAGTTTTGAATCACAGTCCAGACCGTAATTTGGATGGCATCACTTGTTAGAACATAATTAAGTTTGAATCACGGTCCAAAGAGTAATTCGGATGACGGTGCTCGGAGAAAATCCCACCGGACAAAATTCCACTGGACATAATCCCACCGGACAAAATCCCACCGGACATAATCCCACATGGACATGATCCCACTGGGGAAAGTCCCACCCGGACATAATCCCCCTGGATATTTTCCCACCCGGACATAATCCCACTTGCCATAATCCCACCAGGACATAATCCCACCGGACACAATCCCACTTCGACATACTCCCTCAAGACATTAATCCCACCCGGACAAAATCCCACCGGACAAAATTCCACCTGGACAAAATCCCACCGGACCTAATCCCACCTGGACAAAATCCCACTGAACAGATTCACACCAGGATTTCACGCCCACTCCATTAGGGACAATCCGTGATCAACTCAAGCGCGTAGAGAAAGCCACACGTATGGGCGTCACATTTCGAATAGTTGCTAACTTGTCAGCGATCTCGGGGCTATTATATCCCTTGTATTTGCTTATTTAAATGTGAGGAGACGGACCTCTTACATATAATATTTATGGGTGACATAACATCACAAATCATGAATCCACAGGCGATACTAGACAATTACATACATTTATCTGCTCTGCTTGACAAATTTTAATCTTGAAAATAGACATACGTGTAGTGTAGGGGCAGTCCGGGGCGGGGTGTGTGGGGGGGGGGGAGGGGAGGGGGTGGGGAGATGGTGTTCGTCGTGTTTATTAATTAATTAATTATTATTAAATGTGCCCATTCACACCAGAATTCGTGAACTTAAAATTGCTTAAATTGTAACATTTTAGAGGGTGTAATGAAGCGAAATAAATCTTAGGGTATGATGATTTCATCCCGCACAAATTATTATATGTTTTGAATTGCGAAGTGAATTAAGGACATTTGTCTCTAATCCAATTTCACAACTTGGATGCATCTAGGCCCACAATGTAAGCCTCTAAAAGTGTACAATTTTGACAATTTAATATTCAAGCATTCTCGAAATTTGGCGTAGACAAACGGATTGCTCTCTTGTTGGTTAGGTAACTGAAACATGTTGCTGTCTAACATATTCCAGTAGAAGCTATTTTCAATTTAATCAGCATTTTGTGCATTCCGGTAAGGATGGTCATCTAAAATAGTGATAGATAGATAAGGATGTGGGAAAGATGAGGGTGGCTGCATTGTGTGAACTGTAGCTCGCCGGGTAGTGTCGGGCCGTTCCGGTGTATCATGTCGACTCGCCGCGCCGCAAGTGCACGACGAATGATGATTAGCATTCGGTCTCGGGGTGACAGACCTTGTACGAGACTGCCCTGTGGGAAACAAAAACCGGCTCCTAAGGCAGGTGGAACTCAATCGTTCCGGCGGGGCCGTGGGACCGCCGTCGTGATCATTAAATACAATGGTCTCATCCCAAGAATTTGTGTCACGAGTATGCCTGTCCATAGCAATTTGGTGATCTATGGACTTACAAGATTTGATTTTGGTGACCTAAAAATATAAGTCTATACAATGATTTTACCTAAACAATTATAAATATGCAAGATAAAACTAAAATAAGAGCATACGAAAATACGAGACATAGAGATAGGTAGATGAACTTTTAAACATGGGGCTCCCAGAGGTACCACACAGACTCGTAGGTCCGCAGAGGTATCCCAGCAAGGGGGCTCCCGTACATGAGACTTAACTAATTAACTTATTATAAGTTATTTTACCTCTAAGCTGAAAGGAAGAAGATTATCTCGGACGGAAAGTTATGTGCCTCACGCGGGCACTACTCCTAGTGCTAGTTTGGGTAAGGAGTATTATCCTCGCGTGGACCGTCATCACTGAATCCTTACGAGAGGCAAGTGCCTCGCGCGGGCCTCCGTCTCAGGAAAGTGTCGCCACTGCTTAAAGCAGGAGAAGAGTAGTAGGCAAAAATGGGCCCACTCTAATATTTCAACCAAAAATGCTTGAGAAAGAAAAGACCATACCTAGTGAGATTATGACTATAGGGTTGCGTGCTGTTTTACGTGAAGACGGGACGAACGATTCCTGATGGATTCCCACGTCAGAGTCTTATGTGATTCTTAGTATGCTGAATTAGTAGTTGCCGCTTTATTTATGCGGGCCTTCTGCTTTGCTTAATTAGCTTTAAGCTGTTTTTAAAACAAGAACTATTTTTGGCCGCAAATGGCTGGTATCTATCTAGCTATTAGATACGGCTGTCATTGAGAACGGATGCCCTAAAACATCAATACTGAAGACAGCGCTCATACCTGTTACTTAGTAAGATCTCCTAACTGGATAAGAATCCGGACATCCCGCTTCGTAACCACATAAAACATTACAAGACTGAAGGAAATGTCAATTTCCCTTTCTCCGAGATCTAACAATACTCACCATTCTGTTACTTCTGATATACAGCTGGCCCTGACAGCTGGCTCTAGGACTATAGACTTAGAAAGCTTTACCGACTCCTTGGAACCGAGTACTCGGCTCCCAACTGCCGAGTACCCGTCTATCATAGAGCTCATATTGTTTGCATAGCCACCAAACAAGAGAAATCCATGGCTTGCCTCCGTGGGCTGGGAGGCTGGGTCCGTAACAGAATGGTGAGTATTCTTAGATCTCGGAGAAAGGGAAATTGACATTTCCTTCATTCTCCTTCGATCAATACTCACCATTCTGTTACTTCTGATATACGCCAGATTTGATCAGTAACCTGGTGGGAAGGGGCAAGCCGTCAATGATACTTTTGCCCCTTGGAGAAAGATTTAGACTTAAAAAACTTGACTAACGGAGACCTAAAAGGACCGTCAAGTTAACGGAACCGAATCACATTCGCATCACTGCCCCCCCCCCCTTTTCTCCTAAGAAAAGGGAGAGAACTCACGAACATGTATCTCGCCTGAAACACAAATATGCCAAGAGGGTTAACTGCTCCTTGCATATCCACATGTATTAGCCTGGGAATGAGCATGAATATATAAGATGAAGGAACATGCTATATAGACATAATACAAAAAACTCTCACTATTGAATTACCTTATGATAATTGGGCTTCAGACGTACCGCCTCCAACCATTCACTGGTCCGGCCATCAGTGACACAATCTGGTTGTCATCCTCTCGCTCGACCATGCCTGCTTTAGATTCTTTTCTTACCAAAGTGAAAAAAGGGTGAAGAGCAGTGTGGTCACTTAACTATCGTCTCAAATCAGCTAAAGCGAGTGGATTGGCTGAGTCTGACACATCCCTCATATAGTAATCCGTAAATGAGGACTCACAGTGCCATTGTGCAACGGCCATGATGTCCTCTAATGGAACACCACTGTAAAGGGTGGTCGAGGTGGCTATTCCTCTAACATCGTGTGCCTTTGCGCCTTGCACCTGGTGCCCAGTCGCCATCTCATGAGTAGTCTGAATGCATTCGACTACCCAACGAGAGATAGTATCCATGGATGCGGCGCCATAAGGCTTCTTATGGCAGATCCACATATGTCTATCGTTCGACCGTAACGAGTCAGTCCGTTTCCTGTACTTAGTCAAAGCACGGACCGGGCACCAGACACTGGCAAACCTTGTTAACTTCGGTATTATGATCGGTTTGCCGGGATATCTAAAAAATTGATTCTTTGACATAATCTCTGCTCTTGGCAGAAGACGCAGACCCTCGCCGGAGACAAAAAATCGGTCCCTCTCTGACGAAAGCGCATGGATCTCACTGGGCCTTCTAGCTGAGGAAGCGGCCAATAGAAAAACCGCCTTTAGAGTCAAATGCTTTAGACTAGCCGAACGCAACGGTTCGAAAGGGTGCTTGGCCAGTACATTAAGCACTAAAGATAGACTCCAGGCTGGAATGACTACCGGTTGTCTCGGTCGGAGATTGCTCATTCCCTTCACCATCACATTTAACTGGGCCACCTCTGGACTATCCATGTTGGCTAGAGAGGGGATAACTGATGCCAAAGCTGACTTGTATCCAGCAATTGTGACGGGAGCTAGTCCTGAAAAGAACAGCACACAGAGAAAGTCTGCTATTTGCTGAATAGTGGATTGAAAGGTATCAATACCCTTTTCTTCACACTAGTCTGCAAATCTGTTAACCTTGTTGTTATATGACTTGAAGGTTGACCTCCTTCTCGCAGCCGCGATGAAATCAGCAGCTTGTCGAGAAAAGCCTTCCGATGTGGAACGTTGTTTGATAACATCCACGCAGTCAATTTGAACATTTCGGGACGCTCGTGTAGGAAGCGTCCCTTGGCCTGGGAGATTATGTTCGGAATCTCGGGCAACTGTACTGGGTTTTCCACCAGCAGATCTAGCAGATCCGTGAACCACGCCCTGCTGGGCCAATACGGCGCTATTAGCAGGACCAGACACGGTTCCTCCCTGATCTTCACCAATACCTTCGGCAGAGGAATGGTGGGTGGGTACGCGTAAGCGTGCATCCCTCTCCAGCTTATCGCCAGAGCGTCTGTATCGACGGCATTTGGATCTGGAATCGGCGAGACATAAGTCATGATTTGAGCATTTTCCCTTGTGGCGAACAAGTCCACGTTGGGTTTGCCCCAATGCTCGAAGATCCTTCGTGGAACTGGAGGGTTGAGGGACCATTCTGTTGGCAGAATTCTCTGTCTGCGAGACAAAGCATCTGCCAGAATGTTCAATCGCCCAGGAATGTGAGCTACTTTCAAAACAACCGAGTAATTCTTGCACCATTGAATCAAGTGCCACACTTTGCTACACAGTGTGGGTGACCTGGTCCCGCCTTGGCGATTTATGTATGATACTACCGTCGAATTGTCCGACCGTATCAATATCACCTTGTCCCTGCTCATCGGAAGAAACAGTTCCAACGCCAGTTCCACTGCCATCATTTCCGACAGATTGATATGCAGCTGGCTCTCTTGGAGAGTCCATGTGCCCGAGACCTGGTGTTCTCCCAGGCAGGCCCCCACCCCTCCAGCGATGCATCCATGTACACAGACAGCTGGCGGTGGGGTAGGTGCAGCGAAATCCCTACTAGGAGATTCTGACGCTTTTTCCACCATACAAGATGAGACATTATCGGCTCCAAAACTGGCACCAGTTTTGACAGGGGTTCTGTTCTCTGTTTCCACAGAGACATCAGATACAACTGGATAGGTCTTCGCATTAGAGCAGCGTACGGGATCACCTGCTCCATGGAGACCATCATGCCCAGCATCTGAAGAAACCGCCTCGCCTGAATGTGGTTTCCCACTCGAAAACTCTTGAGGATGGCTAACAGAGACACCACTCTGGGCTCTGACGGGTAAACCCTGCCCTCCTCGAGATCGAATCGCATCCCCAAATAAAAGAAATGTTGCATGGGTGTCAACTCGGATTTCTCCTTGTTGATTATCCAGCCTAGATCTGAAAGTAGCTTCAGAGTCAGAGCAGTATCCACGTTCAACCTGGCTGCCGAGTCTGCCTTGAACAGCCAGTCGTCTATGTAGGTGTGTAGCGCCACGTTCTCTTTTCTGAGAAACGCTGTCACCGCAAGGACCACTCTTGTGAAAACCCTTGGGGCTGTCGACAGGCCAAACGGGAGAACAATAAACTCCCATACTTGATTCTGAAACGCAAATCTCAGAAACATGGGACAACTCCTGTTCATTGGAATGTGGATATATGCATCTTTCAGATCGATCGACACACACCACATTCCTTTCCTCAATCCCGCCATTACCGACCTCGGTGTTTCCATCTGGAACCGAGGCGTATGGATAAACCAATTTAATGGCCTGAGATTGAGCACGGGTCTCCATCCCCCTGTGCTCTTGGGGACAAGGAACATATTTGAATAGAAGCCTGGAGTGTTCTGGTTCGCTGGTTTTATTGCTCCCGTTAGAAGCAAACCCGACACTTCGTTTTGAACGGCTTCTACCGTGTCTGGTTCCCTTGGTATGGGTGTCCAGACAGGTGCCAAAGACAGATTCTGTGGCGGAAAGTCCGACCACTCCGGCATGTTACCATGGGATAACCATCCCAGGACCAGACTGTCTGACGTCACACCTCGCCAGGCCTCGACGAAACGCATGAGCCTTCCACCCACCATAGACGCCTCGACGTCTAACGGGGTTTTCCGGCTTGTGGTCCGCTCCCCCCCCCCTTTCTTAACGAGAGAGAGAGAGAACCAGGTGCGGTCCAGGCAGATACGAAGGGAGCTCCCCTACCCTCAGGTACGATCTGCTTCCTTCTTTCCGCCCTCTGAGGACTTACCCTTACCCTTCCCCTTGCCCTTCCCGCCTCTAGGGCGATCAGGAGCAACATTGGGGAGGGTAGGGACCTCCAAAACCTTCCTGGCTTTCTTAGCCAGCGGCGGCTGAGAAAAACCAGACGAAGCAGAAGTCGCAGTAGGCTTAGCTTTCGCCTTGCCTTTCTGCTTCTTCTGCTTCTTTGAAGATTGAACAGCTAACGGTTTCCCTACAGCCCCTAGTGCGTGCGCTTGCTGCACTAGCTCCAGCTGTAGGTTTACCGCCAACCGATTCTGCACAATGCTGGCAGTGTCCTCTAGGATGGCCCGCGCCTGGCCACCGAAGATGCTAGGCCCTGTCAGGGGTGTCCCAAGAAGACGCTCCCTGACTGCCGTAGCCGGACGCATATGGTCAAGGACCATTTGCCTCCTGGACTTTGTCACACGCGCCTGCACCCTTGCCAGTGCGTCCATAGACAGCACCAAGCCGTCATTGACGCACGAAAGCGCCACAGGTGGCACAGGGTGGCCTGCCCCCGCTTCAGCCCACACCGACTGAAGAAGGCGATACGAATGGCTGACAGCACTCATAGCTGCCCTCACACCCTCATCGCATAGGGACAGGACTTCATCCTGGTCTGCCTGGGACTTGTCCACAAGTGCCGGACCGGGGCCACCCGCTCCAGCACTCTGAACACCCAGAACCCATCGGTCATCCTCGGTGACCGATGGTACCACACCATACCTGTCGTATTCCCCCCCCCGTGGAATACGACACCTCGCCCGCACCTCCCTGGAGGCCGCAGGGAGCTGGCCCTTGGTCATGAGCTGCTTACTATAAATAGCCTCAAAGCAACTCGATGAACCGTGGATCCAGACCAACAGACTGGATCCGGGCTGCAGGCAAGATCCCCGTCCTAATCGATGCAACCGACGGATGGGGCACATCCTCCTCGGCCGTGGCCGAAACCACAGATGGGTCAACCCTGGCTAGCCAAGCCAGAGCATCCGAGCAGTCTACCTCCGAGGAAGACACACCCGTGAACACATCACCCGTTGATGCGTTCATGGGCCTGCCAGCCACGGCCTCCCGGCAAGGAGCCGCGGCTAACACGCCAGGCACTCCGGTACCAAACGGTTCCGCCGCCACCCCATGAAACACACCAATCCATGGGGTAGGCCCGCACAGAAAACCGTGCGGACCCATAGCAGACGCGGAACCGTGGCCAGACACGGGCGCCAATGGCACCCTACGTCTGACCTCCGGACCAGGCGAGATAGGTGAGTACCACGCCTGGCCCGGCACACCCGTCACCGTGTCAGCTGGCATCAAACCAACCGTCACGGGACCGGTGCCTGGTATCAGATTGGCTTCAACCACGGACGGAGCCGCTACCCTGGCTTGCGCCAAGCCAGACAGATGGAGGACGGTTCCGTCCAGGACGGAATCGACCTCCATATTCTCCACCCGTGGCATCACAGGCCGCAGCAACCTCTCCTCCTCGGCCTCCTCGTCTTCAGACTCAGAAGAGTGGTCACTAGACGAGGAAACCGTGGGGCCGTCCTCGCGGACGGCTCCCATGCCTGACGGACCGGCCACCGCTACTGGACCATCCGGAGGTGGACGCAGAGAGACAGAACCCATCAGGCCAGAGCCCGACGGGACTGCCAGGGGGCCGTACGAGACGGCTCCCTCGGTGACCAGTCCAGAACCATGTCCAAGGACAGGGTCCGTACCAAGCATGGGGAGAAACTGCCCCCCAACCTTCGGCAGCAGGGACGACACCAGCGTGGGCAGAACGTTATGCAGAAATCCCTGCATAGCCGGACCGAACCATGCCGGCGGTGCCATCTCCGCCACCTCCAGCTGGGGACGTGGAGCACCCCCACCGGCCGAACCGGACGCTCCACGATTTAACTTCGAACCGCCTGACCCCGCATCAGACCCAGCCACATCCTTCTGGGCAAGGAACTTTAACATCATATCCGCAGACCACACTGCACACACATTACATCTACTATCAAGGTTAAATGGAGTATATCTAAAGCAGACATGGTCCTTAAATAGGACCCGTACGAACTTGTGGCAATCGTCACATGATGGCGGGGCTGGCGTGGCCTATAAATAAGCACAAACCTACAATAAGCAAGCGGAACGAGACACAGATGGAAGGCAGACAATTAATTCTCAAATAATTTGACCATAAATTAACTGTAAACCCTCCCGCACCCCACCCCACAACGTTACAGCAAAGATCGCATTGATTATGACGACAAGAACGAAGCGGGCATAAATACACCCATAATTGATCCTCCAGGATGTATAACGGAACCAGGAATCATATCGCATAGCATTCGGGGTATATTTACCAATCAATATAAATTATACTCCTAACGAAAGCCAAAACGATATGTGAAGAAACAACAAAATGTAAACAAACTGCTGTAGCACACGGTAAAACCGCAGACCACACATCTAATCAAGAATTTTGAAACCACCGATCATTGCAAACAGATCGTGATAACACGCACAACTTGAACATTCCAAAGTTTTCTGGTACCATTTTTAGTACGCAGCACCCAGAACAAGATGCGCGAATTAATGAAAAAATTTTCTTCACATAAACATCCGAGCACCACGGGTGTGACGTCACCCGCTCGGATCTTACGGAGAACGACGTCAGCCGATATTCGTGTTACAAATACCGTAGCAAACACCTATTTTCATATCTGCCGATCGCCTGTTGGGGTTTAAAGAAGGCGATCATCCGGCACATCTCGTTGTTAACACACGTGCCAGATTCTTTGGGGTCAGAAATTGGAACATGCGACACAACGAAATTTAGAGACCTAAGTCTTTTAACTATGGAATAATAAGGAAATATACGACCTGGTTATCCTCGGCGGTATCCATATTATCCAATTATCCTTGCAAGAGAATCACTAGCTATCACAATCACAGACAAAAAGACTTAGAATTATTCCTTAATCTCTCCACTGCGAAAAGCATGTATAGCTCTTGTTGCTATGCAAACAAGAATGAGCTCTATGGTAGACGGGTACTCGGCAGTTGGGAGCCGAGTACCCGGTTCCAATGAGTCGGTAAAGCTTTCTAAGTCTATAGTCCTAGAGCCAGCTGTCAGGGCCAGCTGTATATCAGAAGTAACAGAATGGTGAGTATTGATCGAAGGAGAAATCAGAGATTCCAGACCCTCACCCTCTCTTTTCCAGATATTATTTGATTTTTTTCAGACCATAATAAAAGTTGTGGAATCCTAAGTGCTAAACTTTAAGCCAAATCGGATTAGCTGTTTCCGATATATCCATAGATCCAGAAGTTGATCCGATCTTGGCTCAGTTTTTTTATTGCGGCACACATGCCTGGAAATCCTCTTGCACGGCAAGTTCCAGGGCCGTGCTAAAATTTGAGCCAAAGCAGATAAGAAGTTTTCGAGATACAGCTCCTGACACACACTCGATTGCAATACCCTAATACCGTTACCATCATTATTATTTAATATTATTATTTAGATTATTATCATGACATCATCATATCATTCACATCACTATAACAATATATAGGGTTCACCATTCTTAGGGGCTTTGAAGCATAAATTCCCTAACATTGCACTGACTTTTCCCTTGATATTTATCAGTTTTCAAGTCACTTATGTCTTGATGAATGTTCATTTGTAGGCCCAGAGATCATAATTTAGAAAATTTAGCACTGGAGCCCATAACTTGCTAACCAGATTTATTTCAATGGTAAATCTTCAAAAATAGCCTTCTGTCCTGTAAAAGAACACTCGATAAGCACAAATATCTAGTTTTTCTGACAAATTATTACGTTTAAATGGTTACTTATCATGTTCAACCATTTAGTAGTCAAGAAAAGCAAGAGTTCCGCTGAATCCGAGACCATCCGCAGATTTTTTGGAAAATTTATCACTGGAATGACTGGTTCTGTTACCGAGTCAGTCATTCGAGTGGTAAATTTTCAAATATGGTCCCTTGACATATACATGGAAACTGTTCAAGAGTTAGACCACTACAGCCGGTACTCTGGTTGTGGTTATAATAATGGCCACAGTGTCCATATACATTTGAAATCTAAACCTGCTAGATGCATTCAGATGGTAGGTCTATTGCCTGCGTTTCTTTTTTGTCATGACAAGTTTTATCGGATAATTCATCACAGTAGTGTTTTTCTGATTTTTCATCACTTTTCCATGACTTATATGAAAAAGTACAGTTTTTACAGGTTTGCCAGCCCTGGAATTTTACTTTTAATATTCGCTGACTGTCCAGGTTTTTCACGATCCATATATGAACCCTGTGGTCAAGATCAATAGATACATCCAGCTTTCCACTTGCTTCATCTTCAGTGATGGCTATACCTTACTGGAAACAGGCAATAGTTCTTCGTCAGCAACTTCCTTGCGTGCGACATCTGAAATATAGCACAACACATTCATACAGTGCATATCAGCAATTCCACTTACTTAATCATCATAATGTCATAGCATAATGAAACGTCAGTAAAAACACTAAATCTAAATATAAAACTGCCTTCCTCACCAGAATGATATTCATATGGCAGAAATTCCATACTTTCTCCATAACTAATTTACCTATTTCCACACAGATTTTATCAGTGTACATTTAAAAAATGGTACAATTCTGCAGAAAAATGACAGAATTAGCAGCCAAGATTGTCTATATTTTGAACATTATTTAATAATTTGCAAGAGAGTATCACACCTGACAATATTTAAATTGTCCATATTTTAAAGTAGTGTAATACTTTGCGGTGGATGTTTGCATGTATTCTGATATTGTTTGATACTCGTATTATGCAAGTACCAGCGGTTTTCACCGTACGATGCAAAGTTGTTGGTTCACCTATTCTACACAGGGGAGGGACTCTCAACATACCTTTCCGAACAAGAAGAGGAAATACTTGCGTAATGTTGCCTTTCACAGTCAAATACGAACTTATTCAGCTTCGCACTGTTGCGGGGATGCATTGATGGAAAGAAACATGTATATTTGACATACCCATTCACTTAAATAATGCTTGAGCAAGGAAAGAGCCGGTTTTAAAACACGGAAATGCGTATAGTAAACCACACCCATGACGTCATTTATCGGGGTCGGCCATTTAAGATGTCGGAATGACATGCTAGAGGGAAACACGGCACCTGTTGTAATTTTGGAGAATCCGTACCTAACCTATTGGATATTCCGTACCAATCTATTCGCTATTCCGTACCCGGAACGGAATATCCAATGGGTGGGTACGGATTATCCAATAGGTTAGAGGCGAATCCATTACCTATATATTAGGAAATCATTTTCAGTATTCACGGAGATAATTTTTACACGAAATTGGCCATTGGCAAAATCAGAAACTGGTATAATTGGCAAGACTATGAATTAGCTATTAATTGATTTTGAGCGATCTAATAACAATTCGACCTACAATACATATCAGAAATAACTTTACACATTTCCAACATAATTCGATGGGAAGACATTGCTGACATTCGGTTATGTTCAGAATACTTTATGGCACGGATTAACCATTACGGTGGTACGGAATATCCAATTAGTTAGGTACGGAATATCCAGATTTAGGGTACTGATTACCTAAAACTAGGGTACGGATTCTCCAATAGGATAGGTACGGTTTGACTGGTACGGTTTGGTTTGGGTACGGAATGACTGGTATTATTAATACGCAGTATATAATATATACCCTATAATGCCTGCTCCCGTCTAATTTCGAACTACGAACTACGAATTTCGGTCTTACTTATAAGAGGTGCGGAGATATAGCAGAACTCACAATGCTTTAGGATTGAAGCAGATTGATCGGCTCAGACAATGGTGGGTTTTCTGTATCGTTAGAGTGGAGATTTTCTGGCCTTGATTGTGCTAGGCGCTGTTGACGAATCTCATCATGATTATTAATTGCCAGAGCTGGACATGATCTTCCATCGCCCAATGATAAATATAATGCAAAAGCTGTATGTATGATGTTTTCAGACCGACAACAGACGAAACATTTGTCGAAGAATTAAATCAAAACACTGTGAATGAAGTCAATAACAACTAACACGAAGAATAAAGTCAAGAAACTGGCAACACCGAATGCAATAACTAGTCAAATTCAATGAAAATCGGATTCAAAATGGCGTCATCCTGGTGAGCCACGATGCGGGTTATCGCGCTTTTGTGGTCGCTTCCAAATGCGAATACTCGTTATTTTTCTACCGCAAATATATTGACACGCTGCTCTATGCGATACTACAGTTTTTGGCCAAGGTTTCTCAACTGCTTAAACTATAAAAAACACATTAGAACGTTAATAAAACTTTCGCGCGTTAGCAACACGACTTCGCCAGAACGGCCATTTTTCACAACCATGACCAGATACAGATACCAAAAAAAATGGATGAACGCAGTGGATGAACGAACTTTTGAAAACAAACTGACATTCTATGCGACGTTTCAACTCATGCGGATTGCAGTGAATGCTTAGATACCCTGATAACGCAGGCTGGTATTGGCCCCGTAACTCGCGTTATCAGGGTACCTGCAAAACAGCTGAACTTTATTGAATTACTTTTGTGTAGCCTAGAAGTCGAGATTGATCATGCGATTGAGTTATTAATAAAACTACTAAGAAATGAAATTTTAGTTTATTTAAATACTCGTTTGAATGATTTGGCTTATAGTAACTAGCCCTCGCCAATTTCTACTAGCCTCACCCATCCACTTAGTGACGCCTTCCAACAACACACATGCACGCACGTATAGACGCACGCACCATTCACTCACCCACCCACCAACCCACACACACACTGCAGGGATGACTAACAGCCCACTTACCCATGCACCCACTTACTGAGTGATATCACTCCCCAACCAGCATTCGTTAGTGGAACCCGAATATTCCCAGATAGCAAGTAAACGTTGATCCAATGATTCATGGCAGCATAATTTTGTTCATCGCCTAACGTTGGCGTGAACATGGAGCCAACGTTGGGCCAACTTTGAGCCAATGGGCAAAATTTACGTTGGCAAACCACATTCAGCCAATGTAGTGCCATGTGGTTCAACTTTGGCAGCAATGGTCGCACGGTCCCACTGGATGTGAACGTTACACCGGCTCTCGAAGTCGGTTTATGTATGATCCGGTAGCGCGCAACACCAGCTCTGGAACCCTGAGATCCGTTGCAAACCAGCTATCCTTCTCCGCCGCACCGCGCACCTGCGGTGCCATGGAACGGGAACATCCAGCTGACCAGCGTGCACCCCAGGAGGCTACAGCCCCATCCTAGCCAGGTCAAACTACGCTCCTACACCCCTCCCTGTCTTTCGGATAAGATATTAGACATAGGTCCAGCCTGCTTAGGCGCATGTTAAGGACATCACTGACTTATGTTGAAGTTCCTGAGAAAGTGATGTTGTTTCTACGCTCGCACGCCCAAGCTCACTCCCTGATATATCCCTACCTCCCTCCCTCCTTCCATGCCACCCACTCATGCTCGCTCGCTCACTCACTTACATTTCAACCACACTCTGTCACGGTCATCATCACACATCATCATTCAACACAATTGTCAAAGTTGTCAACCATCATCATCAGCCACCATCACTGTCATTTACCGTCACTTACAATCACCGTTACCATCACTCATTTTCACAAACACTCACTGTTACCATCGCTCACATTCACTCACACATACTGTCACCGTCATTCGTCAAATTAGTAGTAAATTTTCAATAATAATCTTCTTGGTCAGCAAATGCTGAGAATGGACAATCACTTAGATTTCAATTGTAATTGATCAGGTAACTGGTTAAGGAATTGAAAGTATTACGATTTAGGAGCACAATTCCAGTATACATGTTAAAATAATGTTTGCTCTTAAACACAAAATGCTACGTTTCCATCCCACATCTTTGAGAAATTCCATTTCTTATCTGCCCCTATCCCTTTACCACTTTAATGGCTACATTTGGTAAGAAAGATCAAAATATTTTCTTATTGAATATACATTTGGCGGCCAAGAGAAGAGTATTTTTGAAAATATATCACTAGAATTCTTGTCGTACATTTTAAAAGATAGTCTTCTCTTGGCCTGTAAATGGACATTCCTCAAGACCACTACAAAGGCTGATTTTGGACGGCTTCAGCATTAAAAGGTTAAAAAGATGCCAAAGTTGTTACCAAAAGCGTAGAAACAACATCACTTTCTCAGGAACTTCAACCTAAGTCAGTGATGTCCTTAACATGCGCCTAAACAGGCTGGACCTATGTCTAATATCTTATCCGAAAGACAGGGAGGGGTGTAGGAGCGTAGTTTGACCTGGCTAGGATGGGGCTGTAGCCTCCTGGGGTGCACGCTGGTCAGCTGGATGTTCCCGTTCCATGGCACCGCAGGTGCGCGGTGCGGCGGAGCAGGATAGCTGGTTTGCAACGGATCTCAGGGTTCCAGAGCTGGTGTTGTGCGCTACCGGATCATACAGAAACTGACTTCGAGAGCCGGTGTAACGTTCACATCCAGTGGGACCGTGCGACCATTGCTGCCAAAGTTGAACCTCACTGTCTCGTCCATGTTGTTTGTGTCACGGGTGGATGATTTCCGAAGAATTCAACATTGCGGTCCTATATAGGTTCCAAAAAGTCTGTGTTAGTAGTTGCCGCTTTATTTATGTGGGCCTTCTGCTAATTCCTGCCCTATTTTTTAGTTGTTGGGTCCAAGTCTAGTTTTAGCCGCAATTGGCAATGTAAGCTAACTATCTTTTAATATACATAAGTCTGACTGGCGAGAACGTTTGGCAACCGGGGAGTCACCCCACGGAACATCCTCCTCAGTAGACGCGTGCATACTTATCATGAGATGAGAGTTCCAGAATCATATATCGATCCTGTTACCATCAGGTCATGACCACACATAACATCACATGGACAAATACAGTACATAAGCTTTTTGAAAAGCACATTCAAGATTTTAAGGTGGGAACAAAGATGCAGCTATCCAACCATAGTGACCTCCCACGGAGGGCGTGGTGGGTTCTAAGACCGAACCCAGTCACTGGTAGAGTTAGATGGAGAGCTGAATCCTTTCCGTCACCGGTGTGTCGGGTACGGATTTAGACTAATCCGTATTTGGGGAGCTAACATTTACCTGTCGTTAGGGTTATGTAATATCGCCAAGAGATGCACTGCAGGCCAATAATAAATTATACATATGTTTTTGCAGGGCGTCCTACTTTGGCAGGGTTTTCTAACTAACCAGTGTCCGGGGATACGTGGGGGATGTATGCAGTAATCGCCACTTTATTTCTAGCCACACTGGAACCGTAATAGTTCCAGAGCTAACTCTAAACAACGTGATGGAAGGAGGTTCAGACAATTAATAAGCCCGAACGCTGATCAGCGACCTCCGTGAAAAATTGATGCCGTGCTGGGAAAAAGGTGATGCGGATGTTATTGCTGTGTTGTGCAACCTAGTGATACTGCGGTCCAAGAGTTTTTATAATAAACAAAACAATTTACCATGGTTGGCTGCTGCCATATCTCTAACTTTAGAAAAATACGGTGAAATAGACGGTCACTCGACCTTGCGGTGCTTACAGGCACGGAAAATGAGGCTAATATATACATAATAATAATAAACTATAAAGATGTGGTCTCAAATGACCTATTAGTCATCAGTACTTGTTACATAAAAGTGAAACAATAATAATATAATAAAACAGAGTACCTATTAGTCGGTATGGAAGAAGTCTCATATTCACGATAGTTGAAAGCGTAACACATTTTGGAACGCGAGATGGCACGATGCGGAAGTCAGCTGCTAAGAAAATTGCTGTAGTCATACTACTGATACGGCTCATTCGCAGAAACAGTGATGACGATCCTTCGCAGAGGAAGATGGCTAGTAGATAGTCACGTTCACATGAAAAGTTATTAATTTATCTGAATGGTCTAATAAGTTCCGTACTGGTGCGGAAGTTAGAAAATGTCCTACAGTTCTTTGACGGGCTATGGAAGATTGTTACTTAATGCGGATGCATCGAATAGCTCACACGATGCATCAAGCAATGTTCCCATAACTTAGATCTAAATGTGAAAAGGCTAACACATGATGTGCGGCTTAATTTCCACGACTGGTTGCATGGCACGGCAGATCTGGCGAGGCATCACCAAGCACGTCACTCGCCCCACATACTGAATGACGAGCTACATCAGGACCAAAAGCCCCATCCGCTTGAAAGGTCCCTTTGTGGAAGTAGTATCTTGTGGGCTGCTTGACGTTACCTTGTCTAATGCACCCGGGTGATTTATTCCTGGGAGCTTACAAAAACTGTGGTTGCGGATATAGTGGCTTGTGCCCCAAAGAGAACGAGTCTGAAAACCGAAAGTATCCACAGCAGATGTTGGATATCTGCATTACGGAATGCAGTCACTTGCGGTCGTCCTCTCAGACCAGGCACCTCACCACCACCTGAGTGCTGATTTTTGGACCCCTTATATACTGCCTGTGACGTCGCACATGGAACGCCACAGCCAATCAGCGAGCGCGCTTCAGAGGGAGCGAAGCGGGCCACGTGCCGCGCTATAGTACCATGTACTGAAAGCATACATGTGCTAAACCTATGGGGTTCAATATTTTGAAAATAGATTAAGTGGGATCATTTAGCCATAACTCAGCCAATTATTAACCGATTTAAAATTGGTAAAGAGTTTTTGAATCCTTGTTTCATTCCAATCTAAAAGGATTATGAGTACCAACTCGGTACTGTTTGAGATGCTTTTTCTGCCCAACGCTAACGTGTGTTGTTAACCAATCTCTGACGCCCGCGCATGCGTGCTACGCGATCTTACGATCCTCTCGTAATCGGCTCTACACACACGTATTGTCCTACCCAGGGGTGTGTGCTCGGAACGTACACGGCCCAGCCGTCCCGTACCCAGCCTGGCTGAGACGGTTCGTACCTGATCGGTCGATCCACGCTACAGGGCCAAACTATGTGTGTGGCCAAAAGCTAGGGGATGAGCCCGATATGGGGGTACACTATCGGAGAAGAAAGGAATGTGGGATATCGCTATATCGAAATTTTTTAGATAGGATATTCAAATGTTACAGTAAACGACGAACATTCCGGAGAACTCACAGGTGGTGGTTTAGTAATGACCTCATCTGGGTCAGGCACATAACATTTTTTGACAATTTAAATAATTCTGACACGAAAACGAAAATCGGTGATATTACACTGTGTACACACGAATGCGCTAGCCTAGCGAGTCGCTAATCGCATACGCAAATAGTCCTAAAAACGTACGCGTCACATGTCAAATGTCACTGTTCTTGTTTTACAAGCAGATATCACTGTTTTATCGCATTTTTCTGTTGTTTAGGTTAAGCATTCAAATTCAAAAATATTATCACCTTTTTAATTAGTAAATTAACGTGTGCGATTCCGCGCGCGATATCGCTTACATGGAAAGCTGGCCTAACTCCACTGTGGAGGGATCCATTTCTAGCTATGCCTCGCCCAATTTAGCTAAGCTCCACCCACTTTGTATGCGTATTGGAATTGATTTAACACTGCATCCCGTAGTGCCGGAATCTCAATTTCATGTAACTACATGTCTACAGGTACGCTGTTGAATATTTTAAAACTATAATTTGACTGTAGGCACTTAGCAACAGCTCCCAGACAAATAACTTTCAAAATATTCCACGGAATGTTTACTTAATTGTAAATTCACAAAACATATACAATTCGTACACAATAGTGGCAGACCTTTCGATTTTTGTTACTGAGATATGTCATTGCGACGTCAGCGAACATGTGACGTATTGACGCACGATTGCCATGACAGGTTTTAGGGTAATTTCTTAGGCAGGCTGTGACAGGTTGTCAGTGATCATTTTTAGATTGACCTTGCGAACGTCGTCTTCCAATTTGCGTTTAACTCAAATTTTCTGTTTATATCTCAGGTTTCGTTAATTATACTGGACCCAAACTGGGACACATAATTCCTTATAATATCACGCATTACACAAGATGTTGGGGTCAAAGGGTCAAAGGTCAGGGTCAGCGTGACCTTGGTATAAACCTTGTTGTTTCAACCTAACATTTTCCATTTAGCTAAACTTGGCAGTTCATATTTCAACTTTTTAAATAATACTGGACCCAGACCCAGACCCAGACTTGGACACATGCTTCCATATAATGAGAGGGTATGAGCAAAGCCATTTGGGCTGAAAGGTCAAAGTTCAATATTATTTTTTCAGCATTAACGTTTTGAGTCTAGCCGGATCTAATAGTTCATATCTCATGTTTGGTTAATCATGCTGGACCCAAACTTAGACGCATATGCTTCCTTATAATGAGAGAGCATGAAACAACGGCCTTCAGGTTCAAACAGTCAAAGATCATTGTGGTCTTGAGAAAACCTGTTTTTAACAGTGACGGTTTGTGTTTAGCTCAGTTTAGCAGTTTATGTCTCATGTTTGGTTAAAATGCATACATGGCCCACATTCAGGCACCTCCTTTCTTATAATGAGATAACATAAAATAATCACCCCGCATCAAAAAGTCAAAGTCATTGTGATAATGACAAGACTCAATGATTTTCTCAACAATAACATTTAGCTTTTAGCTCAACTTAGCAGTTCATATCTCATGTTGAGTTAATCATACTGGACTCAAACTTGGACACTTGCTAATGAGAAGGGGTGAGCCAATTACTTTGGGATCAAAAGTTCAAAGGGCATTGTTATTGGATAAGTATATTGACAAGTCCTCTATATTTATTAGTCTGAAAGCCCTAGTGAGCTTATGCCATGGTGACCATCTGTCGTCCCCCCGTCATCCATCCGTCGTCTATCATCCATCATCCGTCGTCCGTCAAAGTTTAATTTAAATGACTTCTCAAGAACCACTGGGCCGATTTCGATTATATTTGGCAGGAAGCATCCTTAGAGCATAGGGATACAAGTTTGTTCAAACGAAGCCGATCGGCCAATTTGGCCGGCGACCATCTTGGATTTTGGCCGATTTTAGAAAACGTCTTTAAAAATCTCTGAAACTAATTGAGAGATCGTTTCAAAACTCATGAAATATCATCTAGGCTAAGAGATGAACCATGTTTGCTCCAGGGAACTTGATTGGCCAAATAGTTCGGCGGCCATCTTGGATGACCTAGTTTTCCCGAAAATGACCTCCAGAACCGCTGAAGGGATCGAACCAAAATTTGGAAGATATAATTATGGAATAAGGACCATTAAAGTTTGTCAGGAGAAGTTGATACGTCAAAAACATGGCCGCCCTGGACCAATCAAAATGTAGCGTGTTTGTCGGCCATTTTGGATCTTTTTCCTGCCAAAAGCTCTGATAATAAAGGAATGGGAAATTAAAAATGTCTTGTTCTCGGGAACCAATGGGACCGATTTCAAGTATATTTAACAGGAAGAAGAAGGGATCAGCCAATTTAGGCCGGAGCCATCTTGGATTTAGGCTGACTTTTAGAAACGTCTTTAAAAATCTGCTTTGAAAGCGCTTGGGGATCGTTGTAAACCTCATGAAATATGATCTAGAGCAAGAGCTGAAACAAGTTTGTTCAAGGGAACTTAATTTGCCAAATGGTTCGGCGGCCATCTTGGATGACCAAGTTTTTGGGAAACGACCTCCAGAACCGTTACAATGTGTCCATTATTAACCACTTGGCTAATTTTAATAAAACTTGGCTGCTCTTCATAGAAATTTAATTGGTAAATTTTTTCAGTGATCATCTCATTTTGTTCGCTTGTGCCAGTCGCCAATAATTCCAGATGAACGATACCTCTTGTTTTATGTTTGAAGTAAAGCTTCATAGTTCGTTGCAAACTCGTAAAGTCAAGCACATTGCAAATTGCAAGCACATTTCTGATATATTATGATAATCTTTCAGACGGTTAATACCAGGCCGCTGACCCTTTCTTGCATGGCCTACATCATATGATTATGACGTCAGATAACAAGTGATGTAGCTTGATTATGAGGTCGGATATATTAGCAACATATCTGATACCTTTTGTCATGAATGTAAATGAAATTCAGAGTTCACTTCATACCTGGGTAGTCTAATTAATAAAATCATTTTTTTTATATTTCAGCATACCATTCTGAGCTGAATAAATTTGCCTCGTAAATAAATAAATAAACTTAACATGTTTCAAAAACAAAATAGAAACATACTGTTCAATATTTTGAACATAATTGGTTTGGAAGATATTGCTGTCTAGCAATGTCTTCCAATCACATTATATTGAAAATATTCAACAGAATATTTCTTACATCGTGTTAAAAATGTCTTGATGTGGAAACATGTTAACTTACTTATGAGATCTACACTCTAGACAATGGAGAGACAGGGTGAGCATTTGCCTCGGAAATAAACTCAAGCATTTCCTCTGGATATATACGATGACGGATGTAATGATGTAGCAATCTCCTAAACAACAACACTATCTGTGTACAGGTGCTCATTTATCTCATATCATAGAGACAATACTATCTCATCTAATGTTGCTGAAGAAGATGTGGATATATGCCCGTCTTTTACTAATTCTCACGTTGCATAAGTGTTAGGAAGAAACGTGGGACGATAGCTATCGGCTTGCTTGCTTATAATATACTGATTACAGCTTTAATAATACTAGCATCTACTCACAGTATAGTTCACTGTCAGATTACATTCCGTCTGTATGAAGAATATATGAAACGCTCATATTTTTATAAGATCTAGGAAATATTATGGTAAGAAATTAGTTATTCTTCAGGTATCAACACGTGATCTTACTAAATTCTCAGGATGTTTCGACTGGGACGATTTTGGTTTACACGCTATATGACATTGGTAAACGTAATATGCGTCATTGCAAGCTCTTGTATTACATATCATCTTTTTAGCTGCAAATATATTTGGAATCCGTCTCGAGAGAGCAGATTAAACAGTTATTTACCGGAAAGAATGGACTTTATTCCAAAATCCATGTTTGTTACTCTTACTGAACCAGACAACCACCATATCAAACGTGATGCAGTACATTCTATGAAAACGATCCTTGTGTGGACTAAGTTTTTTGGTCACGAGAACTGGATTACAGACAGCACGTTCTCGGAGTGTGAGGTTAAAACATGTAAAGTCAGTAGCAATAAGTTAGATTTAGAGTCAGCAGATGCGGTAGCTTTTCACCCTCGTGATATCCACTCTAATGATTGGCCATCCATAAGATTGCAGCATCAAAGATGGATTCTTTTCTCAATGGAACCGCCCTATTATAACGGCCTGGATTATGCTGCATACAGTAATGTTTTTAACTGGACTATGTTGATGCGACGTGATTCGGACTTTCCAATTTCGTCATTAGGAAGAGACTTACTTGACACAGAGAAAGCACAGTTCTTGCAAAGTGAAACCACAATTATACACTCAAATTCAAAACTTGTAGCAGCCAGAATAAGCAATTGTATGGCTAATACTACACCCAGACTTGCATACATTGCGGAACTCAGAAAATACATTCCAGTTGATGTATATGGCAAGTGTGGCAACTTGCACTGCGACAAGGGTTGTGTAAAGGAATTAAAGATGTACAAATTTTATCTCTCCTTTGAGAATGGATTCTGCAGGAACTATATTACAGAGAAGTTTTGGTTGCCATTTCTGCAGTTTGACTCAGTTCCTATAGTTATGGGAGGTGCGCATGTGGACGATTATAAGGAAATAGCACCACCTCATTCGTACATTAATATAGCAGACTTTAGCTCACCAGAACAACTAGCAAAGTATTTAATCCTATTAGACAAATCACCATTGCTGTATCGTGAATTCTTTAAATGGCAACTGAATTCTGATAATGCCCCAGTAACAACAAACTTGAGTCAGTTATACTTCCCTGATTCGCCATGGTGTGATGCATGCAAATCACTCCATGGTCCGTCTCTAACATGGCAACATTATCATGACCTCGAGGGATGGATCAAACAGGATACATGTATGATGCAATCACATCGCAAGCCAAAGTCTGACATGCTTCTTCTGACAATTGTAATCTCTGTGCCATTATGGTTTCTGGTATTCTTTCTACTGCAAAGGATAGTCAGTCAATCTCTGAGATACTTATTAAATTTCAAGATGAAATCTACTCATAAATAAATCCTGAGTGATCTTCAGAAATGTCAATTGTATTCTACAACATACACAATTTATGCAGATAGGATTCAGAGACGGTACTATTACATGCATAGTGCACAGAGAGTGATCATGTACTAGCTGACAAAATAAAAGTAGGAATTGTATTATTTCAATTTGTAAGCCATGTTCAGAAGACTCTTCTCCTTTTTTGTATACAATTCAAGATGTATATTCACCGCTGAATGCTTGAAAACAAAATTGTTAAAATTGTATACGTTTAGAAGCTAAAATTGTGAACCTACGTGTAACGAAACGAAATAAAATTGAATATATGACGATTTCATTCTATGTAAATTAATATAATATTTTAATTTGTGAAATTGAATTAGAGACACGTGCCCCTAATTCAAATTCACAACTAACAATACTATATTTATTTATACGCAATGAAATCATCATATGTAAAAGATTTATCTTGTTTCATTGCGTCTAGTCATACAATTTAAGCCTCTAAGCGTATACAGTTGCAACAATTTTATTTTCAAGCATTCTACATTTAAACCTCATTAATGGGAACACATGTGTGACGGGTCTACTAAGTCAAAGCATAGGAATTATTCATTTGGATATATAAAAATGTCTAGAATTATAATTTATCGCAAAATCCGCCCATTCAACAGTATACAGTTCTCCATGCCAGTACAGCAGGAGTCATGTACAGTCGAGCTTGATTGTTCCTGGCTTTACACATGGAGAACAATAGCCGGATTAACAATAGACGCATAATTACCAGTGACCAGCTTGTTGCAAATATCATGTTTGTGGACATTTTTAATTCATGAACATTTCATAATATTGCCTATATACAGTGCAGCTCAGAAGTAATACACATGTCTCAAAACCCTAAACAGAAACATGTTAGTAAGAAATTTTCTTTTGGGTATTTTGGTAATTCGGTTGAAAGACAATTGCTGCATTGGGCAGCAACGTTTTCCAATCCCGTTGGGGTAAACATATTTCACATTATGTTTTATTCGGTTTTGGCAACACGTTAGATTATTTCTGTGCTGTACTGCAGTAGAAATGGACCTTTCCATTTTTAGCTATGCCCCGCCCATCACTAGCTAAGCTCCACCCACACCTCGCCGTGTTGGGATTGATCGATCCCCGAATGCCATAGCTATCAATTTCCTGAAAACTATACAGGGAAGTGGTTGAATATTTTGTAACTAATTTGACTAGGTGCTGTTGCTGCCTATGGCAGCAACAGCGCCCAGTCAAATTAGTTTCAAAATATTCAACAGAATATTGATTAAATAGTAAAAGCTAACAATTTGTACAACAACGCATAGACCGTCTTCAAATATGCGATCGTGACGTACTTATCTACGTCATTCATGACGTCATTCATTATGATGTCATTGTACTCATCGCGCAGTTCATTATGACGTCACATGATGCGTGGGTACTCTGGAAAGATGAATTGATTCTTAAACCGGCTAAACCCTTTTCATACTGAAGTGGCACAAACAGGTTCAGTGGGATTATGACGTGAGGCCTGTTGAGTAGTTTGAAGATTATTTGACTGAAAGTTGTTGTTGCCTATGACATAGCAACTTTCATTCCGGTTGTTTTCAAAATAATTATTATGTTTTCATTTTATTTCTGTAGCCATGTTATCACCGTGTATAGAGAATGAAATCGGTAATAATCTGCAGTTAATTTTAATGCATACGTATATGTAGCAAGTAATGGCAAGTTTTTAGAATTCTTCTTTAGAAATTGTTTTTGACACGCTGTGAATATTTCGAACTTTTATGTTTGTTTACTTGGATACAGATAGTTATAAAATGACCATGAATGTAGATAGAACGCATGAGAGAAACAGCGAGAGACATAGCTAGAGATAGAGAGATAGGTAGATAGATAGTAGACTGAGATTTAAGCCAAAGAATAGTAGATAGATATAGCGTTATTAGTTTGTAGAGAAATTTAGTACCAACCACAGTTTGTGTATATAGTCAAGTTTGAAAATATTAAACGTTGAAGTTATTAATTATTTGAAGAACCATCTTGTTGAATAATAGTGAAGTGTCTTCGCCCATTTTCGATTGTCAATCATCCTGGCCATTACTGAATTGTAGCGTAGCTATTGCCACCCAATTAATCCTCAGTGTTCTCATAT
Source organism: Chaetoderma sp. LZ-2023a (assembly GCA_034401795.1). Classification (NCBI taxonomy): domain Eukaryota; kingdom Metazoa; phylum Mollusca; class Caudofoveata; order Chaetodermatida; family Chaetodermatidae; genus Chaetoderma; species Chaetoderma sp. LZ-2023a. The sequence goes on along the minus strand of CM067370.1, from coordinate 192,064,174 downwards.
ATGTAAAAAGATCACCCCATTACACACGTTTTCTTGACCAATTCAAATCATTTAACAGTTTAACCACCATAGACCCGAAATGTAATGAATATTTTCTTGAATATTTTGAAACTAAATCGACAATTGCAGCAACAGATCCCAGTCGAATTAGTTTCAAAATTTTCTACAAACTTTCCTGTCCAAATATCTTGAAATCGAGACACTGTAGGTGCACTGGTTACGGTGTTACTCAAAGCCATCCCAACCGTACATAACTTATACTGCTGACTATGCAAGAACTACAAAGAGAAAACGTAACCAATGGTTTCCAGTTTTAGCTATGCCCCGCTATTGTAAATATTAGTAACGAGACATATTGAAGATTTTTCGATGTCTAATCTTACTTATCCTTGGGGCTCCTCCTTCCTTGGTACAACCTTGTATGTAGGTTGCGGCGACAACCAGTTTTACCAAGGAAGATTGAGCGTGATACTAGCTCGCCTCGTTGGTACCTTGACCTAACGATATTTATAATAGTATCCGGGCCTGATCTGACTGTCTTCTTCAGAACGATCGGTAAGACACGGTGATTACCCGTTTTCTCCAGAGTGAACAATAACGCACAACAAACTATTGCCTTGAAGTATAATCACAAGGTGATGGTTTTATTTCCTATTTCTAACTGCACAATAATGGCTACAAAGTTAGTGATTTTTGCTGTCACCAGTTTACGTATTTATAAGTGTATACTTGACTATCTGAATTAATTTAAGTTCTCCTATGTTCTCCTAAATGGATCAGTATTACTCCCAGTCGCGCTGGTCTGCTATACTATCTACCTATCTATACACCTGTGCAAAATTTAAGCACCACCCTATTTTTACGCACATGCGAGGGTATATTCATGTGCTATGAAGAAAGCAATAGCATAAACATTTATGTACCCATCCATCTTAGTGCAAGAGGTAATAATGCAACTAGAGGAATGCTGATTATGATGGTGGGGAAACACTGTATGTTTTTGTTTGAACTTGAAAACGAGGCCTGAATATGGTTACGTTGACACAACTGACAACTATTGCCCTACAGTTGACACACGTGGCTAGATTGTCATTAATGGTGTCTGAAAACGAAGTTTAACATCTGTGCACGAGTTTGAGACTGTCATTATTAATACCGGGTATATCCACCTTGTGCCTGGATGACGGCCTGGACACGACGTCTCATGCTGGTCACCAACCGACTGATACGCCATTGTGGTATTCGTTGCCATTCAAGATGGAGTGCGTCTGTTAATTCCTGTAGGTTCTGCACAGGAGGATCCCTCCTTCTCACCATGTTTCCCAAAATGTCCCAGATATGCTCAATAGGGTTCATGTCAGGGCTCCTTGCTGGCCATGGTAGGGTTTCGATGGCATTCTGGCGGAGGTATTCATGCACAGCTCTAGCACGATGTGGTCGGGCGTTGTCATCCATGAATATAGGGTGGGTTCCAGGTGCATGATTTACAAAATGAGGGACCACAACTATATCCAGTATGGAATCTTGATATCTTTGTCCATTTAGTGTTCTAGGTACAGTCAACAGATCCAGCTTACAATCAAATGAGATGCACCCCCATATCATAACGGAACCTCCACCAAATGGAACTTCTTCCATGATGTTACGTTAGTCGTACGCCGTGCGTCTGGACCTCCATACACGAGTTCGACCATCTGTGGCATGAAGCAGGAACCGACTTTCATCGGACCAGTGTACCCGTCTCCAGGATCTCATGTTCCAGTGTCTTCTTTCGTTGCACCACCTCAGACGCTCCTCTTTGTGGTGCGCAGTGAGGAGAGGACGTCTGACAGGTCTCCTAGCTTTCATGCCAGCAGCATACAGTCTCCTTTTGACGGTAGACATTGACACTCTATTGCGCGTTTCCCATTGCTGGCTGAGCACTCTGCTGTTGGTGAATGGAGATCTCCTAACAAGGCGTACTAGGGCTCGATCATCACGGGCAGTAGTCTTCTTCGGTCTTCCAGATCTAGGCCTGTCCTTCACCTCGTTAGTTTGCCCATGTTTTGCAATCAAACGACTGATTACAGTATGGTTAATGTTCAGCTGTCTGCCAATCTCTCTGCATGACATACCAGTGGTATGCATGCATATGATTTGCCATTTCACACGATCACTTAACCTTCGTCTTGCCATAGCGGTTCACAATCAAGAGCTAATTCTCTCTGTACAAATAAACCACGGTCATGAACACAAAATTCCTAATCTTGTCGCCTAAATCTGTATGTAATGTTCTACACCTCAAACTGGACTTTTACATAACTGAACACGTGTGCTGTTTCCCGCCACGCACGAACATCAAGCGGCGTGAAGTCATGCATGCATGTGCATTTCGTACTTGGAATTATGTCAGCTAACGCGGGGACAAAAAGTATGGCAGCCTAGTTGTACCATCATGTTTCTACGTTCTATTGTTTTTGCTGGTGCTTAACTTTTGCACAGGTGTATAATTCTTGGCTACTCTAATATATTCACCAAGAACTTTTCGATACGAGGCACGGACCCCGACTAAAGTTAGAGTCCCCTTTTTGTACTCCTCTGTGTTTCGCCTCCCTGTTCCTTTGGTTTCTCTTCCCCAGTGATTGATCGGCCGCTCATTGATTGCGACGTCATCCCGACCAATCAAACTCTGGACTTTACTTCTACGGAGATACCGTTGAACAGGGTCAAAGCGGTTTGGGCTGGTTCTAAATTGATGCGATCTGTCAGCTAACTAACCACATTCAGGAATGTGTTGTTGTAGCATGCCTTGCTATGATTGACACATAGTTGATAACAATTTTCGATTGTGTTATTAATTCCTACAGGACGCTATAATGTCCATGTCCTGTCCATTGCCTATCAGCAGAAAGCCTGTAGGATGCTAGGGTTACTTGGCACACGAGTCGCCATTCCTCATGGCCAGCTTATGTTGTCACATTCCTGTGTGATAACTCAGACCGCTTACGTAACCAACTAAGTGCGTCTGTCACGTTCGATTCCACTGATTACTACACCTTGATTATTTTCCAAACTACTGGCCAAAACAACTGCTGAATATTATAAAAGTGTGTGCCCATCCCGCAGCAACAACTTTTCCTTCAACTATTGGCAGATACCCACCAACTCAGAACCACCCGTCCTATTCTATTCAATTCCCTTATTTCAATTTGGATGCTAAATACCATCCCTCAACCCTTATCATTTTTGATTCAGTTTCGCCGAAACTGTAATTGCGCCTCAGCTGATGTCACCCAGTGCTGGTCATCCAGTGCTGGTAATATCTATCTAAATAATAATATACATAGCGACATAGTCTATTAGCTCACCTGGTATTTCAAACCTGACTTTCATTTAGGACTTACTCGTACATATAAGACATCCAGTGGGGTCATGACTTCCCACAAGACAGTCCCATATCTACAATATGGAAATAATAATTATAAACTCTCTCTCTCTCTCTCTCTCTCTCTCTCACCCTCTCTCTCTCACCCTCTCTCTCTCACTCTCTCTCTTTCTCTCTCTCACTCTCTCTCTCTCTCACTCTCTCTCTCTCTCACTCACTCTCTCTCTCTCTCTCTCTCTCTCTCTCTCTCTCATACACACACTCTCTCTCTCTCTCTCTCTCTCTCTCTCTCTCTCTCTATCTCGCTCGCTCTCGCTCTCGCTCTCTCTCTCTCTCTCATCCCACCCCGAGCAGTCAGGGGAGATAGCTCTTGTTGCTTTAGACACCAGCTCAGCACAGAGCTTTCCCTCCATTCGAGCTCTCTGTCCGGCTGGCCAGCTGTCAGGAAATTTGGCGTGGGCAGCTAGCCTGGCCTTAGATAGCAACAAGTATTTTAATTTCAAAATATTCGACATCATACAATGTTGTTATATCGGGTCTGTATAACATAGAGCTAGCATATATAATGGAGGGATCCGACCTAACACTCAAGTATCCGACATAATAATCACACGCATCTCAAGTTAGCTGATGTCAAGCTCATAATTTCACGTAGGCTAGCTGGCTTCGTCATGAACATCCAATCGTTCGTCAAGTGTACGAATTGTATATATGTTTAATCGACCTACTAGACTGTTAAATATTGTAAAAGTAATTTGACTGGGCAAACTCAAGTCAAATTAGTTTCAAAATATTCACAGCTTACCTGTATAATTACCTTGAAAATTAGACTGAGAATTCAGGTTTAAAAGTGATTCCAATAAGCGTAAATAGCAACAGCTTTCAGCAACATTGTTTTCAAAATAGACTTCCTTGAAGCGTTTTCAATAACGCTAATGGAGCGATTTTCCGCACTTGGGTTGATGACTGTCTGTGGGGGCGTGTGAGGGGCCCTAACTCAGTAATAAAGGGTGGGGCTGGTCGTTATTGTTCTTTTCGTTGGAATGTGTTTTTAACCAATCAAAACGCTCCATTTCAAATCGCTATTGTTCTCAGAACAATGACGACTATAACGCCACGTTTTCTAGATAACAATGGCGACTATATTCACACGTTTTTACGAATCTGCACCACTCTGGAATGTTCTAGTATTCTGAAGTTGTTAACCCTTAAAAGTTGTGTATTTTACGTTTTAATGTAGTGGCGGCGCACCCCCTCCGTGGTTATCTACCGTGGTAGATAATGTAAAAATAATAGAGTTTAAGAGGAGGAGTGATCATAGTAGAATAATAATGGTATTAATAATAGTAAAATAATAGAGTTTAAGAGGTGGTCTGATAATGGAGATCGTAGGAGTCGGAGTAGTGAGTATGAGGTTGAGGATGTTTGAGGAACTACGGTAGGATATTGATGTATATTTAGAAAATAATTTGACTGTTTCGTCGATAACGTTAATTTATTAGTAAACTATTTTGTAGAATATTTAGAGACTAATTTGACTGTAAGCTGTTAGAATCACAATATCAACCACAGATGTTCTGGATTATTATACAACCTCAACACGACAAAGGTTGTAGGTTCCAATCAAATAACTATACAGCTAACGTAGTGGCACTAGATTGACAGCCCTCAGTGAAGATTTTTCAAAATATTCAACTGAATGTTTGTTTAAAAATGAAGACATACAATTCGTTCAACTTAACGGACTATTCCAGGTTTATGACTGCGTATTTCAGTCAATTATGATTGTGATGTCAGCCTATACGTGACGTAGTTGAATATGATGCCAATATTGAGTGGCAGTGTGGATTAATCAATTTGAAATTACCCTAGACACAGTAATTGATCTCTGACAACCTAACTCTTTCACCCAGGCATACAAGATTTAACAAATGCACCATTGTGTATCATAACTATAACTATATAATATAGGCTAATATCACTAAGTATTTAAAAATATAGTAACATTTATGTATTAATTTCTTATTACTTTATGATCTAATTGCTTTGGAATATAGTTGTAAGGGAGCCGTGAGTAGTGATGGGGATTTATGGATGCTATTGTTCTTCTCAGCAGGTCTTTGAGAACAATGGGGATCGTTTGGAGAACAATGGCGTACGTACGCACACAAAGGAAATGTTTTTTTAGAACAATGGCGTACAGCCCCCACCCCACCCCATATTTGAGAGATTTGAGAACGATGGCGTACAGCGGCACACGGTAGAGAGATTTGAGAACAATGGCGTACATGCACACACACACTTGAGAATCTATATTTATTATATCCATGGTAAAACCCCCTTGTATGTCCTGAAAATGTTAACCCTTAAAAGTTGTGTATTTCGCGTTTTAACTCCGTGGCCCCTCCGTGTGGTAAAAATAATAGAGTTTAAGAGGTGGACCGATAATAGGATGTAAAATAGAGTTTAAGAGGTGGTCTGATAAGGGAGGTCTATGAGGAGACTGAGGAGTAGCGGAGAGGAGGAGGTGGAGGAGGAGGCTGAGGAGGAATGCTATGGCAGCTGGCTGGTCTCTGCATAACGCTGTTCCCTGCGCGTATTTAAGCAGAGCGCGCCTGTCTAGTCCGTTGTCGATATTTGTGCTTTTTTAAAAGAAACATTTTAGAGTGTAGATTTTACATTTTAAAATAAAGTCAGATTAAGTGTGCGTTAAAGACATACCAAAATGGCTGATAATTTAAGCGACGAAATTATAAAAAATGTGAAGAGGCGGTTAATGTGATTCTGCAGCAGATGCGTGACTAATATCGCTAGATTAGATATGGATCTACCCTTATCACATGATGAACATGTGGATAACCTTTTATATCTGGGTTCTACATTATATGAACCCGACTTTACAATTCTGCAAAAGCCTATATCTGATCAACATAACGACATTACATTACGTAATGTAAATGATAGTGATGTCAACTCTGTTCCTGATTACTGTGAAGTCATTCCTGTACTGTCTATTACAAATACCGATGCTGATGTTTTCAATTATCTGGATGATTTATATGATTATGACGTAATCATACCTACACAACTTGCTTCTACTGATGATCTAACCAATCATATGAGAACGGAACTATCTATTCCTGATCTGAGTACCGTACCATCATCATTTTTCGATTATCCTCCTAACGATTGTGACGTAATTGATCCTAATTCTTCGACCGATGTATGTGATAGACACGATCTAAATTTAATTGACGTTGCACCAGTTCCTGACTGTATTTCGCCTTTTGCTAATGACCTATCTCAGGATTTAGCATGCCCTCTTAATGATTACGATGTAAATTTATTTGACGATGCATCCCTTCTTGACTTTATTGTGCCTTCTGTTAATGATCTATCTCTGGATTTAGCATGCCTTCCTAATGATTTCGACCTAAATTTATTCGATGCTGCGCAAGTTCCTGACTGTATTGGCCCTTCTGCTAATGACCTATCTCAGGATTTAGCATTCCTTCCTAATGACACTGCCCTAAATTTATGTAATGACGTGCCAGTTCCTATAGCCGATACACCACTCTCATTCTGAGTTCATGCCAGGCGTCTTTCAATCTTTGATTGATATGTATAGTGAATATAGTAATGTTCAGCCGAATGATCACATGAGAATCGAGTTGATTCACCCTTCTTTGGAAATGGCGATAGTGATGGATTTTAGGCTATGGAATGAAATTACGCCTGACATAATTTTAGAACAGTGGAAAAAGTCATTCAGTCAAATACTTATTGTAGGTTATCAGAGGGTTTTGAATTTTACGATTTTCGTGTGGAGGACTACAACTCAGGTGGGCGAAATGATACTCTCCTAGGTGCAATCAATTCTAGACATTTAAATTTACATTCATTTGATTTAGATGCGTACATGTGTATAAAAAATGTAGTATACCCGTATGCGCCGAATATCCATTCTGTTTTGCGGCAGGAATATTTTAGGAATAAAATTTATTGAGAAAATTAACAAATTAATCTCTGCAAATGAATGGCAAAATTTGAGACGTAATAAAACATATTTGACGCTTATGGTGCGTGGATATCAAACAGCTTGTTGTATTCCTGAAGGCGAAATTAATAGTACTGATTGGAACAAATTTCAGGAACATTTTCGCAATCAATTTTCTATTCATGCCTACTCAGAGTCAACACATGAATGCCTATTCGGTAGTGCTTCCCCGAGTTTACCGTGCATAAATCTTATGCATTCGGAACGTGATAATCATATATCCTTAATCACGTCTATGGCCGCATTTCTTTTGGTACATAATTACTGTATGCGGTGTAATGCGTCATGCTCTAATGATCACTCATGCGCTGCGCGCTGTCGTAGTTGTCAGACACCTTATTCTGATAAAGGATCTTGTACTTCTACAGACGCTACACATAAGATAATGTGTATGATTGCCATCGTAAGTTTTATAACCGTCAATGTGTGGCGAACCACCACTCTAATGGGACCTGCGAAATGGTGAAGGCATGTCCCCACTGTTTCAGTCGCATATGTAAAGATGACGATGAACACGTATGCGGTATGACAAAATGTCACGCATGTAAAGAAAAGTATGCCATTACTGAAAATCATACATGTCATAAAGTAATTGGAGAACCTATTATGTCATTATCCCATGCACGCTCTATGTGTACGAATGCCGGCAATTGTAGTTAAGAATATTTTCAAAAATACATATACAATATCGACAGTAGGAATACTAATATTCTAGCTGAGCATAAAGTCAATCTCGTGGTTGCCAACATATGTTGTGATGCGTGCTTCGAGCAACCGCTTGAAGATGATTGCTCTACATGTCATCGAGGCATGAATTATGGATATGTTTGCTTTCACGGGTTAGACGCAGTGGATCAGTTTGTTAGCTGGTTGACACATGTTAAGGCTGCGCGTGTCAGTAAAAAAATCACTAGAAAATATGTTTTCTGTGACTACTTGGTGATCGCTCACAACGCATGTGCCTATGATTTTCTTTTACTCCTTCAATGCATTTGCAAAACCACTAACCTGCATCTTAAACCTACAAATATTATCATGCCCGGTCATTCAGTTCTCTCATTTGATGTAGGCCCTATTCAGTTTATTGATTCCATTAGCTTTTTTCCCCTTTCATTACGTAAGGTGGGCGATGCTTTTAATCTTCCTGTTCGCAAGGGGACATTTCCCCATCAGCTCAACATGCCTCAATATTGGGGTAAGGTAATACCCTTTCCTGAGAGGGAGATATTCTGTCCACAAAATATGAATGCGAATGAATTAATTGAATTTGATCGCTGGTACAACTATCAGATATCTAGACACAAAGCACTACAATGTTGATAAAAATCTCTTCGAATATTGTAATGATGACGTAACCATCTTATGGTTAGCCATGTCTAGATTTAAGACTATTTTCTGAATCGACGGCCGACCAAAATCCATTTGTGACAGGGATAACACTAGCGGGGACATGTAATGTGGCCTATCACGCTTTATGGCTTCGACCTGAGAGCGTACAGACTTTACCTGATTTCTCACTAAGAGCAACACGTGCTTATTGCGTTTTGGGTGTAGAATGGATGGAATGGGTCAGTCAATGCGAGGGTCGCCAAATCCCACATGCGCTAAATGGTGGTGAACAATAAATATGGGGACATTATGTGGATGGAATTAATATTATTTTCGAGTTTTTAGGTTGGAAATTCCACGGACATGAGTCTGCTTGTTGCAGTGATAAGCGCAATATGCCATATGCACCATATGGTGATCAGACATATTGAAGATTTTTGTGGTGTCTTTTCCTACTAGTATTCACTCCTAATCTACTCTAACCTATTTACTTAAATTCGGAAGGGTTATTCCCTTCTTTATCTAATCACAAACAACGCTTAACTAAATATTTAGAAAATATAATGAAATAACTTTTATTAAATTCTATTTTAAACTTGTGGCCAAATTGCAGGCATGTACAGTTATATATAACCTTCTATGCAATGTAACTTTTATACTAAACGAAATGATGATCTTGTTCGCTCAGGAATCGAGATGTTAAAACGAATGCACATACACGGTGCACAGGCATTATATAGGACCTGTTCTACATAGTCATATGACGCTTTACAATGATGTCGAACAGGGCTTTCCCTGTGATTCCCTGCCTTTTGATGATCTGATTGGTCACCCACATCTTCTGATCGATCAGATTAAAGTGGTTCCAACTAGTTTGATTATGACAAAGATTGACAGCTTTTCCAAAACATTTGTTGTTTGACAAGCTCGTCAATCAGGCATTCTAGTCATAGTATCACATTCTTCGATTTCTATTTTGTTTTGACAACACTGCTGATGACTTTAACTCTGAATCGTCATGATTGCTGTGTAGTGACGGATAAGCGTATTTAGCCACCAGTGCCAACAGTCCTCATCCATCAAACTACACCACAATCTGATCCCTGACTCATCATATGCAAATGGATGTGTTCTCGGAAATACCCTAGTGTTTCAGCAGTGTTTGTCCATGTTCGTCATCTCAATAATTTACCAGAAACAGAACTGGTTCTATTGAGCATGCTATTATTGACAGCCAAATACTGTGTCCAATTTTCAAAATAACCTCATATTTTTGCCGTGCAAGATACTGATACACCATATACCGAGAAAACATCCTTAAGACATCCTCGCATCTGATCTATCAATGTCTTGCCGCTCAGCCTTTTACTCTGCCTTTTATGCCTAACCCTTTCTAAAGACAGAGGTCTTATTTCACAGGTGCTACACAGCATCAGCATTGGCACATATTAGTTTAGCGCTTATATAGCTTTTGGTCCCAGCGACCAAATCACTATCATACTTAAACAGCTTTATTCAAACAGAATACTGGTATAAGGCAATTTATATCAATATGGGGATCTGCAACATAGCAACAGCATCGAGTAACAGCTCATGGTAAGCTACTTTCTATTACTAAATAATATCACGCCATTGCCTAGAACAGTCCTTCCTAATTCATCAAATATCCATTCATAACCCACGCATTAAACACAGCATTACCTACTGTTTATGCAATTGTTATGTAATATTGATGACTAACCTAATTCTCCAAATAAATTTTATACATTCAGCAACTGTCCAATGCGACCAGTTACTTAGTGGTGCGCATTGCCAAATAAACTACAAAGATGGTATATGAATATTCATGAATGAGATGACGTATCTACATAAAGTCAAATGCACTGTCAACCACACAAGGTCGAAGGTCATAAGCAAATACTTATCTGAGTCCCAAGAGATTCTCAAGGTTCTCGGCGAATCTCAAGGTAGCTACTCAAGCCCCATATTTACATATGCCCATCAACCGAAGTTAAATGACCGGTTCATTTAACTAGCTGTACTCCATCAACAGCATCGACCCACTTCCCACAAAACGCATCAGAGTCATCTCAAGCCGAACAAGATACAAAAATGAAAATGGTATAACATTTGGTCACTGTTCTCTAACACATACCCAAATCAGTAAAATAACAAAACAATAATATACCTGAGGTACGAGTATTACATGGATTAATATCCAACACTCACGAGAATTACATGGGAACTGCATCCAACACTCAACTATCATACTCACGATAGAATATTAACTACAATAGAGATTATACCATACTACACACGTTTTATTATACATGCAATATACCGTTCTGGGTGCTTTGGGTGATATAATCGTACACGAGCATGGCTCACGGTGATTACATGCTGCATGTACGCAGGCCATGAACATGGCTTCACTTGGATTTCAACATGGTTCACTCCCACCTCATCAGACATAAATTAAATACAATACAATTGCATACAATAAATTAAATAACCAAATAATGAATTACTGTGCATTGACTATGATGAAGCTACTGGTACAGTGGAATCATTAGATGAAAAACTGTACATAAAAGGTAATCTAATGCCACTGTACCAGCGCAAAAAGATGAACAACATAATTGGTAAAAACCAGTACAATACAGTAGAGGGTATCAGATGGATACCTTAAGTATCGTTCGGATACCCGTATATAGAGGCGTGTCGAAATATATCCCCGGGATCTGCAGAACTGCCTTCGCTGGAGTCGGTGGCGGGAATAACTCACATTCGGTGAATCCATCCGCCTGCGTCGACTCATCAGCACACGCCCGAGGTAGCCCTCCCTCTGACAATGTGTGAGCACAGTCCGGCTTCAGCCCAGTTCTCTCCATCTTAGTGATTACAGCGATACAGCATAGTCTCATTGTCGTCAAGACGCCGCAGTGATATGAAACAAATAAAATGATACATATTATGATACATATACATAAAGTGATAACAATGACCGAGTCCCGACCCACCTCATTGATACCGGTCGCCTCGATGTCTATTTCCGATAAAGGTGCCAAATTCACCATTTTGACCTTCCGTAAATGTTCCCATCGGGTGTGCTTCTAACGTTGAATTATATGAGATTGGTTCAATAAATCTGATATTTCTATGGTCGACATATTTAGAGTTGGCATGACCCTAGCATACCTATGCTCGTAGGCTTCTATAGGCCTATAGTGCCATCAAAAACTGCTATATGCACATTTAGTGGGGTTAAACACATACACCCCATGTGACAATACTTGTTCCACAGTCCCCTTACCTGTGCAATGGGTTTTCACCCGCTCCCCAAAGGTTTGAAGCACTACGCCAGTATACTGACCTTTAAATAGTTTACTGCTGGTATCGTTAGACTGGAACAGTTCAATTTTACAATTGGGATCGGTTGTGTTGGTTAAAATGCTCACAATGCAGGGCAAATGGGTAGAATCGACCTGTAAATTTCCCTCGCATATGCGTGGGTTGTCGCCACGACATTTAGTTGGCGTAAAATACCACCCGGTGCGAGTATCCAGTCCGATATTGACTACAGACATCTTAACATGCAGAAAATGGCCAGGAGCGCTCAAAGGGACCGGCCATGATTGAATACTGTGTTCCACATAGCTGCCACCATCTATCAAGGGTAAAACGGCCATAAAATGTAAAAGGCCAAACTACTACATTGTGGTAATACCACTGAAATGGTTCAATTAACTTAGTGCCTGCACTAAATTGTCTAGATATGTCTGTCAAGTCCGTTGGGCTAAACAATTCTTCCGTTAGATGTCCTAATTCCAACGAGGCAGTGCATCGGTGAAATGTCATCAACAATTGACGGTACTCATAGGCGATACCTTCTAAGGAGTCAACCGTTTGTCCGAGTCTTATTAGAGTAAAAATACATCTGTTCTGTACTTGCGTACTCATCGTAAGTTCGTCTACCGCCTTTGTAATATTCTGAAGTGCATCGGTTAGGTCAATGACCCTGTTCCAGTTAACGTTGACTTCAGTATATAAATGTCGAACATGCGACGTCAATTAGTTGGTGTAATGAATTATTTTGTTAACCTTGGTCATAGAGGTTTAAACAATCTCTTTTAACTTCTCTATGTCCCCAGAGGTGGCTACACCAAATATAATTTTTAATAAACCGTGACGTGGTCTGGACAATGTGTCATGAGACACATTTTGACTAACGGTCTGTCGCCTAAGGCATGATAATCGTTCAGATAAACCAGTAACGTCATGTCGAGATAACATGTTCCTGTTCTTGGTAATATGAACGACAGCATAAAGAAATTCAACCTGATTACTGAAATTGGTTGGTAAACGAGGAGTGGTAATTGAGATAACCACAGTCCATTCAGCATGTATTATAGAAATTGGAACATGTCTAGTCACCAAAACTCCATTCCTAACTTTCTGAATGTCGGGTGATGTTATTCCACCAAAATGCTAACATTATTATTAACAAAGCAAACATAGTGGGTTGATATATCATTATACATAATAAGGTTATTTAGGGAACAAATATGTTGTTGACAGTTCGGCTAGCGAGCGGTGTGTGAAACATGACGATCAATGATCGAGGTTATATAGCGAATAAACTGCGCATCAGACATCGGATGACTAATCGCCTCTATGTGCGTGATTTTCCTCCGTGAACTAAAATAGTCTGGTTTATGCGGACGTTTGCGCAAATTATAGCAGGAATTTGATCGCTGGCCAAAAATATGCCCAGATCGATAATCACCCTGACTTCTCATAGATGCGTCATCTCCAGTCATAATAGACTCTTCCATATCGTCATCGCCTACTAATGACTCTTGCTCAGGAGTCATTGGCACAGGTTCACATTCCACTTGCACAGGTTCCTCCGGTCCAATGGCCACTTCCCTGGAAGGTCCAACCCGATGTACTTGTTCAGAGGTACTAGGTGGTTCTTTATGGAATTCCACCAGTTTCTCCATAACTGACTTTTCTATTAAAGGGTGGCTATCAGCTGTGCCTTTTCCTAGTTTCCTAATGGGTCGTTCTCGAACATTATCCCAGCACATTTCAGAATCAACAATTCTAAGCTTGAATATGTTGAGAACTCAGGTCTTTCCGGATCTTTAGTGTCGTATATGTGCCACCGGACCATTAATTCTGAATACCTCGTATTCAGGATCATTCCGTGACGTAAGCTTCATAGCTTCATTTGCCACCACCACCACGAATCGCCTACCTTGAACTCAGCAGCGTTCGCACACTTATCAATTGCCTGGCGATGGTGCTCACGAGACAGTTCCTTTGCCGCACGGGCATGAATCAAAGCATTGTTCAGACTAGTAAGTCGATAGCCCAGATCCTGGAAACCATCTACGGGCGTAGCCATAGGCAATCTACCACGCCTACCGTAAGTAAGGTAGAATGGCGTGTACCCGGTTGTAGCATGACGAGTGTTGCGGTAAGCCATTAAAGCAGCTCCCAACTCATGTTGCCATACTCTAGCCTGGTTATTCACACCTTTCTGTATTAGATCTTTAAGGGTGCAATTAAATCGCTCAGTCTTACCATTCGTCTGAAGATGGTAAGGACTGGTCCGACGATGATCCATCCCATATTCCCTGTACAAGTCCTTCAACTCTCTCGTTGAACTCACCCCCTTGATCGGTTATCAAAATCTCAGGGATTCCGTGCCTTGTACAGTATTCATTGAAAAACTTATCTTTAACTTCTTCAGCACGTTTAGAAGGAATGGGATATGCCTCTGCCCAGGCAAAGCAATGATCAATTATCATTAGGATATAACGGTTACCCTTGGGTGATTCCACAAATGGTCTAACCAAATCCATTCCAATAATCTGGCCAGGATACCTGGAGATTGGTAGCTCCATATACTTAGGACGGGTGTGGATGGGACGATGCACCTGACATATCGCGCCTCGGTCCAACATCTCAATTACATCCCTCCTTAGAGACTTACATGAGAATGAGTCACGAATGAGACTCAGAGTCTTTTGTAAACCTTGGTGGCCTGCATGACGATGGGCCTCCTTCAGCACTTGCTTGCGATATACCGAAGGCAACACAAGTCGTGGATACTCCGCATCCATGGCCAATGGAGCGTGGGTACAATACATTGCTCCATTATGTATGGTGTAGTCGTCTGGGACCTCCCTAAACATTTCAGGGAATTCACTATTCTGCTCATTACACAATTCCTTGTATGGAATCCCATACACTTCCAGAGGAATGTACGGCAGAATCCCATCCTCTACTTCCGGAATTGTGTAATCACCAGTATCGAACGCGGCAGCTTCCCGAGGATGTCGCAATTGCGATAGCATATCAGCCGGACTGAGGCTTGTACAGTTATATATAAACTTCTATACAATGTAACTTTTATACTAAACGAAATGATGATCTTGTTCGCTCAGGAATCGAGATGTTAAAATGAATGCACATACACGGTGTACAGGTATTATATAGGACCGGTTCTACGTAGGCATATGACGCTTTACAATGACGTCGAACAGGGCTTTCCCTGTGATTCCCTGCCTTTTGATGATCTGATTGGTCGCCCACATCTTCCGATCAATCAGATTAAAGTGGTTCCAACTAGTTTGATTATGACAAAGATTGACGGCTTTTCCAAAACATTTGTTGTTTGACAAGCTCGTCAATCAGGCATTCTAGTCATAGTTTCACATTCTTCGAATTCTATTTTGTTTTGACAACACTGCTGATGACTCTAACTCTGAATCATCATGATTGCCTTGTAGTGATGGATAAGCGTATTTAGCTACCGGTGCCAACAGTCCTCATCCATCAAGCTACACCGCAATCAGAGTCTTTTGTAAACCTTGGTGGCCTGCATGACGATGGGCCTCCTTCAGCACTTGCTTGCAATATACCGAAGGCAACAGAAGTCATGGGTACTCTGCATCCAAGGCCAATGGAGCGTGGGTACAATACAATGCTCCATTATGTACAGTGTAGTCGTCTGGGACCTCCCTAAACATTTCAGGGAATTCCCTATTCTGCTCATTACACAATTCCTTGAATGGAATCCCATACACTTCCAGAGGAATGTATGGCAGAATCCCATCCTCTACTTCCGAAATTGTGTAATCACCAGTATCAAACGTGGCAGCTTCCCGAGGATGTCGCAATCGTGATAGCATATCACCCCTAACGTTGTGGGACCCTTTAATATACTCAGTCTGGCATCCATATTCGGCTATTAGTACTGCCCAACGTTGAACTTTCGTGTTCCTTACCTCTCCCACAAACAGACTCTTAAGAGGTTTGTGATCAGTGAACATGGTGAACTCGGCTCCAAAAAGATAAGGTCGCAATTTCTTCAGAGCATAGACTACAGCGTAAGCCTCCTTCTCAATAACTGGCCAATTCAACTGACTGTCCTTGAGAGTGCTACTCACATACTGTATCACTCGTTCCATACCATGGTCATCCTGGACCAGTATTGCGCCTATTGCATAGGAAGAAGCATCCTGTATACAAACGATAGGGTTTAGACAGATCAGGATAGGCTAATACAGTTTTACTGCATAGCAAGTCTTTCAACTTGTCAAACGCCACCTGCTGTTCTTTTCCCCAATCACATCATTGGTATTTCTTGGTCAGATCTATCAAAGCATACCCAGGTACACATGACCTGTCATACCAAGTCGCATCTAGTAAAGTTCTGACACCAGCCACATCCTTGAGTGGCAACAAGTCCCGAATGACCTTCACCTTCTGTACCTGAGGTGAGATCCCTTTCGCGGAAATGCGATAAGCCAGCAAATCTACTGATTTACTTGCAAATTCACACTTCTTCATTTTGACCTGCATGCTGTGATGTCTAATTCTTTCTATCACAAGAGCCAGATGATGAGCATGTTCTTCAGGGTTCTTAGAGTATATAACTATATCATCCACAAAGACATACATGAACCTACCGACATAACCCTGAAAAACGGCATTCATGGCCCTCTGAAAAACAGCTCCTGAGTTTCGAAAACCAAAAGGCATCCGAAGCCATTCAAATTGACCTGCAGGACAGATAAACGCTGTGTTCTCGATATCTTGACTGGCCATTGGTATCTGCCAATATCCAGACTTCAAGTCCATCGTAGAAAAGAGAGTTGCCCCCTGCATTCCATCAAATATGTCCGATATATTCGGTAACGGGTAATTATTCTGAGATACTACCTCATTAAGCTGTCTGTAGTCAATACAGAACCGGGTCGTTCCATCCTTCTTAGGGACGAGCTTAATGGGCGATGCCCATGGTGATGACGAGGGATGAATTACCCCTGCATCTAACACTTCCTTAACTCGTTCCTCCACAATGTGAGCTTTCATAAGAGGAATCCTATATGCATGCTGCCTTATGGGCAGCGAAGTGGTAGGGATCGTACACTGAACTAACGGATTCCTACCTAAATCCGTGGGATGGGCGGTATCAAAGATATCAGCGTATTCCTTTAGAACATCGTCGATATCTTTGTGACCGGTCGTCTCCGTGATACTGGCTTCTGCATAATACCGATTCTGGTGCCTATACGGTAGATGGAGTTTGTACTTCTTTCCAAACCACTCCATTTCTGCCTTTTTGTAATTAATGATCACCCCGACCCTCATGTAACGCATCTGCCCCAATCAATCCCTCATGTCTCATTTTTCTAACGATTATGATGGGAATGGGTCCAGCGCCTTGAAACTTGACCTGAGTTTCACCTAATACATCTATGGGGGAACCATTCATGGCAAACAGGACCTGTGCTTTCCTTAAGGGTCTGTTACCTAACAAAGTTTTCCAAATGTCACTCCTAATGAGCGATGTACTGGCACCAGTATATTTAAGAACATCGAAACTATGCTTACCGGTATCAATGCTGCAACCCGTATTGGTGTCTAGTAGCAGTCGGACCAGGAACCTATCAGTTGCACATTCCCTCAGCATTCATTTAATGACTGGCTTCCACCATTTCTCCCAACTACGGCATCAGCATAGGATCGTCTTTTCCTGTCGTTGTCACTCTCATAACGGTAGCGGCACTCGTCAGGAGTATTGCCCCCGTTGCCAAAAACCACTTCTCCATTTGTCTTCAGACTATTCTCATATGCGTCTGTGTTGGCTCGAAACCATCTGAGTCCTCATATTCATCAGCGTCCAGATGATTCTGGATAGCTTTCCGCACGTTTCGCGATCCCCATGCAGGAGTCGTGACTGCATCAACTTCCATATCCTCCTCTGGCAAGTTATAGTAGGGACATCTTGCAGATATGTGTCCATCCGCACCGCATTTCCAACACTTATTTTCAAACGTCTGGTTTGAAAAATGAACAGTTCTTTTCCGCTGCTCATGAGGTTCCTCATTATGTCGTCTCTTCAACATCAGCCTAAACTGTGGGCGTTTTGGTTGCTGCCGAGCAGTTTGATTCTGCTGTTGCAGTTGCTGGCTAGATCGGGCCTGCTGTCTGGTAGTGCTGTGATCGGGTATTTTGCTAGCCGTGCATTCACGTGCCATATGCCTGCTCTTGCCACAATTATAGCAAGTGATGACTTTTCTCGTGGTCTGCAGCTGACTGTTCATCACTCGGGTACACTGCTGTTTCGTGTGCCCTTCTTGGCCACATGCATAACACTTAATCGTTCTCTTGGTTCTTGGCTGGCTAGTATCTTTGGATGCATGTTCGATTGTTGTCATGCCAGTTAATTTCTCCAAGATTTCTTCTTGTAGCCCCTTAATCATACTGAAGATGTTTCTCATCGCCTTTTCCTGATGCACTACCATACGCTTCTCCAGCTCTACTAGCTTCTGGTGCCAATCGCTGGTGACTTGCTCAAAAGGTTCAGATGACAACTCATCTATGTCCATTGGACTCTCTCCTCCCACGCTGTTCTCACCCAGACTCATCACATCCAAAAGATCGTTGAGGTCACCCTGTTCTTCTGTATACCTCATTGCTTTCTCTAACGTGTCATTTTCCTTAGTTATTACATGCCTAGCGAGACGCACGTCTTTGAGTGCCTTTACATAAGCCCTCGTAAGGATTCGCCGACAGTCGGCATTGTCCTCCGGATAGGCCTTCTTTGCCATCGCACAGAATCTCCTGTTAAAGGTGTTTATATTTTCTCCGTTTTTCTGCCTCAGTTGTTCCACTTCGCATTTCAGTCTTTCTGCATCGTTCGCAGAGACAAAAACTCTTACAATGTGATCATATAGATCATTCCATGAAAATGTATTCCGGTCTCGGGTGGATAGATACCCCTCGACCTCTGTGTAACTGGCCCCTAGTGATCCAGCTTAATGGAATCGCTGGATCTCCTGGCTGACATGGTGTCATCGTGTCCAAAGCGTATTTACAGTTTTCAATGTACTCGCATACCTCTGCCGGTATATGTCCATCACATGGCAGGATATGACTGACATGGTCCCGTAAAGTTTCTCGCTTTATTCAGTGGTCTTCCCGACTGGTGGCTGACAGGGTAAACCCGTCTAGACTATTTTTCAAGTCCGCTGTCATTGTACTAATTGCACGGTATAACATTCCTGGGTCTTCCATCCTGTGTGCGGCTGGTAATGCTGATGTTGCCATATTGATCCTACTTATCTGTGATTCTTACAAAAAGTATAACTGGATATTAACATGCGGTAAGGTTCCCCTCTCTCTGTCGTGCTCTAGATCCGGGGTTGGGATCGCTAATGCCACTTTTGTAGAACTGTCGGTCTTGTGTTCCACATAGCATAATCACTAGAGTAGTATGAACCAAATTTCAGCATAAAACCCAAGGTACTCTGTCTCCTACTGCTGCTGCTTCTCATGTTGTTGCTGATATTGCTGCTATTACTATTGCCACTGCTAGTGTCACTACTGCTGCTGCTACTGCTGCTGCTTCTCATGTTGTTGCTGATATTGCTGCTATTACTACTGCCGCTGCTACTGCTGCTGATGTTGCTGCTGCTTCTGCTGCTGATGCTGTTGTTGTTGTTGTTGTTGTTGTAGCTGCTGCTGCTGCTGTTGATGTCGTCACTATAGAACTGTCCACGTTAATTAGCTGAGGGATTATGTCATCATGTTTTGTAATATAATGTGCTCTTTCCAAAATGCAAATTAGTATTATAGCCTACTACCCGAATGCGTTTGGACAAATTAATGGTTTACCCCACATTTTAAATTGCAATTCTAATATTTCACTTAAGAGACAATAACGTGATAGGTTATATCATAACTTTAAGAATGTATTGTTAGAGACAATAACGTGAATAAACTGTATCATAAGTTTAAGAATGTATTGTAAGAGGCAATAACGTGATAAGTTATATCATAAGTTTAAGAATGTATTGTTAGAGACAATAACGTGAATAAGCTCTATCATAAGTTTAAGAATGTATTGTAAGAGACAATAACGTGAATAAGCCCTATCATAAGTTTAAGAATGTATTGTAAGAGACAATAATGTGATAAGTTATATCATAAGTTTGAGGATGTAATGCAACAGACAATAACGTGAACAAATATGTTATAAGTATGAGGACGTAATGCAAGAGATAATAACGTGAACAAATAAGTTATATCATAAGTTTAAGAATGTATTGCTAGAGACACTAACGTTAACAAATAAGTTATATCATAAGTTTAAGAATGTATTGCTAGAGACAATAACGGGAAAATGTTAAATCGATCAGTTTGAGGACACAATGCTAGAGACAATAACGTGATAGGTTACATTATAAGTTTGAGGACGTATTGCTAGAGACAATAACGTTAACAAATAAGTTATATCATAAGTTTAAGAATGTATTGCTAGAGACACTAACGTTAACAAATAAGTTATATCATAAGTTTAAGAATGTATTGCTAGAGACAATAACGTGAAAATGTTGTATCGATCAGTTTGTGGACGCAATGCTAGAGACAATAACGTGATAGGTTACATTATAAGTTTGAGGACGTATTGCTAGAGACAATAACGTGAGCAAATAAGTGAGATATGTTTCCGTATGGAGGTGAAGCCGAACGCCAACAGCGAGGTAAGACACAGAAGCCGATTGTTGCCCGTACTGCTTCCTGTAAACTCACAGACTTCTCAACGCCAGCTTCTCTGGAATCATTCCATGTTCTCACAAGATTCACACATACGGTTGTGTTCTTTATAGTATAGGCTTGTGCTGTGCGGGCGAGCAGTGACACAATCGAAAACCGAAGTTGTGGATATCGTTTCATGAATTGCGACATTTTGTTGCTTGAAATTGAGTCTGTCTGTAAATTAAACAGTCAATGGAGGAATCCAGCTTTACTTATGTCCCGCCCATGTGTAAGCCTAAGCTTTGCCCACGCTTTATCCATGTTGGGATCAATCGATCGTTTCCCTCGCTGAATCTCAAACTCCAGAAAACAGTTCACATAAGCTGTTGAATATTTTGAAACAAATTTGACTGGATGTTGTTGCTGCCTATGTCAGCAACAATGTCCAGTCAAATTAGCTTCACAATATTCAACAGCATGTTTATTAAATCGTAAAGACATACAATTCGTATAACCTGACGAACTATTTTAAGGCGTTTAAGATGGACTAAATCGAGTCCTTCATGGCGTAATTGATTATGAGGTCATCCTACATGCCACGTGGTCGATTATGGCGGCACATGATTGGCCGTGAAACTGGCTTCTTCATTCATCGCAATAAAAATATGTTCCGAAATTCTTTGTTGTAGAAAATTTGTACAAATTGGAATGCATAGATTTTAAAGCAAACAACTAACATCCATACTAATTTATGGAAATAAAATTTAAATGAACAGCAATTAATCTGCATACGTCCATTGAAAACAGAATACCAATATGTTTATTTACACATGAAATCAAATATTTACATCACGAGATGTTCCAAGTAAGCATGTCTATAATACACATTGATATTGATGTTACCATGCTGGCTATATATGCAGTAATTAACTCAATATAGTCCGTGGGCTGGAGGGGCCCACCTGGATACCCCCCCCCCCCCCCCACACACCCCTAACTAATTGACGAAACTATATTTTTCTAACAGCTTTCGATGTCCTCTTTCAGATTATGTATGTTAACATGTGATAAACTGGGACTCAGTATGGTTTTTGATGGGTTATATTAGAGCTAATACCCACAGTGAATCAGACCATATTAAGAGGTATGGGTATTAAAAAACTGAGATATCGTTTGATAGAATCATTGTACATTGGTGATAGAGCACCCACAATGTTGCTTATAGTATCATCTATGATTCTATGTGATTTACATGGAAATCAGTTTCATAATAAGGTCGGCAGAGGTCAAAAGGTCACAAATCTTCGCCATGGCTTAAAATCTGGCAACTATATGTTGCTATCATTGACCAAGCACCGGTAAAGGAACATTCTAGTTTTAACAGATTACGATTGATTAAAAGGCACCATTTGACAAATATCATGAGTAAAAGTTTACTCATTTAAAAAAATAGTGTTACTATGACAACTGACAGCATAGCTGATTTTTGAGGATCGAGGAAAAATGCAATCATTGTAAACTAAACTTGAAATTAGCATATCACCGAATCACAGCACTTGGCTCGAGGCACTGTTCACTCTATACAGTCCAGCCATTATTCTCAGTGGGTTCACGGATGTATGTCCTTGGTGCATGGGATCCATTCCAAATAGTTACCTGATAGGTAACCCTCTTTATGTGCACGCGGCGGCAAACTCTCGGTGGAGGTAAGGTGGATAAGTCAAACGTTTTTCTTGGGATTGATATTTTTCTCTGCATCACCACATTTTGCCATTAACTTTGAGAAACTAAGTGTGTCAACGTTTGTTATGGGAGTAATCTTGTACATTCCGCAGGTGAAATCCTCTAATTTAAGAAAGAGGTTCTCTGTGATGTCCCATGACTCACTAATGGTTGTATCACATTTGGTGAAGGCATGAAGACCCAAAATGGCAGAACAGTAAAGCGGTGTAAAATACTTAGCCAATCTTGAAATGTCCAACAGCTTTCGATTGTTTTCAGAACCAGTATCGAATAATACGTGTGTCTTCATGATTTGGGCATGGTACATGAGAATTAAAACTGCATAGCTAGGTGAACGTCTGATACGCACAAAAGCATAGCCCTCTTTTGTTGTATAAGCACAACAGAGAATAACCCTTAATTTTGTCTGTTTCTTCGTTGTCAGATTCTATGGCTTGTTTTCAATTTTTGCATTTTTATTGGTTCAAATAAATCTGTATTCCTTTCAAGTCTCTCTGTTATAAAAGTCTCTTTGGCCAGTTTCCCAATTGACTCAGCAGCCATAATATCAGTTTGGATATGGTTAGGTGCAGGAGCACCAGCCCAAAAACAGAACAGCTTATCATTATAATCGAAACTGAAAGGATTCATGAAGCTTTCTACGGACTCCATTACATTTACAGTGGCTGTCCCACGTTTGCGTACCTGTGAAGGACGGACATCCCAATGTCTATTGTTCCTATCTGTCTCGTCTGTCATATCTCCATTTGGAGCATTGTTTCCACATCTCTTGCTCGTTCATGTTTTGTCTTCCCCCAGCGTCGATGTGCATCATAGCTATTCAAAATAACAGATGCGCCAGCCACGCTTCCTCCTGCTCATGCATGCGATTTTGCGTGCTTCATAAATGTCTCCTCTATTGTGTTGTATACCGCCCACAAATTTTCAGGCGCAGCGGATCTTACAAAACTTATAGCACCTAGCTTAATCAGTTCCGTTGCTCCGGGGTGTGATTTTTCTTTGCTTGCCAATAAAACAGAAAAGTAGGTAAGATACCTTGCATAATTCTGCTCATCAAAACTAAAGAACAGGTCGGCCATTCGATTGCGGCATGTTCCGTACAAATTGTAATTGTTTGTCTTAACGGCATTTAGGAGCGACCACAGCAACCAAACATGGTCCATGTAAGATAACTAAAACTGGGCAGTCTTACCTAATTCGGCATTGCTAACTCGCAGTCGCAAGTCTGAGTAGTCATTTAGATATGAATGAAATGCTGTATCATTCGACAATAGTTCGAACTTCTCTTTGGGTCTTACTTCCAATAATGTGGTTACTTTTGCCAATGAATTTGGTGGCAAATTCTCTAATAATTGGACCCTTTCGTAGAATGGGATTTGTAGAGTAGCCATCGTTCAAGACCTTCAGCCATTGCTTTGTGGCAGTAGATGGCCCGACTATAATTCGTACCAGACAGCACACCTTTAATAGATCCAGGAGAGATCAGGCCAGATTCTAGTAGAATCTCAGTGAATTCAGATCCACTCATCTTCTTTCCCATATGATTTTCATATAGGCGCATGCCAAATGAAAAGTACCAATCATAACTATGTGATTCTTGTAGTAGGCTGGGCCTTTCCATATGATAGGCTACGCTTTCATACACACGACTAGATCAAAGTTCGCTATGGCATATTTCTGCCTAACATCTTCCAATGCTTTTTTGGACATTCTTAGACACTTTACTCCTGATGCCATATTTGTTGCTTGATTAGCATATAAGATCCATCTATATGTAAAGCAATTACTTTACACAATTTCGATTCGATGATATGCTCATTTCATGTTTAGTTTCCAATGATTACATTTTTCATCGATTCTCAAAAATTGCCTATTCTGTCAGTTGTCATAGTAACAATATTCTATTAAATGAGTAGTCTTTTACTCATTATCTTTGCCAAATGGTGCCTTTTAATCAATCTTAAGCTGTTACGACTAGAATGTTCCTTTAGCGGTGCTTAGTCAGTGATAGCAACATACAGGTGCTTGATTTTAAGCTGTGGCGAAGATTTGTGACTTTTTTACCTCTTCCGGCCTCATTATGAAACTGATTTGCATAGAAACCATATGCAATCGTGGACGATACTATAAGCAACATTTTGAGTGGTCGATCACCAATCTATACTGATTCTATGAAAATCTACTTAATTAGTTTACAATGAATGCATTTTCATCGATTCTCAAAAATTGGCCATGCTGTCAGTTGTCATAGTAACAATATTCTATTAAATGAGTAAACTTGTATTCACTATATTTGTCAAATTGTGCCTTTTGATCAATCTTAAGCTGTTAAAACTAGAATGTTCCTTTACTGGTGCTTGGTCGGTGATAGCAACATACAGTTGCTAGATTTTAAGCTGTTGCGAAGATTTGTAACCTTTTGACCTCTGCCGACCTCATTATGAAATTCATTTGCATGGAAACCATATGCAATCGTGGACGATACTGTAAGAAACATTTTGAGTGGTCGATTACCAATCTACACTGATTCTATCAAAATCTACTTAATTAGTTTACAATGAATGCATTTTCATCGATTCTCAAAAATTGGCTATGCTGTCAGTTGTCATAGTAAGAATATTCTATTAAATGAGTGCACTTTTACTCATTATATTCGTCAAATTGTGACTTTTGATCAATCTTAAGCTGTTAAAACTAGAATCTTCCTTTACTGGTTCTTGGTCGGTGATAGCAACATATAGTTGCTAGATTTTAAGCTGTGGCGAATATTTGTGACTTTTGACCTCTGCTTGTCTCATTATGAAACCGATTTACATGTAACCCATATGCAATCGTAGACGATACTATAAGCAACATTTTGAGTAGTCGATCACCAATGTACAATGATTCTATCAAAAGATATCTCAGTTTTTAATACCCCTACCCCTTAATAAGGTCTGCTTCACTGTGGGTATTAGCTCTAATATAGCCAATCGAAAACTATATTTAGTTCCAGTTTATCACATGTTAACATACATAATCTTAAAGAGGACATCGAAAGCTGTTAGAGAAATATAGTTTCGTCAATTAGGGGTGGGGGGGGGGGTATCCCGCGGAGATCTCACGGTATTAATTTCAGCCACTATTATTTATGCACCGCATAGCTGCACTTTATAATCACGGAAATTGCAGAAGACCTCCTTCGGCCGTCCGGCTGGCTGATGTGCATTATCTTTATATTTAAAACTACCTCTATTTATTTATAGATCCAACAGAAGGTATTTCAATGGATTTGTACCCAATTGCATGTCCTCTATAATATATAAAAGGTCCCAAGCAATCGAAATATGGGAAAATCACAAAAATTTAGGAAAACAAAATGGCGTCCATATATAATACAGATTAACACGATATTCCTTATTACTATAACACAGTCTCGATATATGGGTTATTTCGAATGCCATTTGCTTTTAGAAATTATTTTACACCAAAATAAATGTCGTTTGCTGGTTTATTAATTAAAATTTTAAAAATACAGCATGGTGGCCATCACTACTATAGATTATGATGGCCAACCTCAACTCTAATAATAAGCTGTTTCATTTTAATATTGTACTATGAGCAAACGGTATGGAAATAAATCAAATAAATAATAGCAACCTCTTGTTCCAGGTTTTCGTATCTTTAACAACCTTTTACAGAAACGTGAGATTGATGAAAAGTGCTATAAAATAAATCTACAAATCCTATCACCAAAAACGACAGAACTATGCTCTAGAAAAAAGGAGATCGTGGTGCAGTGTCATTGCCACAATTACGGCTTTACTAGTTGAAAGCCGACATGATATTAGATCTCAATCAAATTTTGCAAAATTATTATATACACCTGTGCAAAAGTTAAGCACCAGCAAAAACAATAGAACGTAGAAACATGATGGTACAACTAGGCTGCCATACTTTTTGTCCCCGCGTTAGCTGACATAATTCCAAGTACGAAATGCACATGCATGCATGACTTCACGCCGCTTGATGTCCGTGCGTGGCGGGAAACAGCACACGTGTTCAGTTATGTAAAAGTCCAGTTTGAGGTGTAGAACATTACATACAGATTTAGGCGACAAGATTAGGAATTTTGTGTTCATGACCGTGGTTTATTTGTACAGAGAGAATTAGCTCTTGATTGTGAACCGCTATGGCAAGACGAAGGTTAAGTGATCGTGTGAAATGGCAAATCATAGGCATGCATACCACTGGTATGTCATGCAGAGAGATTGGCAGACAGCTGAACATTAACCATACTGTAATCAGTCGTTTGATTGCAAAACATGGGCAAACTAACGAGGTGAAGGACAGGCCTAGATCTGGAAGACCGAAGAAGACTACTGCCCGTGATGATCGAGCCCTAGTACGCCTTGTTAGGAGATCTCCATTCACCAACAGCAGAGTGCTCAGCCAGCAATGGGAAACGCGCAATAGAGTGTCAATGTCTACCGTCAAAAGGAGACTGTATGCTGCTGGCATGAAAGCTAGGAGACCTGTCAGACGTCCTCTCCTCACTGCACACCACAAAGAGGAGCGTCTGAGGTGGTGCAACGAAAGAAGACACTGGAACATGAGATCCTGGAGACGGGTACACTGGTCCGATGAAAGTCGGTTCCTGCTTCATGCCACAGATGGTCGAACTCGTGTATGGAGGTCCAGACGCACGGCGTACGACCAACGTAACATCATGGAAGAAGTTCCATTTGGTGGAGGTTCCGTTATGATATGGGGGTGCATCTCATTTGATTGTAAGCTGGATCTGTTGACTGTACCTGGAACACTAAATGGACAAAGATATCAAGATTCCATACTGGATAGAGTTGTGGTCCCTCATTTTGTAAATCATGCACCTGGAACCCACCCTATATTCATGGATGACAACGCCCGACCACATCGTGCTAGAGCTGTGCATGAATACCTCCGCCAGAATGCCATCGAAACCCTACCATGGCCAGCAAGGAGCCCTGACATGAACCCTATTGAGCATATCTGGGACATTCTGGGAAACATGGTGAGAAGGAGGGATCCTCCTGTGCAGAACCTACAGGAATTAACAGGCGCACTCCATCTTGAATGGCAACGAATACCACATTGGCGTATCAGTCGGTTGGTGACCAGCATGAGACGTCGTGTCCAGGCCGTCATCCAGGCACAAGGTGGATATACCCGGTATTAATAATGACAGTCTCAAACTCGTGCACAGATGTTAAACTTCGTTTTCAGACACCATTAATGACACTCTAGCCACGTGTGTCAACTGTAGGGCAATAGTTGTCAGTTGTGTCAACGTAACCATATTCAGGCCTCGTTTTCAAGTTCAAACAAAAACATACAGTGTTTCCCCACCATCATAATCAGCATTCCTCTAGTTGCATTATTACCTCTTGCACTAAGATGGATGGGTACATAAATGTTTATGCTATTGCTTTCTTCATAGCACATGAATATACCCTCGCATGTGCGTAAAAATAGGGTGGTGCTTAACTTTTGCACAGGTGTATATCTCTTCGTCGTTATTGTCTTCTTCATCACAGGACAGCTGTTCGTAATTCACCTTTCCAGAGTATCCACCCATCATCCGATCCCGTGTGACATCATAATCGGCTCAGCGCGTGTATGATGACGTCACAATCATTACGTCACAAAGAGTTCCATATAGACCGTCATCAAATCTCAAATGGTCCGACACGTTGTATGAATTATATGTCTGCAATTCTTTGCTATTTAATAAACATGCTGTTGAATATTTTGAAACTAATTTGACTGGGCGCTGTCGCGGCCTTACGCAGCATCAGCGCCCAGTCAAATTAGTTTCAAAATATTCAACAGCTTACCTGTGTATTTTTTTTTGGAAATTGATAGTCAGGGTGTTCAGAGATCGATCGATCTCAACACGAGCGAGGTGTGGGTGGAGCTTAGCTAGAGATGGGCGGGGCATAGCTAAAACCGCAAAGGTCCATTTCTGAATGTCGATTGTTGTGCAAATACTATCAATAACCTTGCTACCAGTATTCTACTTGTGTTATAGGAAATGTTATAATGACGTCTGCGAGAGACAGGCCATCTTGTTTTGATAACGTTAATATTTGAGAAAGGACTATGAAAGCCCACTCCAGATGCAAATATTTTATGGTAGATTGCTTTAGAAACACGGAAGTTGTAGGAAAACAACATTAAATGGCCAATATACCATTATTACATGGGTATTTCTTCATTTCTTGTGTCAGTGGAGCCCATCTTGTTTGGCCATTTTGAGAACATCTCGATTGCTTGGGACTTATTATATGTAATGTAACACACATGATCCGGTATAACACCACTGAAATACCTTCTGGTGGAATTAGTGATGGGTTCAGCCTTATTTACTCATAAAATATCTGCGCTATAAGTCGTGAATTGTTTTATAAAATGGCCCATTAATGCTAACTACGGCATGCCTCTTAGAGCACATCACTGATAATAATGTCAGTAGTAGTAGTAGTAGTAGTAGTAGTAGTAGTAGTAGCAGTAGTAGTAGTAGTAGTAGTAGTAGTAGTAGTAGTAAAAGTAGTAGTAGCAGTAGTAGCAGTAGCAGCAGTAGTAGTAGTAGTAGTAGTAGTGGTAGTAGTAGTAGTAGTAGTAGTAGTAGTAGTAGTAGTAGTAGTAGTAGTAGTAGTAGTAGTATAGTAGTAGTAGTAGTAGTAGTAGTAGTAGTAGTAGTAGTAGTAGTAGTAGTAGTAGTAGTAGTAGTAGTAGTAGTAGTAGTAGTAGTAGTAGTAGTAGTAGTAAAAGTAGTAGTAAAAGTAGTAGTAGCAGTAGTAGTAGTAGTAGTAGTAGTAGTAGTAGTAGTAGTAGTAGTAGTATTAGTAGTAGTAGTAGTAGCAGCAGCAGCAGCAGCAGCAGCAGCAGCAGTAGTAGTAAGCACACACGCACGTACGTACGCTAGACTTGAATTTCCAACCTAATATTCCATATGATCGCTATATATGTATATATTCTATTTCTTGCATGAGAAGAAGTTTTTAAGATCATCTCTCACAGTTTTGGCGGCGATGCAGTATACAATTGGATTCAATGTAACGGTTATATGATATCAAGTATTCTAGATTCAGATATAATTTGTCTTGTTTAATTCCAAAACCTGGTGGGTAATTAACCACTATGGTGTATATGTTTGCCGGGAACCAGCCTATAAAGAAGAGGACGATGACGATAGGAATAGCTCGAGCACCCGTGTTGTGTCGCTGCTGTTGCACTTTGAGCTTTCTGGCTGTACATATCATCTGGATATACTTCAAGATATGCATGGACATAATTACTATGCACGGAGTACTCGTACTTAATACTAGAAAGCACAAACTCAGGATCCATTCGTTTCCTGTGTGTATGCATACATGTACGGCTTCTCCTTCATACAGGACAGGCATGGCGTCTTGATATACTGCTATGGGAATACAATATAGCAACATTAAGCACCAGATGAAAGCACAACATTTAACGACGAAACTACACGTAACTCTGGTACGTGCTTGTAATGGATAGCATAACTGATAGTACCGAAGGACTGCGAAGTACATTAAATGGTATGAACTTGCAGTTACCGAAACATTGCCTATGAAGATTAATAATTTGCACATTAATGAAGCATTTGACAATGTTATCACTGGGTAGATAATGCCTGCTCTTAAGGCAAACCCTACACAAACAACGGCGTCTGCAATTGCGAGACTCGCAATAAAAGAAAACAACGGAGATTTGTATCTCTTTGAAGCAATGCTATAATAAAATAAGATACAATTAATTATAACACCGACTGAAAGATACACAACAGGAAACTCCTTATATAGGAAACGTGGTACATGGTCGTTACTGCCTAGAATAGCAGGCGGTTGCATCTGACAAGGTGTGCCACCAGGCCTTGGATCAGTACAGTTTGAATTATTATCTGAAGGCATCATTCTACCAGGTGCACTAGTAATTACACCACCAATATAGCACGATTGTGTTAGGTGTCTACGGGTACTCGTCGCCTGCATTCTGAAGAATTTATTCGATGTGTTTTTCATGAAATCTTGTAAATAGCCGATAACGACGTGCATCAGAAGAACATATTATGTATACACCTGAGCCGAAACATGAATTCACATGTAAAGGTTGTGTATTTTATGTATTAGTAATGTTGAAACAACACGTTATCTCTGGCTTCAGCCATGATTGTAAATGGCCTGATGCTATTCGTAACATCTCACAGCTAGAAGTGCCTCTGACGTTTTGTCTGATTCATGCAAGGGAAGCTCGCCCCTTCTGCTTCCCATATCGGCTCATAAATCCTATCAGGGATGAAGGAAAGACTCCGTACTGCCCGAGGAAAGACTCTGTACTGCCCGAGGAAAGCCTCCGTACTACCCGAGGAAATCCTCCGGACTGCCTGATGCCACCCATCACATAAATATATCAATATTATATCAGGGACAGACCTGGCCGTAATCAATTATTAGCTAATTGATTAGCGAACGACCCTTTTTTAAACCAAATTTGAACTATTTTAGCCAATGTTTTCCGATGTCTACGATCCATCACCACCAGGTAACTCATTGAACTGAACGGTACATACAAGATACAAGATACAAGATTAATATGTTGAATGCTTTGAAACTAATTTGCTTTGAAGCTGTTGCTACCTACTCATCAAACACGCGTGTAACTGTTATAGACGTATCCACACATCTCCCGTATTTCGCAATGACGGTCAATGTTTGTTGATTTTCTTTCTTTATTCCAGACCGGGTCTCATGTAGTTTTAGCGATAGCGGTAAAAGCACTTTGTTCCTGAATCTCACCAAATTCGTCGACACTGACTGTGCCCCCTATTACGGGCAGACACAGGACAAAGTACGCCTGCGTTGGCGCCAAAATCCAAAGAATTTTCACAATGTGCCAGGGCTGACAATTTATTACGATCAGCGACAGGCCTCATGTAGTCGAACACGTGGTGTGACCTACTTCTATTTTCAGTTATTCTTCAACCTCCACGAACTTATTTAACCCTTTTATGACGAAACCGGCCCAAACCGGCCCAAACCGGCCTCTGCAGTGGTCTTGAGGAAGGTCCATTTGCAGGCCAAGAGAAGTGTATTTTTGAAATCTTACCACTGAAGTGGTAAATTTTCAAAAATGTTCTTCCCTTGGCCTGCAAATGTACATTCAATAAGTAAATATTTTAGTTTTTCGAAGAAATTTATTCATTAAAGGGTTATTGTTGTATATATCCGCTTTAAATCATTTCTAATTTCACTGACTATCAACTGTTGTGTTGTGTCGACATTCTGACCCCTTCTTGTGAAAGTGCACATAGAAGGAATGATAGTAATGCGCACTACACTTAGTGCGTATACGTCATAAATAGTTCGCATAACTACGATGAAGACTATCATGATGTAGTTCACCAAATAATAAAAATGCCCAATGCTGTGTCCTGACTCTGTTAAAATTGTGCATACAGAATTAATGGTTCCTATCTCATATAATTTTCATCCGATGTAGCAATATATTTAGTAATTTATTTTCTATCGAATGCATAATGTAATTCTAATTCAAGTTTAAAGACAGTACATGTTGTAGGCAATTGACTCCAAGCGAATTCACAAATTTCAAATAGTGCGGCAGTTATTTACTTTCCGATGACCTTTTTCTATAAATCCAGAATACGTATTATATGATAAATAGACAGGCCGCCATGCGTCATGACGATTTGACACAAAACATGAGTAATGGAAACCCCACTTTATGGGTCAGTCCGCCCATCGTTGAAAAACGGCAGCTACCAGCCAAATTTGTTTCAAAATATTCAACAGAATGTTTATAAATTAATTTACAAAAGCCATTCAGGCGGAGCTTAGTTAGAAATGGGCGGAGCAGAGCTAGAAAAGGATCACTTTATTTGGTGTTGGTGGTGGCGATGTTTGTGATGGTGGCGGTGGTGGTTGTGGTTATATGATTAAACGCACTGGCTCAGGATCTCCCAAGGTTGTGAGATATTTTTTATTTATTTTATTGTCTGAGATTTGTTATGTTTTCTTTGATAGAGGCGATATGGCCTATAAAATATGAATAATATATATCATTCATTCTGAAGGTTTTTTGATTAGTTAATTTTGAATTAACCAAGATGTCACGTAGATTGGAGTTTTTCTTAAAGGCTATCACTGGACGCAAATTGAGAGGTTCTTTCATTTTATCCTGCAATTTATGATATTCATCTTTCAAAATTTCAGAAATTTCAACATTTTTTCGATTGTATTTTAAACTGAATGGAATAATTTCACCTTGATCAGCAAGACCAGGGTCTACGTGTATGCCTTTCGGCCATTTTGTTTCCAGTTGCTTAATCCAGAATGATTCTCGAAGTTTTCTTTGTTTATCAGTTTCTTCGGCCGTAGCAGAAAGAGACCGTTGCTCAATAGGCATAATTTCAAAGTGTCTATCGACAGAATGACCAGGAAGATTGAAATCTTGAGCTACGTTGGTGTCCTCGTCGTGTCTAATATCGCAAAGGTGTCTAGTTGCTCGCCATCTTAAAGGGCATTTTTTTTCACCGACATACTGCTTTTGGCATAATTTGCAAGATATTAAATAGATAACATTTTTAGAATCGCAATCTAAAATAGACTGAAGTTGGAATTTGCTTTTGTTCTGATAACTGACAAATGTTTTCTGATTAGGTAGATGGAGGTATAATTTACACCTCTTCTTTCCACATTTCTGAGATTGTCCTACGCCTATAATCGGACGATTGTGACGAATTTTGGTAATAGTTTCCAAATCATGCAAAGTTTCGGACTTTATTTTGCGCCAAAATCGTGTTGAATATCCCCTCGGTTTGAGGGCTTTAAATAAGGTGGAACATGCAGATTCAAAATTCCTTCTATCACTAGAATTTCGGTGAAATCGGATAATCTGTGATTTGACAATACCTTTAAAAGTATGAGGTGGATGGAAAGATTGCTTATGCAGTAGTTGATGGGAATCGGTGGGCTTAAAGAATACTTTGTAATCAAGAAGCCCACTCGTGTTATAATTTACACCTTTGTAGGGAGTAACGTCTAAAAAGTCTACGGACGACTGGTCGATGTTGGGTTTAAGTTTGGTGTTAGGATCGTGATTGTTCAAAATAGCGAAAAATTCATCAAACTCTTCCCTCGAATGATTCCAGATCATAAAAATATCATCGAGGTACCGGCGGTAAAATAGGGGCTCCTTAGGACATTTGTTAAGCGCATCTTCTTCCCACTCAGCTACATAGATGTTGGCAAAACTAGGACTAAACCGTTTGCCCATAGCGCATCCACAGATTCGTTGGTAGATTTCGCCAGCGAATTCGAAATCATTGCCCTTTAAACTCAGCCCCAGGAGAGCTAATATTTCGCTAGTGGGCCTATTGTTATCAGGATATTTATCAAATGCTCTGCGAACAGAAGTCAAACCCCTTTCGATGTCAATGTTTGTGTACATAGCATCGATGTCGAGGGTGACCAAGAGTGAGTTTTGGGGAACAGAAATTTTGGAGACCTCCGATAGGAAATCCTCAGTGTTGTTCAAAAAGCTGAAATGTCTATTCGCAATTGGTTGTAGGTGGTAATCAATAATTTCACTAATTCGATAAGATTCAGAGCCGCAATCAGGGATAATAGGTCGACCCGGTGGTATCATAGGGTCGGACCACGACTCAATAGGTTTATGAATTTTTGGCAAAAGGTAAAACGTACGTGGAATTGAATCTCGTTTAGCAGTAAGGTATTTAAACTGCTTTTTCGTTATGGCCTTGTTGTCAGCCATTTCTTGAAGGATTCCATTAAATTTATCACAATTATTTTGCCAGAGTGGTTCGTCTAATTTGCGGTAGTGTTTCGGATTACTGAATTGCCGATGCGCTTCACAAATATAATTATCCTTACGCATTATTACAGTAGCAGATCCCTTGTCAGCAGGCTTTATAATGATGTCATTGTTTTTACGCAAACCTGTTATGGCTAAACGTTCTTGATATGACAAATTTTGTTGATTTTTAGGAAATTCGAAATTTTCAACACGTTCCTTAATAGCTTTTATACTATCAGGGATCGCAGGGTCCACCAACTTCGAGTTAGGTGCCCAGCCAGTTTTTTCAACAAAAGGTAGAAAGTAGTTTTTCTTGGAATTTCGAAAAATGTCTGCTAATTTTACACGGTGAGAAAATTCTTCAATTTCCCATAAGCCATTATCTAAAAGAGCATCTATGTCAACTTTGGGCCGTGGTGTTGGTACGAATGTTAGACCGAGATTTAGCAAAGATCTTTCTGCTTCAGACATGTAGAACCAGCTAGGTTAACGATATTACCACCCAGGCCAATTTCTGGGTGGTTAGTACCCTGACCCGTAGTTAGTTTAAATTAAGGTGCGATAACCAACTATTATACATCCTATTTGCAGTGCTCTCAGTCCAGTGGATGTTGTCCTCAACCACCTGAAATTCGGACACGGGGAGGCTGGGCAGGATAGGGACCTTGATCCTCAAGGCCTCTACATGACTGTGGATGAATTGTATGTTTCATTTCTGGGTTGCAGTCAGGTGCTTCGAATAATTTAGTTTGGCAAAGTGAACTTTAGCCTTTGAAAATTTTGAACGCATGATACTGAACAGATTGTCAATTCTTTGGGAGGTGTTATGCTGAAGCTCCTCCTTATTATTAATTCCGGTGTTAAGGATGATACGCTGAGGTTGGATTGTATTTTCTAACCATATTCCTACTGTGGTTTATCTTAGCACCTGGATAGACTGCTACCTGCATATCGGGATGAGGTGTCTGATTGATACGAGTTAAATTTGAAGACCCGATCAGCAGAATCTTCTTGTTCAGAGTAGGCAGATGCCATTCATTCTTGTTATCCACCACAGACCGAAACTTGTAGAAAGACCTATGCTCTTTGGTTGTATCTCTAGGTGTAGGCTTGGGCTTAGGTGTGGGCGTAAACTTAGGTTGTGGTGGCTTGGACCTCGGCGTCGACGATCTGGTCTTTCGATCAGGTCGGTCAGTAGCTGCTGTCTGTGGAAGGGGAGGAACCGGAAGCGGGATCTGACTAGGATCAACATGAGCAGACACTGACGGTGACCATTCTGGCAGTGGAATCAGGGGCGGATCCACCACAGGAGACTGCATGGTGAACACTGGTGAGCACTGGCTATTCACACGCTTAACTACTGGTGGACTCTCAGTGGGTGACCTATTCCGTTTCCGATTTGATTGTGGGATGACTGGTAACGTCAATGCTTACCTTTCAGTTGGTATGACTGGTAGGGCAACAGAGGGCCCTGCAGTCGATGTTCCTGGTAATGTCACAGGTGGCCCTACAATGGCAGGTTCTAAAATGCGGATCAAAAGGTCTGATGAAATCATAAAACTGATCAATTGATGAAGAATGAAACTTCCTGCCATGGTTATTTCGGGCCCAATTTATTGCTGTGGTCTTCGTTCTACCTAAATCTAAATTTGGGTTGGACTGAGCTTCGATGAGGAGCGACATAAGACGACCAAGAAAATTATAGTGACTAATGTTAACCTGAAGTAAAGATGTGTCCCATTTCAAATTTGCTGCTAAGATGTCCTTACGGACCTCGGCGTTTGGCATCGCCGGTTTACAGAAGAAGTTCTGTCTCTCTAACTCTGACAGTTTCCGGCTCAATCCAGGAGGCAAACTGCTCCTACATACATGAGCATTCAAGATGCCAAGGTGGTGAAAGCATTGTATAATCATGTAGTAACAATTGGTCAGTGCAGCCTGGGCAGATGGCGGGCGACTGTCGTTAGACCTCCTGTCATCCCGTCTTCTGCTCTTGCTATCTCTAGCCATAATGTTACTATTTAGATAATTCAATGTTTCTGCCACTAAGATCTACAAGAATACCAAAAAGGTGAGCGGACCTAACGGAATCGTGAACCAAGGGAAGGCTATCGAATTACAAGCCTAACAAAATCTACAAGCGTATCAAAAATCTACCGCTGAAAAAAGGAGGTTATGATTAAGCATGTTAATATTTAAATAATTAATATAAGCTGTCAAAGGATAATTGTGTATATTACCAATAATCTTGTGCACCTTCGTGAAGTAGGCGACCTGTTTCGACAAAGTTTGTCAGATTCAGGCCACAGAACAAATCTGCCCGTCCACCAAAAATCTGTCTGTTTATTAGAATTGATGGGCTTATGGGTGTGGCTTAGATCAGTGTTCAATTGTACTTTAAAATTTTTTAATTTTATTCACATTAAAGATTTGGACTGCCACATATGTTTAAAAACTATTGTCTAAGTCCATTGACGTTGATTGAGTTCTAGGGTTTCTGAGTGAGCTTCCAGTAACACGCTCATGAATGAGTGGCGGTTGATCAAAGAGATCAAGCCATGCATATTAAACCGGTGAGCTCGATTCTGTCTATTCAGAAGGTGTCACTTTCTGAACGAGGTTCTAGTATCACTCTGTTGATTGAGTGTTGGTTGATCAAAGGGATCACATAACGGTCAATAATCATTTGAACAGTGAACTATATTTCCAAAGGTGTTGTTTGGACTTTGTTTCCAAGTCTTTTGAAGTCGAATTTAGGAAAAAACATTTTTTAATTCCTAACAATTAAACAATTGTCTATAAAATTTAGACTAATAGAATTCAAGTGTATTTGAAAGATTCAATGATCTATATGAATTTCGAATTCCATTCATCCATCCATCCACCCACCCACCCACCCACCCACCCACCACCCAGCCACCCACCCACCAACCCATCCATCCATCCATCCATCTATCCCACCGTCCACCCACCAACCCACCCAGCCACCAACCCATATGGATCATCCATCCATCCATCCATCCATCCATCCATCCATCCATCCATCCATCCATCCATCCATCCACCCACCCACCCACCCACCCACCCACCCACCCACCCACCCATCCATCCATCCATCCATCCATCCATCCACCCACTCACCCACCCACCCACCCACCCATCCTTCCATCCACCCATCCATCAAGCCACCCATCCATCCATCCATCTATCCATCCATCCATCCATCCATCCATCCATCCAGCCAGCCAGCCAGCCAGCCAGCCAGCCAGCCAGCCAGCCATCCATCCATCCATCCATCCATCCATCCATCCATCCATCCACCCATCCACCCACCCACCCACCCACCCATCCACCCATCCACCCACCCACCCACCACCCACCCACCCACCCACCCATCCACCCACCCACCCACCCACCCACCCATCCACCCATCCATCCACCCACCCACCCACCCATCAATCCATCCATCCATCCATCCATCCATCCATCCATCCATCCATCCATCCATCCATCCATCCATCCATCCATCCATCCATCCATCCATCCATCCATCCATCCATCCATCCATCCATCCATCCATCCATCCATCCATCCATTCATCCATTCATCCACCCATCCCTCCATCCACCCACCCACCCATCCATCCATCCATCCATCGACCCATCCATCCATCCATCCATCCACCCACCCATCCATCAATCCGTCCACCTTTTTGAAAATTTCTGAAATGCTTGTATTTAACCACCATTGTGGTAATGTTCCGAGGCTTAATGATTCATTAAAAGGAATTGCTAATGGCAGTCTTAGTTCGTGGCTTAGCTCATAAAGCAATCTTAGATGGAGTTCTTCGGGCCCGGTGTGTGTGTGTGGGGGGGGGGGGGGGGACTTAGAAGTGTTGCGACCGTCTCTGTATGATTTTTGTAACTGATACTTCCCACCAGGCTCACTGTCATTAGGTATTTGCAAATCTGGAATACCAGATCTGATTTTAGTCTTGAATTGCACATCGTTGGAAAACTTATTGGGGTTATTTTTGGTAGATATAGAAATATATTTTCTCATGGTGTTTCTGTGCCTTTCTTGTTTCTCTTCTGACCTGCCTTCTTGCTTTGCAATATTCTTTCCATATATTACGGTTTCGGCCCGTGTCAGTATATTTTCCCATAGTTGCTTCTTCCAGTTTATTTTGGTTCTTGTAGTTTGGTCAAGAGGACATTTGTAGCTTTTTAGTTGTTCTTGTAGGAATAAATTTATGTTCCCCTTAACACATTTCAAATTTGGTCAGCCACACATAATTAATAACGTTTATTTCTTTCATGTGCGTGTCCAGTCTATATTTACGAAATTGCTTATAGCTTCATATTCTACTTTATCCTTCTAGACCCGTGTTTTACTTGTACTAGTAAAGTCGCCATTTAAACGAATCTTCATCTGTATAGTGGAATGGTAACTTTTTCCAAGTGCCGCATTTGTATGAATATTATCCACCATATCGGGGTAATTAGTAAATACTAAATCCAATGTTGTTGACTTGTCGGACCCACACCCTCTAGTAGGCATTGGAATTAGTTGTTGTAAGAAGTAGTCGCTTACACACTCAATAAACTTAAACGTAAAGTCTAGATTAGAGCTAGAGGTGTTGTATGGATCTTTCCATTTTTAGCTAAGCTCCACCCACACCTCGCCGTGTTGGGATTGATCGATCCCCGAATGCCCTTTGCTATCAATTTCCTGAAAAATATACAGGGAAGCTGTTAAATATTTTGTAACTAATTTGACTGGGTGCTGATGCTGCCTATGACAGCAACAGCGCCCAGTCAAATTAGTTTCAAAATATTCAACATAATATTTATTAAATAGTAAAAAGCAAACAATTTTTACAACAACGCATAGAGCGTCTTCAAATATGCGTTCGTTATTCATTCATTATGATGTCATTCTTCACATCACGCAGTTAATTATGACGTCATATGATGAGTGGGTACTCTGCAAAGGTGAATTAATGTGTGGCATATTAAAGTCTCCTAGGATAAGCGTGTGTATGTTAGCAGTGTGTATTCCCTTTACGATACTACAAAATTCATTATTGTTTTGCTTATTGGAGTTTGCACTCTCAAACGCAATGTTTCATGTTTGCATCGTATGCCACACAGGATGCATTCTTCAAGCATATTTAGGTTAGTGTTTAAAAGTTTATAAGATAAAGAGTTCTTTATGTATAGTAATCGTAGTAGTAATATTTTTATCCTCAATGCTGTAGTTATCTAGATTATAGTCTGCTATACTATGTTGGGTTCTTTAGTTTTTTGCTTGTCTTCTACTATGGCTATGATAGCTGGTGGGTCATCTTGTATGAGGTGCTGAAGTTCCATTTTCTTTTCACGTGTAAAGCCGTCGGCGTTTGCATAGAGGATTGTAATTTCATTAATTAATATTGGACATTGCATATTTATATTATTTGGTGGGTTTCTTCTGCTTGTGTCAGACTTGTGTCTGGAAGTAAAGGTTAGTACATTTTGGATGTTCTGGTGCATTCACAGTGCCAGACAAATTACTAGGTACGCCATTAAATCTATTTCCAGATCGATAAGACTCTAAGACTGGTGTCTAGCTCTTTCTATGCTGATGCTCGTCACAAATATCACCTTCGTATTCATCATCAATGATTATACACATTGTAACTGCTTAACCGAGTTTCAGTTTTCTATTGTGACAACTTCCAAAATAGATGTCCTATTGATTGACCCACCAGCTATCATAGCCATAGTAGAAGACAAGCAAAAGTAGTTACAGTGTCACAGGACGATTCACATGTTACGCTGACGTCAGTATGCTCTGTTTGAGTACGCTGGTTTACTTTGGGCGCAGCATGCGTCGTTGACCTTTTGTCAATGCGTCCCACTTTCTCCAGCTGACTGTAACATATCGCCCACTTCATGACATCTAGCGTGTTATGAGCGCACTGGATGCCAGCACGCTCATAACACGCTAGATTTCATGAAGTATTCGTTTCTGTACGCCACACAGTGAGAGAGTAGGAGATAATAAGATATGCATGCGTGAATAAAGCACGTATTGAACAGGTGATAACATATTATCATCAGGATTAGAAGCTTAACTGGGACATACATCATGATTTAAACTTAGTGGTACTGGATACACGGTACATTGAACAATTATAAATAGGATCTATTGTGAATGTCCAGTTAATAAGGTGTCTCCAGTTTCCGCGACAATTCAACAGTCGATATTTTGTTAAGAGGGACAGGTATGAATAAATGTATTTATATTATTTGCTGTACATTTGAACACAACGAGAGAGAGAGAGAGAGAGAGAGAGAGAGAGAGAGGTGGGGGAGGGGGGGGGGGAGAGATGCAGGCGCATTTAATGTATAGGTCTCCAAGGCTTAGCCGTTTCATATTCTCTGATTGCTTCGTGTGGAGAGCAATGTCTGTGCACGACTTGTCAATGATTAACAGGCGTGACATCCCTAAGGCTTGTTGACGGTTTCATCATAACAGCATTGCTTCCACCAGTTCAGTTCATCATCTTGCCGTAACTGTTCTATTCCAGAGATTAGGAGGGGGCATTTAGTGAGGCCTATAAAGCGATTTTATCTAGCTTTTCTCTACAGTTCTGTTCCTACATCCATTATATGACGTCATAATCAACTACGTCACGTTTAGGATGACGTCATAATCAATGACGTCATGAATGGCGTAGATAAGTACGTCACCAACGCTTAATTGATAAGATAATGCACAATCTCTTATATTGTATATCCTTTGTTATTGCAGCCCACGTAGCGTTTATGTTGATTATCATATCGTATTCGTCTGTAAATAGGCTATGCTCACTAGGCAAAGCATTCATCTTCTGTGTGATGTCTTCTTGTCCAATAACAATGGCTTCAGATAATGCATGGCATGTGGTGCCGAGAAATATTGATCAAACATCATAGATGTTTTTCTGAGAGATTAACAGGCTCTGGAGTGATCAAGAAACCCCTGTATGGAAATGATATGTGCTTCAAGTGTTCTCATATGTTTTCATCTAACATCTGATCTTCTTATTAAGGGCCCGCCCCATATAGGTCAAAGTCGATCCAAGCCACATCAAATCTGCTACCCTTTATAATGGTCCTTTCCCGTTTATCCATCCATTATATGACGTCATAATCAACTACGTCACGTGTAGGATGTCATCATAATCAATGATGTCATGAATGGCGTAGATAAGTACGTCACCAACGCTTAATTGAGGACGTGCGTGTTGTACGATTTGTATGTCCTTACTATTTAATAAACATTATTTTGAACTTTTAATGTGTCGACAGTGTAGGTATAGTCTGATCAAGTGGGAGTCGTACGTGATTGAATATTGGGGAGCATAAATACCCCCAAATCACGTCATCCATTTCACGCTCTATGTGTAGATTAGATTCAGCTCTATATATGGCTGTTTGAAATGAGCGTACCTTCAATGTCGACTAATTGATCTTCCTTCAAATGGCTTCAATATCTCCTTGTTCGTACGTATTTGAAAGCCATCATATTCGGTGATATTTGGTGCCTTTGGCTGACCTTTGGCGCTAGATAGCGCGGTAGTAGTTCGGTGATGGGCGATCACATGATACAGATCTATCTATAGCTCGATGCCATACAGTTTCTTTTAATGGACCTTTCGAATTTTAGCCATGCCCCGCCCAGCACTAGCTAAGCTCCACCCACACATCGCACGTGTTGGGATCGATCGATCTCTGAACACCCTGACTATCAATTTCCAAAAAACTATACAGGTAAGC
Source organism: Chaetoderma sp. LZ-2023a (assembly GCA_034401795.1). Taxonomy (NCBI): domain Eukaryota; kingdom Metazoa; phylum Mollusca; class Caudofoveata; order Chaetodermatida; family Chaetodermatidae; genus Chaetoderma; species Chaetoderma sp. LZ-2023a. The sequence continues at coordinate 192,021,939 of CM067370.1, read as the reverse complement.
TGTTGAATATTTTGAAACTAATTTGACTGGGCGCTGTGGCTGCCTAAGGCAACAACAGCGCCCAGTCAAATTAGTTTCAAAATATTCAACAGCATGTTTATTAAATAGCATTACAAAGACATACAATTTATACAACGTGTCGGACCCTTTGAGATTTGATGACGGCCTATATGGAACCTTTTGTGACGTAATGTTTGTAACGTCATCATACACGCGCTGAGCTGATTATGACGTCATACGAGGCCAGATGATAGATGGATACTCAGGAAAGGTGAATTCGCTAAAAGGATGGATCATGTGGAATTTTCTGTTGGAATATTGCTAATGTTGTTGCGTTCTGTGTTCGCTTCCCATGAACAGCGTCCTCCTTGAAAACCGCATTGTCTGGTGCATGGAATATATACCATTCCTAGAAAAGGGGACAGTGGCGTAGCTAAGGGGTTGTTTTGGGTATTAGAACACCCCCACGAGCTATGGTCATGGAAAAGTAAATATGGAGCTATTGAATCGTACATATAATAGTAACTTTTACCATAGCGTCTGAGAAACTAAGCCATCTATTCGTACTACCATAGCTTCTGAGAAACCAAGCCATCTATTCTTACTACCTTAGCTTCTGGGAAACTAAGCCATCTATTCGTACTACCATAGCTTCAGAGAAACTAAGCCATCTATTCTTACTACGATAGCTTCTGAGAAACTAAGCCATCTATTCTTACTACGATAGCTTCTGAGAAACTAAGCCATCTATTCTTACTACGATAGCTTCTGAGAAACTAAGCCATCTATTCTTACTACCTTAGCTTCTGAGAAACTAAGCCATCTATTCTTACTACGATAGCTTCTGAGAAACTAACCGATCTAATCTTACTACCATAGCTTCTGAGAAACTAAGCCATCTATTCTTACTACGATAGCTTCTGAGAAACTAAGCCATCTATTTTTACTACCATAGCTTCTGAGAAACTAAGCCATCTATTCTTACTACGATAGCCTCTGAGAAACTAAGCCATCTATTCTTACTACCATAGCTTCTGAGAAACTAAGCTATCTATTCTTACTACCATAGCTTCAGAGAAACTAAGCCATATATTCTTACTACCTTAGCTTCTGAGAAACTAAGCCATCTATTCTAACTACCATAGATTCTGAGAAACTAAGCCATCTATTCTTACTACGATGGCTTCTGAGAAACTAAGCCATCTATTCTTACTACGATAGCTTCTGAGAAACTAAGCCATCTATTCTTACTACGATAGCTTCTGAGAAACTAAGCCATCTATTCTTACTACCATAGCTTCTGAGAAACTAAGCCATCTATTCTTACTACCATAGCTTCTGAGAAACTAAGCCATCTATTCTTACTACGATAGCTTCTGAGAAACTAAGCCATCTATTCTTACTACCTTAGGTTCTAAGAAACTAAGCCATCTATTCTTACTACCATAGCTCCTGAGAAACTAAGCCATCTAATCTTACTACCTTAGCTTCTGAGAAACTAAGCCATCTATTCTTACTACCATAGATTCTGAGAAACTAAGCCATCTATTCTTACTACGATAGTTTCTGAGAAACTAAGCCATCTATTCTTACCACCTTAGCTTCTGAGAAACTAAGCCATCTATTCTTCCTACCATAGCTTCTGAGAAACTAAGCCATCTATTATTACTACCATAGCTTCTGAGAAACTAAGCCATCTATTCTTACTACCATAGCTTCTGAGAAACTAAGCCATCTATTCTTACTACGATAGCTTCTGAGAAACTAAGCCATCTATTCTTACTACGATAGCTTCTGAGAAACTTAGCCATCTATTCTTACTACGATAGCTTCTGAGAAACTAAGCCATCTATTCTTACTACGATAGCTTCTGAGAAACTAAGCCATCTATTCTTACTACCATAGCTTCTGAGAAACTAAGCCATCTATTCTTACTACCATAGCTTCTGAGAAACTAAGCCATCTATTCTTACTACCATAGCTTCTGAGAAACTAAGCCATCTATTCTTAGTACGATAGCTTCTGAGAAACTAAGCCATCTATTCTTACTACCATAGCTTCTGAGAAACTAAGCCATCTATTCTTACTACGATAGCTTCTGAGAAACTAAGCCATCTAATCTTACTACCTTAGTTTCTGAGAAACTAACCCATCTATTCTTACTACCATAGCTTCTGAGAAACTAAGCCATCTATTCTTACTACCTTAGCTTCTGAGAAACTAAGCCATCTATTCTTACTACCATAGATTCTGAGAAACTAAGCCATCTATTCTTACTACGATAGTTTCTGAGAAACTAAGCCATCTATTCTTACCACCTTAGCTTCTGAGAAACTAAGCCATCTATTCTTACTACCATAGCTTCTGAGAAACTAAGCCATCCATTCTTACTACCATAGCTTCTGAGAAACTAAGCCATCTATTCTTACTACCACAGCTTCTGAGAAACTAAGCCATCTATTCTTACTACGATAGTTTCTGAGAAACTAAGCCATCTATTCTTACTACGATAGCTTCTGAGAAACTAAGCCATCTATTCTTACTACCATACCTTCTGAGAAACTAAGCCATCTATTCTTACTACCATAGCTTCTGAGAAACTAAGCCATCTATTCTTACTATCTTAGCTTCTGAGAAACTAAGCCATCTATTCTTACTACCATAGATTCTGAGAAACTATGCCATCTATTCTTACTACCATAGCTTCTGAGAAACTAAGCCATCTATTCGTACTACCTTAGCTTCTGAGAAACTACGCCATCTATTCTTACTACGATAGCTTCTGAGAAACTAAGCCATCTATTCTTACTACCATAGCTTCTGAGAAACTGAGCCATCTATTCTTACTACCATAGCTTCTGAGAAACTAAGCCATCTATTCTTACTACGATAGATTCTGAGAAACTAAGCCATCTATTCGTACTACCTTAGCTTCTGAGAAACTACGCCATCTATTCTTACTACGATAGCTTCTGAGAAACTAGGCCATCTATTCTTACTACGATAGCTTCTGAGAAACTAAGCCATCTATTCTTACTACCATAGCTTCTGAGAAACTAAGCCATCTATTCTTACTACCATAGCTTCTGAGAAACTAAGCCATCTATTCTTACTACGATAGTTTCTGAGAAACTAAGCCATCTATTCTTACCACCTTAGCTTCTGAGAAACTAAGCCATCTATTCTTCCTACCATAGCTTCTGAGAAACTACGCCATCTATTCTTACTACCATAGCTTCTGAGAAACTAAGCCATCTATTCTTACTACCATAGCTTCTGAGAAACTAAGCCATCTATTCTTACTACCTTGGCTTCTGAGAAACTAAGCCATCTATTCTTACTACCTTAGCTTCTGAGAAACTAAGCCATCTATTCTTACTACCATAGCTTCTGAGAAACTAAGCCATCTATTCTTACTACCATAGCTTCTGAGAAAATAAGCCATCTATTCTTACTACCATAGCTTCTGAGAAACTAAGCCATCTATTCTTACCACCATAGCTTCTGAGAAACTAAGCCATCTATTCTTACTGCCTTAGCTTCTGAGAAACTAAGCCATCTATTTTTACTACCATAGCTTCAGAGAAACTAAGCCATATATTCTTACTACGATAGCTTCTGAGAAACTAAGCCATCTAATCTTACTACCTTAGTTTCTGAGAAACTAAGCCATCTAATCTTACTACCTTAGTTTCTGAGAAACTAAGCCATCTATTCTTACTACCATAGCTTCTGAGAAACTAAGCCATCTATTCTTACTACCATAGATTCTGAGAAACTAAGCCATCTATTCTTACTACGATAGTTTCTGAGAAACTAAGCCATCTATTCTTACCACCTTAGCTTCTGAGAAACTAAGCCATCTATTCTTACTACCATAGCTTCTGAGAAACTAAGCCATCCATTCTTACTACCATAGCTTCTGAGAAACTAAGCCATCTATTCTTACTACCACAGCTTCTGAGAAACTAAGCCATCTATTCTTACTACGATAGCTTCTGAGAAACTTAGCCATCTATTGTTACTACGATAGTTTCTGAGAAACTAAGCCATCTATTCTTACTACGATAGCTTCTGAGAAACTAAGCCATCTATTCTTACTACCTTAGCTTCTGAGAAACTAAGCCATCTATTCTTACTACCATAGCTTCGGAGAAACTAAGCCATCTATTCTTACTATCTTAGCTTCGGAGAAACTAAGCCATCTATTCTTACTACCATAGATTCTGAGAAACTATGCCATCTATTCTTACTACCATAGCTTCTGAGAAACTAAGCCATCTATTCGTACTACCTTCGCTTCTGAGAAACTACGCCATCTATTCTTACTACGATAGCTTCTGAGAAACTAAGCCATCTATTCTTACTACCATAGCTTCTGAGAAACTGAGCCATCTATTCTTACTACCATAGCTTCTGAGAAACTAAGCCATCTATTCTTACTACGATAGATTCTGAGAAACTAAGCCATCTATTCGTACTACCTTAGCTTCTGAGAAACTACGCCATCTATTCTTACTACGATAGCTTCTGAGAAACTAAGCCATCTATTCTTACTACGATAGCTTCTGAGAAACTAAGCCATCTATTCTTACTACCATAGCTTCTGAGAAACTAAGCCATCTATTCTTACTACCATAGCTTCTGAGAAACTAAGCCATCTATTCTTACTACGATAGTTTCTGAGAAACTAAGCCATCTATTCTTACCACCTTAGCTTCTGAGAAACTAAGCCATCTATTCTTCCTACCATAGCTTCTGAGAAACTAAGCCATCTATTCTTACTACCATAGCTTCTGAGAAACTAAGCCATCTATTCTTACTACCATAGCTTCTGAGAAACTAAGCCATCTATTCTTACTACCTTAGCTTCTGAGAAACTAAGCCATCTATTCTTACTACCTTAGCTTCTGAGAAACTAAGCAATCTATTCTTACGACCATAGCTTCTGAGAAACTAAGCCATCTATTCTTACTACCATAGCTTCTGAGAAAATAAGCCATCTATTCTTACTACCATAGCTTCTGAGAAACTAAGCCATCTATTCTTACCACCATAGCTTCTGAGAAACTAAGCCATCTGTTCTTACTGCCTTAGCTTCTGAGAAACTAAGCCATCTATTCTTACTACCATAACTTCAGAGAAACTAAGCCATATATTCTTACTACCTTAGCTTCTGAGAAACTAAGCCATCTATTCTTACTACCATAGCTTTTGAGAAAATAAGCCATCTATTCTTACTACGATAGCTTCTGAGAAACTAAGCCATCTATCTATTCTTACTACGATAGCTTCTGAGAAACTAAGCCATCTATTCTTACTACGATAGCTTCTGAGAAACTAAGACGTCTATTCTTACTACCATAGCTTCTGAGAAACTAAGCCATCTATTCTTACTACCATAGCTTCTGAGAAACTAAGCCATCTATTCTTACTACCATAGCTTCTGAGAAAATAAGCCATCTATTCTTACTACCATAGCTTCTGAGAAACTAAGCCATCTATTCTTACTACGATAGTTTCTGAGAAACTAAGCCATCTATTCTTACTACCATAGCTTCTGAGAAACTAAGCCATCTATTCTTACTACCTTAGCTTCTGAGAAACTAAGCCATCTATTCTTACTACCATAGCTTCAGAGAAACTAAGCCATATATTCTTACTACCTTAGCTTCTGAGAAACTAAGCCATCTATTCTTACTACCATAGCTTTTGAGAAAATAAGCCATCTATTCTTACTACGATAGCTTCTGAGAAACTAAGCCATCTATCTATTCTTACTACGATAGCTTCTGAGAAACTAAGCCATCTATTCTTACTACGATAGCTTCTGAGAAACTAAGACGTCTATTCTTACTACCATAGCTTCTGAGAAACTAAGCCATCTATTCTTACTACCATAGCTTCTGAGAAACTAAGCCATCTATTCTTACTACCATAGCTTCTGAGAAAATAAGCCATCTATTCTTACTACCATAGCTTCTGAGAAACGAAGCCATCTATTCTTACTACCATAGCTTCTGAGAAACTAAGCCATCTATTCTTACTACCTTAGCTTCTGAGAAACTAAGCCATCTATTCTTACTACCATAGCTTCAGAGAAACTAAGCCATATATTCTTACTACCTTAGCTTCTGAGAAACTAAGCCATCTATTCTTACTACCATAGCTTCTGAGAAACTAAGCCATCTATTCTTAGTACGATAGCTTCTGAGAAACTAAGCCATCTATTCTTACTACCATAGCTTCTGAGAAACTAAGCCATCTATTCTTACTACGATAGCTTCTGAGAAACTAAGACGTCTATTCTTACTACCATAGCTTCTGAGAAACTAAACCATCTATTCTTACTACCATAGCTTCTGAGAAACTAAGCCATCTATTCTTACTACCATAGCTTCTGAGACAATAAGCCATCTATTCTTACTACCATAGCTTCTGAGAAACGAAGCCATCTATTCTTACTACCATAGCTTCTGAGAAACTAAGCCATCTATTCTTACTACCTTAGCTTCTGAGAAACTAAGCCATCTATTCTTACTACCATAGCTTCAGAGAAACTAAGCCATATATTCTTACTACCTTAGCTTCTGAGAAACTAAGCCATCTATTCTTACTACGATAGCTTCTGAGAAACTAAGCCATCTATTCTTACTACCATAGCTTCTGAGAAACTAAGCCATCTATCTATTCTTACTACGATAGCTTCTGAGAAACTAAGCCATCTATTCTTACTACGATAGCTTCTGAGAAACTAAGACGTCTATTCTTACTACCATAGCTTCTGAGAAACTAAGCCATCTATTCTTAAGAATTGATGTTGAAGGGTGGACAGCGGTACGGCACGTGGCGCAGCGCAGATAAATGACTTGAGCTAGCTGTTATCATTATTGGTATCGTGTATCACCGTCACATATTGGGCTGTAAATGGACCGTTCTAGTTTTAGTTTTGCCCCAGCCCATCTCTGGCTAAACTCCATCCACACCTCCTTCGTGTTGGGATCGATCGATCCCTGAACTCCCTGATTATCAATTTCCAGAAAACTATACAGGTAAGTTGTTGAGTATTTTGAAGGCAGGTGGGTGGGTAATTAGGCAATCGGGTGTTCAAGTAACAAACAACCAAGCAAACTAACAAACAAACTAATCAACCAAGCAACGAACCAACTCGACGAAACCGATGGAGCCACCGTCCATGATTGACTGACTTACCGACCGACCGACCCACTGACCAATAGACCGACTGACCGACCGACTGACCGACCGACAGACCGACCGAGCGACCAAGCAAGCGGCCGGCCGACGGACTGACTAGCTAACTACTAGTTTTGGACTCCTCTACGCGTGTATGATGAAAGGAAATTTGGTCCTGTGCAGACACCTAACTATCCATGTTGCAAACTTCTATTTTGATTACATCTCCAGATTATCACTATGGCGACGGCTGACACGGTATCGATAAGAGCTGCTGCTAGCGGAAGTAACCAGCTCACCCAATTCCCACCATGCCGTGTGTGTGGAGGGCTAGCTTCCGGGTTCCATTACGGTGTGACCACGTGCGAGGCTTGTAAGGTATGCAGATTATTCTGAGTACAAACAACAGCGTACCGCACACCTCAGCAACAACTTAACACGTTTCCAAGACAAAATAAAACGTATTGTTGAATATTTTAAACATAATTAAACTGGAAGGCGTTGCTGCCTATGGCAGTAATCTCTTCCAATCTAGTTATATTCAACGCATTCAACAGCACTTTCCTTACTAACAAACATGTTTTTGTTTTCGGAAGCTTTCTAAGTTATTTCTGAGCTGTATTCTAGCTTGTGGTGTTGTAGTGTGGACGTTATTTATTATATCGCAACATTTCTCCATATTTTGTCCCAGTCCTCATAAGATGATAGATAGTTAAATGCCTGAATGCGTCAGCGCATTAAAAATTGCATCATTTATTCTATTACGTCTGATGTATGCGATTCCGTGAACTATAGCCTGGGATTTTCTCTAGATAAGACCATTGCAGTCAACCCCAGGGCGACATGGGTCAGGTGGGTCCCATTTGCTGGAAGCTTTGCAAAGGGAGATAACCACGTTGTACACAGGAGCCTGGAGATATTTATCTCCCACTTAATCATCCAGCTAAGCATGGTCATAAATTCATCATCACAATTTGCTGTAAGAGAATACATCTTTGTGGTGCAGTTAAGGCCATTGGACTGGGCAGTCCGTGCCGCCAAAAGTACACAGCAATGGAGGAATCCACTTTTATCTATGCACCGCCCATCTCTAGCTGAGCTCCAACCCCCTCCCCCGCTCCCCCCCCCACCACCCACCACTCTTTGCCCGTGTTGAAATCGGTCAATACTGGCACTCTCTGAATCTCAATTTCCAGAAAACTATACAGGTAAGCTAATCTTTTGGAACTAATTTGAATGGGTGCTGTTGCAGACAAACTAGTTTTAAAATATTCAACATCATGTTTATTAAAAAGTAAAGCCATATCATTCGTACAACAACCCGTAGTCCGTCCTCAATTAAACGTTCGAGACGTTATCGACGTTATTCATGACGTCATTGATTATGACATCATCCTACACGTCACGTAGTTTATTATGGCGTCATATGATTGATGAATAAACTGGAAAGACCAATAGTTAACAAACGATCAAGTATCAAATATGGCTGCCTCTCCGATTGTTATGTTTGTATCATGATTACTTGTAGGTATTCTTCATGCGGACCACAAACTCCAAACAAAAGCACGTGTGTCCTAGAATCAAACGCTGTCACATACAGTCAAACAAACGTACGTGTGCCTACTGCAGACTCCAGCGATGTCTCTCAATAGGAATGTCGAAAAACGGTAAGGTGGTCGATTAAACCCATAACTAACCAATCTCAAATGACATTGAAAGGCAAAGCGAGCTTATACCACGGCGACCGTCCATCTGTCGCCTGTCTGTCGTCTGTCTGTCGTCTGTCGCACGTCATCAACCTTTACTTTACACGTCTTCTTCTCTACAACTGCTTGACTGATTTCAACACAATTTGTCAGAAAGCATCCTTTGCTTATAAAGATCCAGGATGGTTCAAATGTTGCTGATTGGTTGATTTTGTGTTACTTTTAGAAACACCTTTATAAATCTTCGATGAACCACTGGGACTCTTAATTTGAAACTCAAGAAACGTTATCTATGGCAAGCAAGTTTGTTCGAGAGAACCAGGATGATTTGTCTTGTGGTCAGCTTGGATGACGAAGTTTTTACAAAACGACTTCTCTAGAACTGCTGAACTGATGAGGCCAAAATTTTGGAAATATGATTATGGCCGTTAAATTTTTTCAAGGGATGTTGAAACGAAACAAAAACATGGCCACCGTGGACCAATCAAATTAACCATATTGAATTCTCTATTTGAAGGATGTTGATGGCGAAATTTGCGTCTGTCTGTCTGTCCATCCATCCATCCGTCCGTCCACCCGTCCATCCGTCTATACACCCACCCACCCTCCCGCCGCCCAGCCTCCCGCCCACCCGGCCTCCCGCCCGCCCTCCCTCTCGCCCGCCCACCCTCCCACCCGCCCGCCCGCCCGCCCGACTGCCCACCCGACCGACCGCTCATACATCCGTCTGTCCATCCGCCCATCTGTCTGTCTTTCTGTCATTGTATCTAAGAAACCCTGATCTGATTTGGCTTAAATTTTAACACAACAAAAAACTTACAGGACAAGATGATTTCCAGACGGTGTTCGTAATCGGGATAAATTCGAAAATGACGAAAAACAGAAATAGCCAGAAAATATTTAGAATGTGGCCAGAATAAGAGCACGCGGATCTAGCGATTTCTGATTTCACTTGTTACTGTCTGTGATATCAACAACGCTTCTGGCTGAATGCCAGCAGCGTCAATGGAGAAATTCATTTAAAGCTATGCCCCGCCAATCTCTATATAAGCTCCACCCGCGCCGTGTCCGCGATGGGATTGATCGATCCCTGTACTCTCTGAATCTCAATTTTCAAAAAGAAATCTACAGGTAAGCTGTTTACAATTTTGAAATTAACTTGGCTAGGTGCTGTTGCTATCTAGGGCAACAACAGCGCCCAGTCAAATTAGTTTCGAAATATTCAACATAATGTTTATTAAATAGTAGACATACAAATCGTACAACACCGTTTAGTCCGTCATCAATTATGCGTTCATGGCGAGCTTATCTATTTCATTTATGACGTCATTGATTATGGCGTCATCTTAGACGTCATTATACGTCAGATGATGGATTGATAAATGATAAAGTTTCATTGCATTACAGGTATCGCGCTGGTTTCTTTCCTTAATTCATTTGTCAAACATGCATCTTAATCCAATCATTTACTTTAATTCAATCGAAATGTCAAATTCCGTGCTTTTGTTTCTTTGAGAAAATGTTTCTAATTTGAACGCATTCCTGATAATGTCATTTTTGTTTTAATACAGCATCCATAATCGGAAGATACACACTACAGAGACGTACCCTGAACCACGAGGAGTTGATCAATCATAAGAACATGGTTCACCTTCATCACAAGTTGATTACGTCACCAGATCACGTGTATCAACGCATGGCGAGATGTCTGTCAAATGCAAGCAATGTGTATGATATTTTTGATGATGTACCCCGGGATTTGGCTGTACTGCATCAAAAGCAGATGGACTACTTTGTGAGTGAAGGGTTTAGAGGGATGGATGGATGGGTGTGTGTGTGGGTGGGTGGGTGGGTGCCTGCGTGTGTGGGTTGGTAGGTGGAGGGAGGGTGGAGGCAGACAAAGACTCACCGAAGGATAGATGGAAGGATGGATGGATGGATGGATGGATGGATGGATGGGTGTGGGGTGGGTGTGGGAATTGAGGGATGGCTTGTAGGTGTAGAGGTGTTGGATGGAGGTTGGCAGGTGGGCAGGTTGCTGGAGTTGGTGTCGTGCGGGGTATCGATCTGTGGCTGAGTGGGTCGGTCTGTGGATGGGTGTCTAGGTAGGTAGGTGGGTGTGTGGGTGAGTCCGCCCATTTGTGGGCGGGTTTCTGGATGGATGGATGGATGGATGAATATGTGAGTGGATGGACGGATATTAGCTTTACATGTTCTCCTATCTTATACACCGTTGTAATCACTCAGGAATGGCATTCTGCGTGTTCTATGACAGTTGGGAAATTGAATGTGTTATCCGAGTCCGAGTACGAGGACTTCTACCAAGTAACCGGACTGGATATTGACAATCGCCGCGCAATACATAAGGTGTGCATTGACTTTCTGGAGGATGGAATTGAAATGCAGATTAAGTTCTCTAAAACGATTCCTGGCTTCAAGAGGTTGTCCTTGACGGATCAAACGAATATTATCAGAGGTTTGTCAGCAAGTATGGATCCATACATGCTTTTCTGTGCATTAGTGTGTGTCTGTTACCATTCATACATATGTGGACATATGCTTGTGTGCATGCGCGTGCATATATGTTCACCTATCTGGACATGTTTTTCACCAATGGATCTTTCCAGTTTTAACAGTGCCCCGCCCATATTTAGCTAAGCTGCACCCACACCTCGCTCGTATTAGGATTGAGCGATCCATGACTATCAATTTCCAAAAATACTATACAGGTAGGCTATTGAATATTTAGAAAAATAGCAGAAACTAATTTGACTGAGTGCTGTTGCTGCCTCTGGCGGCAACAGTGCCCAGTCAAATTAGTTTCAAATTGTTCAAAAGCATGTTTATTAAATAGTGATGACACTCAACTCGTACAACAAGGCTTAGTCCGTCACCAATTATGCGTTTTTGACGAACTTATTTGCGTCATTCATCACATTATTGATTGTGACGTCATCCTGCACGTCACGTGGTTGATTATGACGTGATATGACGTCAGATGATGGATGTATAAACTGGAAATCCGCATAATGACGATCACCAGACACCGTGCAAACAATCGGATTCAAACATTACAGCATCTTGCCCTCCCGTTTTATCCAGATTTCGGATTTCCCGTATTCTTTTGGAGCATTTTCCGGATTAAGACCAACTTTGTCGTATAATTTCATGTGTTTACATCTGATTTGCGGTTTTCCAGCGCTATTTCAAAAACAACTTATCCGATTTGATTAAAGTTCAAATATCATATCAGAAGGGGATTCGCTTCCGGATCCATGGCTATCTCGCAAATTGCTGGTTCGATTTGGCTCACATTTAACACAAGGAAGGCTGTTACCGGACAGAATGTCACAACGTTGGTCGTGAATCATCATCATCATCATCATCATCATCACCGCCACCGCCGCCGCCGCCGCAGCCGTCGTCGTCGTCGTCACCCACGCCGCCGCCATCATCATCATCATCATCATCACCGCCATCATCATCATCATCATCTTAATCGTCGTCGTCGTCGTCAACATCATCATCATCATCATCATCATCATCATCATCATCATCATTGCCACCACCACCACCACCACCACCACCACCACCACCACCACCACCACCACCACCACCACCACCACCACCACCACCACCACTATCATCATCACCACTATCATCATCACCACCACCGTCACCACCATCATCACCATTATTATTATTATTATTATTATTATTATTATTATTATTATTATTATTATTATTATATTTATTATTTCAGCATCTGCGGGAGACTTTTCACGACTTTGCGCTGCTCGGTGTTTCAATGATGACGTAGGCGTTGGCTCGATTCATTTTGGAAACAGTTTTACTATAGAAGATATTTCCTGCGTTGTTGACGAGTCCTATATGCGGCAGTCATTCGATTTATCAGGAAAGTTAATGAAGCTGAGGCTACTGGATGAAGAGATTGCTGTATTGAAGGCTATCTGTATCACGTTTACAGGTGGGTAGAAATAGAGGGCGTTGGGTCATGTAAAGGATGGTGTAGAGAGGGTGGCATAGAGACACATGAGAGAGACAGAAGTGGAGAGGGTGTGGATGGGGAGAGAGGTTGGCTATGGCGACGTCATATTTCGCTTGGTCTCGTGCAATAATGGATGAATCCTGTTTTAGATACGTCACGCCTATTCCTGGGTGAGATTCACCCACACTTTCTCCGTGTTGGGATCGATCGAACCATGAACCCTCTGAATGTAAATTTTCTGAAAACTATACACGTAAGCTGTTGAATATTTTGAAACTAATTTGATTGGGTGCTGTTACTGCCTTTGCCTAATTCGCTCCCAGCCAAATTAGTTTTAAAATATATGACAGGATGTTTATTAAATTATAGTAAAGGCATGCAGTTCGTAAAACACGACGGACTATTAAGCGTTTATGACGGCCATAATTGTGTCATTCATGGCTTAATTGATTACATGTGACGTTGTTGATTATGACGCCATATGATTGATCGGTAAACTGGATTCATCCATTGCTTTGGTACAACTAGCCTTCTGACGGCCATAGCATATATAAAAGACAGTAATGACGCACGTAATACAAATGTCCAAAATGACAAGCTAGGGTCAGTTTTGACCCTTCACTGCGATGCCACCCGGCACAGAATGTATTGTTTTGTCGTGTTTATGTTCAAATTCAACCCACACTAGACATGTGGTAAACAATAAAAGTTAATACACAAAGTCTGTATCCATCAAAATATTATGGCAGGACTAGTACGGGATTGTAACATCTTGCTATCGAGTTGCCAAGTTATATTAAAATACATCCCTGATAACGCAGCTTACCGGGCCGATGCTGGGCCGATACTGGGCCGATACTGAAAGTATCGGCACGGTATCGGCCCAGCATCGGCCCGGTAAGCTGCGTTATCTGGGATGCTTCCACAAGATGTCAAGATTATTAAATCGTTGGAGCGAACAAAAGGTAGGCCTACAAATAGTATGCGGAATAATTGAAAACGTAAAAATTAATTTCTTTGTATCTGTTTTCTGTGCTCAGATCGCGTGGATCTTGAAGACAAAGCCGCCGTGGACAATATACAGTGGACTCTTATTGGGTGTCTATGTTGGCTTCTAAAGCGTAACCACAGCAAACCTGAATATATGTTTTACAAAATTTGGGATTGTGTTTTATTAATACGGGAACTCACTGAAAAATACAAAGTCCACGCAAAGGAAATGTTAAGACGATTACCGGACGGTACCGATGCGCCTTTGCTCAGGGAATTCAGCGGTTCCTGACACGGGCAAGCAAAACTAACGCGAGAACTTGACGTCCCCATTTAAAAATTTCAAAACAAATATACATGAAATCGGTTGCATATTTTGAAACTAATTTGACTGGAAGCTGTTGCTGCCATAGGCAGCAACAGCCTCCAGTCACATTAGTTTTCAAATAGTCGACATAATTTCCCTTACATCGTAAAGAATTTGTTGTGTCTGGTCTATGACGGTAAAAGGGTTAAAGACGATATTCAATTATTAATTAACAAGTTACTCTGCTGTTGATTTCATCGTTCTTATCTGTCACTCAACCTAATTTAGCACTTAAGAAAGGGACATGCAATGGGTAGATTAAGATCTGTCACTCATGTATATGACGTCGTAATCAATAGAGGAATCTGGCCGGTTTATCGATCAATTATATGACGTCATAATAATCGTCACATGTAGACCAACGTCATAATCAATTACGTCATGAATGACGCGATTTAGTTAGTAATAAACACTTAATAGTCTGTCTAGTTGTACGAATTGTATGCCTTTGCTATTTAATAAACATTTTGTTGAATATTTTGAAACTAATTTGACTGGGCGCTTTTGCTGCAATAGCACCCAGGCAAATTAGTTTCAAAATATTCAACTGCTTACCTGTATAGTTTTCTGGAAATTAATATTCAGGGAGTGCGGGGATCAATTGGTCCCAACACGGGCAAAGCGTTGGTGGGGGCTTAGCTAGGGGCCTATAGATGGGCGTTTTGTCATGAACATTGAATAACCAGTCAAGTGTACGAATTGTTTTTAATATTTAATAAGCATAGGCAGCAAAAGCAACCAGTTAAATTAGTTACAAAATAGTCACCAGCTTACCTGTATAGTTACCTCGATATTGGGATTCCGGGAATTCAGGGCTCGATCGATTCCAATACGGGCAAAACGTGGGCGGGCCTTAGCCATGAACGGGCGGGGCTTAGCTAGAAAAGGGCTGTCAGAGCTAGAAATGGACGAAGCTTAGATAGAAATGGCGGGCATATGTAGAAATGGGTGGGGCATATCTAGAAATGGGCGGGCCATATCTAGAAATGGGTGGGGCATATCTAGATATTGATTCCTCTATTTGCAAACTATTTGAACATAGCCATTCGTCGTCATAATTCAGACATTTTTCAAGGTTCAATATTATTTTGCCATTGTGACGTACATCTAAAGAGATGCCATACTAATCTGAAAACGCAGAGGGTATAGCATATTTTACACACGTGATACAATCTTCGCATTACACCTATTGGGTATAGGGTCTCATGTGACACAACAAATACATAGCTTAGTCGCCCATTCTAGCAAAAGCCCTCAACATCCTGGTACAGTTTCAAGTCCAATTATTTTCAAAATATTCAACAGATTACGGGTATGATTGATTTACATACACAACGCTGCAAGACTATCGATTACACGCACGCACGCACGCACGCACGCACGCACGCACGTAGTTATATATATTTATATATAATTAGGTGTCTATTCAGCGGCGGACAACCTAGGCCTTGCCTGATTGGTTGAAAATAAGTTATGGCGGTTTTCGTAGACGGGAGAAATATATCAACAGTTAGCATCAAATATCTGTCTTTGACGTCATAATAAAAAGCTGGAAATGCCATGTAAGATTATGTATGGGATATTGACTCACCCGGATGGATAGTAGACCTATAAGGCGAGGCGAGTTTTCCTTTAACTGTCTGTCTGCTCAACTTCTGCAGACTACATTTCCCATGGGGTTTAATTCAGGATATGCTGAATAGTTTGAAAACAATTTGACTGAAAGTTGTTAGTGGTTCAGCCACCAACAATTTTCAGTCAAATTGTTTCAAAAATATTCCGCAAGGCCAGCGTTATTACCCATTGAAATTATTGTCTGATGTCCTGCAGCAGTCAAACAGTTAAGCAATGACGTCATGACACGTCAGCGTTCTTACTGTTAATGTATCCCATGTATCTGTTATAATATTGTTATTGTGTTTCCATTCTGACTGATGTATTTTGCGGGTTTCGCTAATGATGTTTTACTCAACTGTATTATCGTCCGAAGATAATATATTATTTTAGTACGACAAATTATTTAATTTAAATCCACTAAGTATGTATTTAAATCGTGTGTCCATTGGCTCGCCAATGTTTATTTGAATTTAACTTTATTTTTTGCCTTGTAAAAGCGGCATTATTTTCCCAAAAATTGTTTTCTTTATATGTACGTAAGGTTTAAATAAATACATTTCCGGGATTGGTTTTATGTGTTTGTGTTATGTACTTTCTCGTCTTGCATCTTACCTGAAGGTTTTACTCGATTACTCCTACGTTGTTGTTTCTTATGTCACAAATAATGCAGCTTACTGGGCTAATGCTGGACGGATACCATGCCGATACTTTCAGTATCAGACAGGTATCGGCCTAGCATCGGCCCCTTAAAGCTGATAGATCATTATGAAATTAATTAATTTTTTTGTAAAAGAATTGTAAGTGAATTAATTATTCATGTTTGCAATCTGTATCAAATAATCGTCCGCCATATAGTTTTGCGGCGGCCAAGTGGTCTTTTCCCCTCACATCCAGCCTAATAAAAGAGCTCGCCAAATCTAAATCCGTCCAATTCACTTTTTGATGCAAGTGTGTAACGCATCTAAGGAGAGCCCCAATATCAATGTTTCTTCAAGTAAAATACAGAGAAATCACGAACTGAGGACACAAAAAATTTAATAAATATATTGATAATTACGTTCTGTCCCATCCAGGATAAATATCCATTGAAAATCTGATATAAATCGAGTAGTTATTCTTTCTCAGACCAGCTATTCCACCTTGAGCAAACTCTAGGACATTTTGAAAATGCCAACAACGCTTACGTAATCGATCTGTGGGTAGATTAATTCAACTAGTTTATTTGATATGTATTTGCATATCAAAGATATACGTGCTAGCCAAATAGTAAGGTCTGGTCTGCTGAGAGCCTTTGTAATCTGCATGAGATTTTATAAAATCCCCCGCACTGGAATAATATAATAGGGGAGCGTAGGGAACTGTGTAGGCATTTTCATATACTATGCGTGATTTTTAAAACATAAACAAGGATATTGTGGTATGGTGAGAGGGAACTAATAAGTAACTCTATGCCGCATCCGTTGTCATACACACACACACACGTGCACGCATGCAAACACGCTCGCGCACACGCACGTACGCACACGCCCGCACACACCATTGCCGCTGCCATGGCCACCGCCTCCACCATCGCTGCCGACACCGCAGACAGTGATGCTGCCGCCAATAACGACATAACCCCCAAAAGTAACAGCTACGACCAGTCGTGGCGCTGTTGTAAAACATACTCCGAGCCACCATCATCACAATAACAAATTCAACCAGCACCAATGTCAATAGAACACATACAATAGCAAACACCACCCCTACTGCAAGAAGCACCATTAGCACAAACCACCACTACCATAACCACCACCACGTTCACCACCACCACCATCATCCCCTAACACTGCAACAAGAAAAACTAAATTGCCTTTCCGGAAATCCGCAGCCTGTTTTTGATGTACCACATTTCTCCTCACCCCCACCAGCTCACCCTTCCCTCATCTCTGAGATAATGATATGGATAACTCATATAACAAATTCGCTGATTTTAAATGAATGATTTTGGTCGAGATATCTCAAAGAACGAGATGTTTATAAGAAAACTGTTGACCACGCCACTGGCCATAGGAGCCAGCGCAGAATATAACTGTTCTCATCTAAACTGCAATCATATGGGTAGCTCACATAACAAATTTGGCTGAATTCTACCAAACGGTTTTGACAGAGAGACAGACCGACAGATGGACGGACGGGCGGACGGGCGGGTGGATTGGCGGACGGGCGGGCGGACGGCAGGCGGGAAGGCGGTATATCTTATACGTGGTTAGCTGCAGATCGCAGTTCAATAAACCACCATCTCCTTAGTCAGTCAGCCAATCACAAAAGCATATTCCGGAAAATATAAAAAAACTAATCGATTTGACTAAAATATTAACATATCGGATGAAATTGACATGCAAGAGGATTTGTGGACTTTGGCCATATTTCAGATAAAAGAATCCTGATCCGGGTCGGATAAACACGGGATCTGTGGATATTTCGGGATCTACTAGTCGATTTGGCTCAAATTTTAACATAGTGCTTTGGGGGTGATGCGACAAAATCCGTAAATATTGTAAAATAAACAAATCTGGAACCCGCAGCTACTGAGATTATATCGAGTTTGTTTCAACATGTGGGGGATAACTATCAACCACAATCAACCTCAAAACCATATAACCACGATCAGGACACTAGAGTAATGGGGAAGATTGCTAACAGAGAAAAAGCACTGACAAGAACAGAAGGTCAGGTGCTGGTGGTGATGTATGGTGCATGTGGTGCTGGTGGTTGTGGTGGTGGTGGTGGGGGGGGGGGGGGGGTTGTGGGGACGACGATAACAACGACAACAGTGACGATGACTGGTGATAATGATGAAGGAGATGATGATGATGATGACGATGATGATACATGGTAGTGCTGGTGGTTGTGGTGGTAGTGGTGACAACGATGACGACGACAATAGTGAGGATGACTGATGATGATGATGATGGAAAGAAAAATGGCGCTCTGTAAACAAGGAGGGATTTCGATCCCATAAAGACTTCCGAACTCCTGGGTCTACCTCTGCTGTTATCGTCGTCGTCATTATCATCGTCGTCATTGTCGTGGTTACGGTCATGGTTGCGGTCGTCGTATCGCGGTAGTACTAGTAGCAGCAGTCGTCGTCATCATCGTCATAGTAGTAGTAGTAGTAGTAGTAGTAGTAGTAGTAGTAGTAGTAGTAGTAGTAGTAGTGGGTGGGGCATAATGAGGGAGTGCGGTTGTTGTTGTTGTTGGTGGTGGTGGCGGAGTTGGTAGTTGTCGTGGTGATGGTGATAGTGGTAGTGAAGCGATATTGGTATGTTAGTGGTACTGGTATTGATAGCTCAATCCAACATCATTTTGCATTTTACCAAATTCGGCCCTTGCCAAATATAAGGTATATGTACATATTACCCCGATCTCCCCTATACTACTGCGAATTCTTATCAGTGGCTCGGTGTAAAAACATCCTATCGCCGTCGTATAAGATATACACACATTTTAGAGGCAGTCTTTCCGCGACTATATTGTTTAGGGCTCATTCGCTTTGATATGCAAATAAACTAATTGGATTGAATTGAATTGATCTACACATAGATCAATGGCGTCAGCGTTATTGATATTTCCAAAAGGTCTTGGTGTTCGTGCAAGGTGGCCTACCTCGTCCGAGAGAGAATAACTACACATTTATATTCAATTTTGAATGGATATTTATGCTGGGTGGGATAGAACGTAATTATAAACATATTTATTTGCTTTTTCCGTCCTCAGTTCGTGATTTCCCTGTATTTTATGTGAAGAAACTTTGATATTATAGTGCTTGCTAGACGTCTTACAGGGGAGGCATCAACAAGTGAATGGGGACGGATTTAGAGTTAATGAGCTCTTTTATTACGTTGGAGGTGTGGAGATAAGAAAATGGTCGCTGCAAAACAATATGGCGGACGCTTACCTGATACAAATTGTAAATAGGAATAATTAATTCACCTACATATCTTTTACTAAAAATATTTCTTAGTTTCATAATGACCCTTCAGCTTTAAGCTGCGTTATCATGAGTGTTTATATATTTCGCTCAGCTGTCCTGAAAGGCCAAGTGAGCTTATACCACAGCGACTTCCCGCCACCTGTCTATTGTCCGTTGTCTGTCATCTGCCCAACAACTTTTCGTTTAAACGATTTCCTCTCAAACACTGCTTAGCCGATTTTAACCAGATTTGTCAGGATCCTTCCTTGTGTCATCGTGATATATGATAGGTTAAATGACACTGATTGGTCGATTGGCACACTTGTCTTGTTGGAGTGTGTGCTATTGTCAGAAATGCATATAAACATCTTATCAGAACTTGACAGTTTGTTGTTAGGATTATCTTCATCTGTGTAGGACTTGCATGGTAATGTGCACGATACTTTAATTGTTTCAGTAACACTAAGATTCGAGTGTCCATACAAATAAGCAAAGTGTTTTACCCTTGCCGCTTAAGAGAACGATTTTGCATTCTTGACTGTCTGTCTAGGCGTCCGTCAGTTTCCCTAGGGACTATTCAGCATCCTACATGTATCACCTTCAATCCAGTATAAATGTATGCAAATTAAATCAATAAGGCCAACAAAGGTTAAAATATATTTTAGGAACACTCAATGTATAAGCACCATGAGATGGCCATTATGCCATGTATAGAATGAATCCGCTCTTTATGCCTCTGTCAAGTCTCGCTAGACTCCGCCAAATTATTTGTGTGTGTTAAGATCGATTTGTATCCTTTAAATCCTGGATTCCTGCAATCCAAATTCCATGGTAACTATAGATGAATATGGCAGCAACACGCGCACAGTCGAGCTAGTTTCAAAATATTCAACAACATATGTATTAAATAGTAAAGACATACAATTTGTACAACTTGAAGCACTATACCAGGTGTATAACGGACTATTTCTGTCAATTTTTATGGTGACGCCAACCTATAGGCGACGTAGTTGATTATGATATCAATAATTTTGAAACGAACGTAGCTGCTGCCCAATACGTATGTTCCTATACTAGCCATGGTGACTAATCTATGACAAATTACCTCTTTCATCCCAACATATAAGACTCACTGTTATGTAGCATAACTATAACTATATAATGTAATGTCACCAAGTATTAAAACATATTATAGTAACAGATGTATCAATTTCTTGCTCCACTATGATCCGACTACTCTGTAATATAGTTGTAGGGGAGACGTGGTTGCAAGATGTGTCTTATCGCGCTTCCTTTTAGACAAAAAGCAAATTATGTTAAAACCAAAGGTCAAAATATCAGAGATTAACCCTTTAACACTCATATCAGCCAAAAATGGCTTCTGCAGTGGTCTTGAGAAATGTCTATTTGCAGACCAAGAGAAGATTAGTTTGGAAAATTTACCACTGGAATGACTGGCTCGATAACCATGTCTTCTCATGGTCTGCAAATCGACATTTTCGAGAAAGTTTAAATTTTCTTAAACAAATTCAAGTGTTAAATGGTTAAGGGCCATCACAAAGATGTCAACACATATGTTTAATTCGGGGTGGGTGGGAGGCGGCGTTATTTCCGATGGTTACATATCTGACGAGCGATAAGGCTTAAAGAATACGAATGCCACTAATGTTCACAGCTGATTGATTTAGGGGATAGATTTAAGCTTCTGGCGGTTTCTGATATAATCCTTTGAACCATGTGCTATCAGTACGTCAACTTTACAGCATTTGTGTAGGTAAGGAAAGGTGACAGGGCACTCCATCTAGAAGCATATCAACAGACGCTGCCTTATATATTCGCAGCTGACCATGCACATTATGCGCAGTATGCAGCCGTGCACTTGAGTTCCATACAATCAGTCACTGAGGATACACTTACCTACTTCTTGAGAGAGTAGCAAGGTAACAAGACGGGTCCATGGAACGACATCTGTAATAATGTGTATATAGACACGGCCTTTATGCAGTTTGATCGTGTGCAAAGTGGAATCATTGGCTTCGCAATTAAACATGATACACTCAAGTATAGATATTGAGGAGAGAAGAAAGAGGCGGGTGCTATGTCTTCAAACATGCACTCGTCTGTCGTCCAAACTAGTTGACATGATCGACGGAATGGTTATTTTCCATTGTTACTGACGGAGAGGCTGCACCTAAGATGCTGTTTATGTTGGCCTGGCTCCAGTAAGAGTCTGCATACCTCGATTAACATAGGCATTTAAGATCTGCTAGTGTGCACCAATATCTCTAACGGATTGTCCATGTCTATCAAAATATTAAAGGCCCGTTATAATTTTGTCCACCATGGGATTCCTTTACAATAGCAGCTACGCATCCTAAAGGGTGTAACTAATCTAGTGTAGGAACGTGTATGCCCAAATTGTAGAGGAACAATACTGTAATGGACCTGTGGAACATATGGTGATTATATAAGTCTGGCGATAAGTCTGGAGACCAGTTTTCCCGGATTGTATTACATACTGACATGCTGATCCTGAACAGAGATATTAACTATGATGGCCGCCCTCTCTAAGATCTGGAGATGCTAACACCAGATTCAAAGTTTTAGCAAGAGACTGGTTACAGGGTATCAATAACAGCCCAATCAATATAAAGCAGAAACTGGTGTAACACAGGACAAATTGTAATAGTAATCATGCATGTGTCTTTGTTTCGTACAGTTGTCTTCATTGTGTATCAAAAATCTAGTTGTAAAAATTTGGTGGAATATGTATTATATGGTTTATCATGGTCGAAATTTATTGGTTTGTGCTCCTCCGCCCGTAGCTTTTATATTGATAGCATGGTCTATAATCACATTATTTGCATACACTTTCCGTCTGTCTTTGAGAATCGTCTTTGAGAATAATCTTTTGCATCAGTCGCATCTTATGATTCGGGTTGCATTATCTCCACTTTCGTGCAGAGCCGAGTTAAGCACGTGCAATGCTAGAGTGTATTAATAGTCTCATTGGCAGACAGGGTAGAGAACAGACATTTGTCACAAAAATCGCAAATTTCCTACGCTCCTTCTTGTTGTCAATTTCGTTACAAAAGAGATGAGCGTGTCGTCTGGTTCACTAAAAAGGACGATGATAAGGCCTATGTCATCGACCTGTCATCACTGGTCATGAGCTAACTGTCTCTTTACGTTGGTGCCCCCCCCCCCCCCTGAGAAACTGCACATTTTGATTATCGATGTTATTTCAGCAACTTTTGTGTCACACTACTTGAGTCGTCATAGTCAGCTGCGCCATATTCTGAGCACCACGACCAGCACCACCGCCATTATAATGTTATTTGTACATTCAAATGCAACATATATTCCACCACCCCCACAACCTCCGCCCTACCAACACAACCACCCACCCCACCCACCACCCGAGCTCATGGACGCTGTTTGTAACTTCTTTGTAAAATGCTAAAGGCCTTTTTTGATTGATTGTTTTTCATTTTAACAGATGAAGAAGGATTCATAGTCATTTGGTTCTATCTGTCATATGATTGGAATATGAAAAATAAGCTCCAGTAACGATGGCAGGCACGCTTTTAGAGTTACTCATTCCAGATACGTTTGACGCAAAAAAGAATCAAAATTATAAAGGACTTGTAACTTTGAAACGGTTGTTTGAAGCTAGATTTAGCAAGGGGAAGCCATTTCTCATGTCAATATCCATATCTCTTTCTCATAAATGTTATCAAAATTCTGATTCATAGGTTTTTATCAAAACCAGAACTTTATGTATTAGTTTCCGGATTTAGCATTTAAATAGATTCCAAATGTGAACTCGATGCTAGAAATAAAGAGTTCCTTTCGAGGTCATATAATTAAATGACTAGAGACCTCACATTAGCTGGTAAATATTGTCATAATATTTTCCATGACAAAAGGTTTTGGGACTAAGAATCGGCCATGTTTTCTGAAGGCGGTCATCTTGGATTTTAAGACACAATTCGTGTCCTAGGATAATGTCTTTCCTATGGCCCTATGAGTCTTCCATGTCAAATGATTTCAAGTGGATATCCTGCTACTTAAGGCAGTGACCTGGTGTGGTAGTTAATGATCTTTTGCTAAGCCAATTCCTTTTATGCATGTGCAATGATGGTGCCTATCCAAAATACATATGAGATACTGTTCAATTGAGGAATCAATTTCTAGCCTTGTCCTGCCCATTTCTAGCTAAGCTACGCTCCGCTCAATTTGAAACCCTAAACCATGAACCAGTTTTCACACTTCACGCCTTGATTTCACGGAACCCTAGTTTCACAGCATCTATATAGGTAACCTCTGGGAGATTTGAAACTAATTTAATTGGTGGTTTCTGCTGCCTATGGTAGCAACAACCCCGATTCAAATCAGTTTGAAATTATCCAACAGTATACTTATTAAATGGTAAATCCATCAGAGAAAGACAATGGAGACACTTTCGTGATGGACTTTGCCACTTTCGTGACGGAATTACTTCGTTTTGAATGTGACTTCAGCTAGTGTTGTATTTGATTATGACGTCAGCCACTTGGGTGGCAGATCGGATACCTCAATTCTTTCTCCCTTCTTACAAGTAACCTGGGTTACTATGACAGCCATTTAGATAAGCCATGTGTATGTCTTTATCAATCTGTGACGAATTGGTAAAGTGGGTTATCTTTCTTCTATCATGATGAATTAGCACACCGTGCTAATGAGAAGTGTAACAGTCCTTGTTGGATATGAATATTCGTGGTCATCGTGAGGCAGCAGACGCGACCAACTTCAAACACTACTGTTAGAGATATAATAGATTCGCACAATCGTCATTGAGTAGTTAGCTTCTCTCACCCGAGCGAGAAAATCCAAATAGATGAGCTGCTGGAACATGCCCTGTAGGTAGAGAATGGTGATGATCATACCATGCCAGAAGTTTGTGAACTAGCTAGAAATTTACGTCAATCATATGCACCATCTAAATGATTCCCACATCTAATTCACTCAGACATAGTAACTATCCAACTGTATTTCCATTCAAAACCCACCACACAGCAAAGATGGTCCATGTGTGGCCATGTGCTAAGGATGCCAGAAGACACACCAGCACGGAGAGCCTTGGAATTCGCCCTACTCGGAGCCAGCAAATACAGAGCCATGAGAGGACGTCATTACATAAATCTGCTAAGCGTGCTAAGAGGTGACCTCAAGAAAGCAGGATTAGGTACACTCAAGTCAAGAATGGACCTGAGGAAGCTAAGGATTTTGGCTGAGGACAAGACATAGTGGACAAAAGCGAAGAAGGACTGATTGCAGCTGTATGATGTTTCTACTACCACAGCCGCAGAATAAAGTAATCATACATACATACACAGTCCTCCAACTCCGTTATCAGATATGGTCTCCTAAATGAGACGCGTTGTGAAAGCCATCATGGAGATCGAGATGCATTGCTGGTATTCCTACATCGGACAACATAGACTGTATGTCAGTGCGGTCCCATGAAGAGTGCCAGCTTCTAGCTGGAAATTGTCATACATTTTCTTTCTACTGGGCCGTTGCACACTTGTCCCTAATTGGATGAAAATTTAATGGTTTTCAACGAAACATACAATGGAACTTTCCAGTTTATCTATCAATCATATGACGTCATAATCAACTACAAGATATGTAGGATGACGTCATAATCAATGCTGTCATGAATGACGTAGATAAGTTCGTCACGAACGCTTAGTTGATGACGGCCTAAGAGTTGGTGTACGAAATGTATGGTCTTACTATTCAACAGGGTTGTTTTGATTTAATCAAATCGATTAAATCATATGATTAAATCAACGATTAAATCAAGCTGAAAAAATCAACTTTTTGATTTTTTGGGGATTTTTTTCCTCCTCAACTCCGCTCACTTGCACTAAAAATTTATAAAGATTAAGAACTAAGAAGCTTTATTTCTATCAGTGCAGTACTACAGTTAGTGGGAACATTCCTTAGTTGTTATTTGACACGTAAACAGCACAGATCAATAATATTTATAACAGTTCTGTGGACATAATTTTTAACTGACTTCCCTTTGTCTGCTGCCAGCCACTAGACAATAATTTCCATAGACAATAATAACTCTAAACCAGCTGAATATTTTGAGACCAATTTGACTGACATTAATTGCCGACTACATTCGGTTAAATTGTTTTTTAAAATATTTTACATCATGTCCATAGTGATACAACCTGGAACATTGTATCCACAACATATTAAGACGGTTAAAACGTAGCCCATCAAGTGTAGACTAATCATGGTTATGGTAATGTAGGCAAGTTTATTTGATGTTTGTTCATGACCCGTCCAATAGAACAGAAGCTATTTCAAATTGTGATAACAAATTCAAATATGTCTTAAGAACAGCAAGAACAAATTCTGGGAGTCCAGAACATGAGTGCATGTAAAAAAAATCAATGATTTTGTTATGGTAGTAAAAAAATCATGAAAATCATGAAAATCGAAAAAATCTTATTAAATCGAAAGAATTCCGATTTTTTTCGAAAAAATCTTAATTCTTTCCAACCCTGCTATTTAATAAAGATGCTGTGGAATATCTTGAAACTAATTCGACCGGGTACTGTTGCTGCCATATGCAGCAACACCATCCAGTCAAATTAGTTTCAAAATATTCAACAACTTACCTGTATAGATTTTTGGAAATTGATAGTCAAGGGGTTCAGGGATCGATCAATCTCAACACTGCGATGTGTAGGTGGAGCTTAGCTAAGAGATGGGCGGGGCATAGCTAAAACTGGACTCCTCCATTATACTCAGATGTGCAGCTCGGCCCAGTGAGGAAAAACCTGTTGAAACGCGTGGCATTTAGCTTGTCTATGCATTGGACAACACGGGGAAGACGTCTAGCATGCGAATAGGAATGTTCGCTTCTAAAGCCAACATGGAGTTCATATATGGCTTAAACCGATGTTGGCATATTTCATGACGTGTTGAGACTGTGTGTATTTGCAAGTCACTGTCCTCTAGCTTCTCTAGCTACATACAAGCTTGTGCCGCTTCAGTTCTTGGTAAATAGATCTGAAGAGACAAGGAAAGTGAACCCAGACTAGACTAGCACATAATACAATCTGCCTTGTAATGGGCATGGTTCCATGCCATTGCCATGTTAACTAAGGTCATGTCACATGTACATTCGGATGATACCAGTAGTTCACTGGTACAGTGGTGCATACGATCGCACAGATAGGACTACCACATATCCGGGTTTCTGGAACTTTGACAAAGCCAGTTAGGTTGTAGAATATGTCACATGACCGATTGACTTCTATACAGCACCAGGGCATTTTTGTGGTTTTATGCTCAAGAAGTTGTAGTAGGTAACACAAGCCAGATGGATGTTGATTCCAGCTTTAGATCATCCGGCTTACCCAGACAATGTCCGAAGCTCATTCCAGTAGGGCCTGACATCAGTCATCGTTGACATCCATTTAAATCAGGAACAGATAGAATGGACCTTTCCAGTTTATCCATCAATCACCTAACGTCATAATCAACTACGTGACGTGTAGGATGAGGTCATGATCAATGACGCCATGGATGGCGTAGCTAAGTTCGTCCCGAACGCTTAATTGCTGACGGACTAAGCATTGTTGTACGAATTGTATGTATTTGCTATTTAATAAACAGGCAGCAACAGCACCTAATCAAATTAGTTTCAAAATATTGAACAGCTAACCTGTATAGTTTTCTGGAAATTGATAGTTAGTCAGTTCATGGATAGTTCGATCCCAACACGGGAGCCTAAGATGGGCGGGGCATAGCTAAAACTGGAAAGGTCCATTGTTTTTTATGTAACACAAGCCAGATGGATGTTGATCCAAGCTTTAGATCATCCTGGTTACTGAGACACTGCAGGAAGCTCATTCTAGTTGGTCCTGACTTCAGTCATCGCTGTTTGACAGCAGCCTTTCATCCATTTAAATCAGGAACCGATAGAATTAACCTAGTATGCAAGACGATGCTATACACGGGTAAGTGAGCTCTCATGGATGCATCTACTATCAGGGATTGGCGACAGATGGGCCAGAGATCGTGTCTTGATTATTGAGAAGTTCAGTCGCGATGGATAATATACCAGAACATAAGACACTGGTGGAAGGAGAACAGGCCTCTCATGACAACAATAATAACTGATTAACTTCATTACTGAGCTACGAAGTGTTCCTTTATTTAAATGACAATACAAAGTCAACAGTATACTCGGACATCAGATTAATACGCCCTCGTGACTAAATCTCCGTGATTAACGATTTGGACATTACACCAATCTGATGAATAAATCGGGGTCCGGGTTGAAAATTTTAATATTTTAAGGACACAAATAAAATTTGAATAGCCACAGTTGGTCCGCTATTGTGTTGTAATGTGCGCTGTGGAATAAGTTACTGGATACTGAAATAGTTAAATTATGTAAGAGATATTCTGTTCAATATTTTAAAAGTAAGATTAGTTTCAGAATATTCAAGAAATTTATAATTTATCAACAAATATGATAATATTTAAAATATATTAAATTTATAAAGCAACAAAAAACTCAAATTATGATTGCAATTATTCTTATTGTTTCAAATGTCTATTTACAAAGAAAATGCACACACTGCTTTTTAGTATTATATAAAACTTGAGGTGAAATATTCTTTGCAAACATTAACGTGCAGTGCATGATGTGTATCGTCATATTTATATCGTGCACCAGGGGAAAGTGAGACTGGTGGTGAGGGTTCTCATGTTATTGTTGTCAATCAAAGATTTGTATTAAGTGGGATTTGGAAAAAGAGGGGAGCTGGATCATGGACCCTCGACGGAGTCCAAACCCTGGGGAAGTGGTCCCTAGACGCCCTCTTATCGATGCCATTTCAAACAAAACACCAGAATTAAAACTTAAAACAGAACCACAGGCTTCATTCAAATAATCGGAATTCAACTTGATACAACTGACAAGAAGAAGAAGTAGAAGAAGAAGAAGAAGAAGAAGAAGAAGACTTTTCATGGTACTTTATTGAAAGGAACATATCAAACATAAAACATCACATTAAAATATCACAGTTAATAAAATAAATTAAATGCCTGTTAAAATACATGTGTTTAACTGCAATATTAAAAGTTCGCTCCGCATATACAAAACCATGAATCACGCATATGTGTAACATGGTCTCGCCTGCAAAACAAACAGAACAGCTTTAATACACTCTTATAAAAATCCGTTTAAAAGGTTCATTATCTACGCCACAACACTCAAAGACCCAACAACCTTAAACAAATCTGTAACGATCCAACACTTCGATGGTGGGCCCTGTCTGGTGGCGTCTATATCATGTTCTCTCGGGCATTTGGCTTATGGCATAGTCGCAAAGCTAAGTTAGTGCAAGGGAACCCTAAGGAATATTAGTTTATGCAAGTTAAGTACAAGCTTGATTTAAGAGCTAGATCAGAGAATACAATCTGATTTAAAGAGTTGGTTTCATAATTACAAAGAGGACAGAAAGAAAGAACAAATCTAATTTAAGAAGATGATTGCCAACAAGTTAATGTCAAGCGCCTCCACCACCACCCCACCCCCTCTGATACCCCCCCCCCCCCCGCCCCCACCACCCACCTCACCCATTGAACGTCATCAGCTGTGACACATGCATGTGTCTCTGTTTATTCCCTCGTTACCTTACCGAAGCGAGAAATGAACTGAAACGAGATCCACAGGTGCTGTTGCAAAGACTCGCTGGCTGCTGGGTGATATCTGAACATTCAAATAATCGAAATAATCAAATAATAGACATTTCCAATTTATCCATCCATCATATGACGTCATAATCAAATACGTGACGTGTAGGATGACGTCATAAGCATGATCTTATGAAGAATTCGAAATAGTCCGTGTTTAACGCTTAACCCTTTAACCTTTAAGTTTGTTCTAGAAAATTTCAATTTTCTCATAGAAAATGTCCATTTACAGACCAAGAGAAGACTGTTTTGAAAATTTACCATCGGAATGACTGGCTCCATTATCTGGATCATGACCAAAGTCTTAAGTCCATTGTCTTCTGGCATAACCTGTCTTTTGTTAAAAATTATAGCCAAATCGCGGAGTGTCCGACAGACGGGCGGACAGATGGACGGGCGGGCACGCAGTATTGAAAGACAGATTAGCGACATATATTGTTAGAATTATGAAATAGATAATTGGATGGATGGATGGATGTATGCATGGACATATAGAATGGATATGTGCAATGGCTGAGACGGCTACTGTTGGACCTATGCACCTTTCCTGTCGGACATGTTATAGTACCTGGATTTGCTCCGTCCTTAACATTAGTCCACTCTTAAATATGATTCTGTCGTTATGTCAACAAATATATATATAACCGAGCTTCTAAACTGCAACAGACGACTTGATCGCGAAATAATAACCATAGAAAATATGGTAATTGAAGTAACATTTGGCAAGTTTAAATTTGTAATCTATGTTCTCTATCGCCCCCCCCCCCCCACCTCCACACAAACAGCCCACGAGATATGTGGGAAACAATCGAAATTTCACTTGAACGGGTTATTGACACAGGTCTGCCAATTATAATATTGGGTGATTTTAACACAGATTTACTATATCCTCAATTATCAACGTTAAAACAGATTATAAACAACAATAACCTAACGTCACTAATAAAAGAGCCGACCCGTAAAACTCACACAACAGCAAAGATAATCGATTTAATTCTAATTAACAATGGTATTAACGCCGAAGAATCTGGCATAGTCAACTTTTACGAATATTCTGATCACATAGGTACATATGTAGTTGGTTCCATGCCAGTACTCAAAACTAAGATGTATCAAAGAAAGATATACAACTACACACACATAGATAAGTCTAGGTTAAATGAGATAATTCGAAGCACCCCATGGGATGCTCTTCTGAACATTTCTGAAGATATGGATGAAGCGTGTGAAATTTTTACTCGTCTTTTTATTGACATGGCTAACGAATGCATACCAAACAAAATGTTTACAATTCGCGGAAATGACAAACCAAGGTATAACTCAGCTATACGACATGAATCTAAGAAACGGGATTGCCTCAGAACAAAAGCATTACGATCGAACAAAGCAGTTGGTATGGTAACATACAAAAAACTAAGAAATAAGGTAACTAACCCAACAAGACGAGCAAAACATCAGTTTTACGATACAATTTTCAGTCGTCTCACTGACCCTTCCCTTCGAAAACCAAGATCCTACTGGAAAACATTAAAACACCTAATCAAGGGTAACGACATTTCTAATATTCCACCACTTAAATGCTTGAATAATAACGACTATGCATACCCTGATTTAGCCAAAGCAAACTGTTTGAATACATTCTTTGCCAGCATATCCAATATAGAAGATTCACGTCACAATCTACCACAACTCATACACAAAACTGATGGCCCTCTTACTGATATAGTTATCCAATCACAAGAGATCACCGATATTATTCAAACTATAAATACAAACACAGCTTCAGGGCAAGACACTATCAGTCACCATATGCTAAAATTAGCTCAAGAAACAATACATATTCTTTTAACAATCCTCTTCAATAAATCTCGTCAGGCTTGTATCTTCCCGAATTCCTGGAAAATCGCTTGCATAAATCCTCTCTTTAAAAAAGGAAATCGGCAGGAACCTGGAAAGTACAGACGACCAATTTCACTTCTAAGCGTTTTAGGAAGAATTATGGAAAGGATACTATTTAAGCACAACTACAATCATCTGAATTCTAATAACCTATTATACCAATTTCAATCAGGATTTCGACCAAAGTATTCAACCACACACCAGCTAATCGAAATGTGTCATATCCTGTCGAAGGCTCTAAATGAAAGAAAATATGCTTGTACCGTCTTCTTTGACGTCTCAAAGGCATTCGACAAGGTCTGGCACAAGGGTTTACTACATAAAATAGAACAATATGGTATACATGGCAAGGTTCACCAATGGCTCACAAATTACTTACTTAATAGAAAACAAATGGTTAGAATCAATCAGACATATTCCTCCCAAGAAAATATAAATACAGGAGTACCACAAGGTTCTGTACTTGGGCCGCTCCTGTTCCTTTTATACATAAATGATATTGCTGAAAATATAGACACCCTCCTAAGGCTATTCGCTGATGACACACCGCTAACATCACGTGGGGAATACTTCAATAGAAGTTGAAACCTCTCAAAATAGAGACTTACTAAAAAATAGACACTTGGTCAAAACAGTGGCTCGTCGACTTTAACCCAACGAACACGGGGAATATAATTTGGCAAAACCAACCAAATCAAAATGCGGCTAACCTAATACCACTCAGATTACCTCTGTCGAAACACACACACATATTTAGGAATAACTTTTTCCCAAAATCTTAAATGGACAAACCACATCCAAGGGCTAATATCAAAGGGAAACAAAATTCTAGGATCTATGAAGAAAATAAAATATATTATTTCACGCAAAACACTTTTACATATTTACACGTGCTATCTACGTCCACTCTTAGAATATGGGTCTGAGATCTGGGACGGGTGTACAGAACGAGATTCTGACCAGCTGGAGAACTTCCAAAAGGAAGTATTCCATGTTATAACTGGACTTCCTCGATTTACCCCACTTTCAGCACTGTACGATGAGGCAGACTTAGAGGAATTAAAAATACGACGGAAAAACAAAAAGCTAATACAACTATACAAGATAATAAATGAAGAGTCCCGAACTACCTTAAAGAATTAATACCCTGCCAGGTTGGTGATGTCAGTAATTATAATTTACGTGATAGAAACAATTTCCAGGAGGAACAAGCAAACCTAGAAGTATTTAGACGTTCATTCTTCCCAAGTACGATTCAATTATGGAACCAATTGGATGCCAGTACGCAGAATTCATCTATCACTGTTTTAACAAAAAATTAACTTTAACCCTTGATCCCCAGTTCCAGCATACTACTTTTAGGGAGGACGACGTCTAAATGTAATTCACACTAAACTTAGAAACAGATGCAGCCAATTAAATGCCCACATATTTCGTTTTAACATAGTAGCAAACCAAAGCTGTCCACACTGCAACCATATAGAAGATAACACCCATTACCTCTTTATATGTAATCATTACAATAATCCAAGACACAAGCTCTTAAACGCCCTAAGACCTCTTTCTCCACACGACCTGTCAGTGAATATACTGCTAAACGGAGATGCTGACCTCGAAAAAACCCAGAATATATTTATATTTCAAAATGTCCGTCAATATATTTGCAGTACCAAAAGGTTTGATAAAAGCTAGGAAAACTTCGAGGCGTATGTACTCACTATGATTCTTGGAGATGGACTTGTTGGGGTGGTAAACTTTTGGAGGCATGGATTGTGTGTCTAGGTGTGGTGCGGTGGGATGGGTCTTGGCATCTGATGCTTTCGTTTCAAATGAAATAGTGTGGGTTTTTTTTTTTTTGAGAAATTGAATTGGGGACTAAATTATATAGACTTATGCTTTATGAACGCGTCATAATTTGTGATCTGTTTCGTTTCATTGCACCTGGGCGCACGACTTAGGCCGCTATAAGCGCTAAATTCCTTCAGTCTTGTCTTGGAGAGTCTTTGGGTGAATATGCACCTTTAAGAGGAGGTTGACGTGAGCACGCACACACACACGTACGCGCTCACGCACGCACGCACGCACTCACGCACGCACGCACGCACGCACGCACGCACGCACGCACGCACGCACGCACGCACGCACGTACGCACGCACGCACGCACGCACGCACGCACGCACGCACGCACATGTACCGGAACAGATCAACAGGCAAGCACACATGAAATTGCTTAAATTGCGTAAATATACTCACACACGCACGCACGCACGCTCCCGCCGCACACGAACGAATGCAGGCACGCACAAATGCATAACACACGCGAATACTTAGTAGATATATCACAAGTAATTTAGTGTTTTAAACACGCAAACAGGTGCACATCTACATACATATTCACGCACGGATCACAACCACACTACTTACCTCCTAAAATCAGGTAAAAACACAAAGACAGCTTTAAAAAGGACATGCATATGCACACATATATGAACACGATTCAAAATCTTATCTTAATTATTTTACATTAATTTTCATTTAAATCTTATATTCATTATGGTATAAGTTCTTATAAACTGCACATAATCGTGATTATTATAATCTATTGTATAGTATTCGGAGCGAGTCGTAACTAGGTTGGAGACAACTTGTGACTCAATCCGTATTGTCTCTTGAACAATAAAAATATGTTTAAATAAAGAGTTTGTGTGAGCGTATATGTGGCCTAAGAGGATAATTAACTATTCTAACTAATTTAACTAATTAATAATTAAAATATAACCTGCAATAATCATATAGCAACACTATAACATAAATGCATCGAAGTTATATTCATAAAGCGTCCAGCAGTCCTACTAATCACTTATTGTTCCATTGTAGGCGTGTCGATTACTAACCTGCTAACGCAGCTTACTGGGCCGATGCCGGACCGATACCGTGCCGATACTGAAAGTATCGGCACGGTATTGGCCCGGCATCGGCCCAGTAAGATGCGTTATCTGGGTACGATATTGTATAATGTTTGTCCATTGATTGTTCTAATGTTAGCGGCGTGTGTCCCTTGTAATTTATCACTTGTAACCTGGCCGTGCCCATCATCCAACCGTATCCTATAGTCGCGTAGGCGTATAGTCGCGCACGTGTGTGTGTGTGCGTGCGTGCGTGCGTGCGTGCGTGCGTGCGTGCGTGCGTGCGTGCGTGCGTGCGTGCGTGGATGGGCGGGCCTGTTGTCAAGCGTATGCTTGAGTTCATGTGTGACTCATTGATGCCCATGCGTCCGTGTGTGCGTGTGTCTCTATATCCGTCCATTCGTGTTGGTTTGCCCATCCGTCCGTGTGCCTATGTCCCTGTATCATAATATACCTACACCATTTTATTATGACGTCTGCTAAATCGTGACGTGTTCTGATAATGACGTCAGATACTTGAGTGACAGATCGAATCATACATTCATATTTCGTATTAATCAGCACATTTATTTACAAAATAGTGGGCATGAATCATCTGCTCATGCGCTGACTTAACCTATATTCTATGCATACAAATGGCTAGATCGTACGATATTAAGATAAACATTGCGGTTCCCATGGTTGCGACGAATTTTACCTGCTATGCGAACGTCCTATATTCACTGTATAGAAAGGATATAACAGGCTATCTGTATCGTCCTTTCAAAAACCGAATGTATTTAATATATATGCATATGCCTATATGTACGTATTTATAATGTCATAGGCTCGGAGCACTTGTAAAAAAGCGTGTATGCTGTTAATGCTATATGCGTCATACATACCATTGGATTCGTTAACTAACACGTGTCGTATATTATTGGTTTTCTCTTTAAGGAATGGATCGCCATATCGAGCTTCAGTGACCGCCCAGCAGACACCACGCAGAACAGGTACGGACCATAGTAGCTAGCGTAGTAGGACAGCGCAGATAGCGTAGTAGGACAGCGCAGATAGCGTAGCAGGACAGCGCAGATAGCGTAGCAGGACAGCGCAGATAGCGTAGCAGGACAGCGCAGATAGCGTAGTAGGACAGCGCAGATAGCGTAGCAGGACAGCGCAGATAGCGTAGCAGGACAGCGCAGATAGCGTAGCAGGACAGCGCAGATAGCGCAGCAGGACAGCGCAGATAGCGTAGTAGGACAGCGCAGATAGCGTAGCAGGACAGCGCAGATAGCGTAGCAGGACAGCGCAGAAATACGTTAACGCGTTTCCAAAATAAAACCACAAACATGCTAGTTAACTTAGGCCGTGTTCTCATTAGAGACGTAATCCGGAATAACGCCATACTGAAGTATGGCGTTATTCCTGATTAACTCCCTAGTGAGAACACGGCCTTTGTAAATGCTCTTGTGAATATTTCGAATATAATTGGATTGGAAGACATTGTTGCCTTAGGAAATGTTCAACAGCACGTTTCATTTTGATTTGGAGACTATACATCATTTCTGAGCTGGACTGTGGATATTAGATCGAGTGAAATTTGCGCTAAAGAACGCCAAATGTGATCTCTAAGATGCATGTCACATAGAGTTATCCTGACTCAATAAGATTAGGAAATATTTACGATCGTCTTCTTCGGAGCCGCCATTTTAGTTTGAGACGTGTAGTCGGCATTATTTGGGATTCTACTGTTCTCGCTTCTGTCCAATGCTCAGTATAAAATAATCGGAAATACGTTGATACCGCATAGTAAGAATATAGTGATTCTATTCTAATTGTGTATTTCCTATGGTAGCGGTGAAACGGGCTAGGCCAGATATTTTTCAAAACATCTGACTAAAAATTGTTGCTACAGAACTTTCAACCAAATTGTTCTCACGATAATCAGTAGGACTTTCCATGTAGTAACATTTTCTGAAATATTTTAGGCAATTCAATTGGCAGTCGTTGCTGAGTAAGGCAGCAACAACTTTATCAAATTCTTCTAAGAATACTCATTCGCTCTATCTGTTAATACCACTACGTCACAAAAAATTGTACAATTAGTTAGGCCTGTGCCATAGATGTTATCGAGAGCCAGTGGGAAATATGTTCAAAACTGTCCAATCAGTATATAAGCATGTGACTGACTATTTTGAGACATACTCCACGGCTCTAAAATATTGTGTTGCCCCCCCCCCCAGCGGCAAGCATGCCATTTAAAGTGGGTTGCCGGATTATATTTCCAGGTTGCCCCAGTTCTGTAAATTCTGTTGAACATATGTATTGTTGTTAAGCTATAGGCCTACAAACTACAGAATCCTTGTATCGTAGGCCCTACATGTATAGTAAGCATTTATCCCTAATATCAGCCAAAAACGGCTTCTGCAGTAGTGAGAAATGTCTATTTGCAGATCAAGAGAAGACTATTTTTGAAAATTTACCACTGGAAGTCCTTCCATTGATAAATTTTCAAAAACAGTCTTCTCTTGGTCTGCAAATGGACATTTTCCATGAGAAAATTGAAATTTTCTTGAACAAATTTGAGTGTTAAAGGTTTAAGACTAAATAAAATAAATACTCACCATGAGTACATATATACAGGCCCTGAAAATAACACATGCTCACCATGAGTACATATATACAGGCCCTGAAAATAACACATTATCTAGGTTGCCCCCCCCCCCCCCTTCCAGGGCAACCGCTATGTTAAAATTTGGTTGCCCTGCAGTAAAAAAAGTCGTTGTCCTGGCCCACAGAAACGTGTAATTTTCATGGCCTGTACTTGTCTATGAAAATCACGCGAGATCTCGATTACGACTACCGATCTACCTAATGGATGAATCAAGTTTTACCCATGCCCCGCCTATATCTAGTTAAGCCCCACCCTCACATCGCTCGGGTTAGGAGCAGAATTCGATAAGCCCTAGTCAACAATGACTTTCAATCAAATTGCAAGGCATATCTTCTGTAAATGTTACTGCTTTGCTGATTATTTTGAGAGAACAGCTTCATTCAAAGTAATTGCTGCAACAGTTTTCAGTCACATCCTTTTCAAAACATTATGAGTCTTATGAGAGCAATTTAAATGTTTAAATGTTGCGGCTATATAGCATCCAGTACAAATTTTCTGTCAACGTTTTACACACATATGAGTCCTAGAATATTTCAACTCTATGGTACTGAATGCACAAATACAATTAAAGGATAACTAACCTCATCTCATGATATCTATATAGATGATCTAACAGACCACTCATAAACTATGCATGGAATTTTAAGCTTTTTATCATCCTGTCAAAGAAAGATATTCAGGCTTTAGTAGCTAAATGTTGTTACATTTCTACAGTTTATGATGGCTGTCATGATTTACTTTTCAACCAATCAGAAAAAACCCTTGCGCGTCTGCCTTGGTATACGCGATCAGTCATAGAGGTGCCATCTATACCTTGACAATGTGGTATAAAAGTAACCATACGGGCAAGCTGTTGAATATTTTGAAACTAATTAGTTTCAAAATATTCAACAAGATGATTATTACATAAGAAATAATGTACGGCATTGGCACTTACATGACATCACCCACAATAGCTCGAGGAGACAACATGGCGGCGATCACTGTTCAACATTTACGCGATATTACAAAGCGGATAATTGTGATACGTATAAGGGAATGTGACAGGATATGAATGATATGGAATCTATAAACCATAATCTATCGGTGCAATACAATAATTGAGATGAGATTAGCATCCCTTTAGCCTATATACTTTTACTATGCGCCATCCAAGTAGCTCTGCTCCCCATGAAAGCCAACTTTACAATGACAATCATTAGCATTATGGGAATGATTTTATACTGATCATTGTACAACAGCGAGTGAGGACAAGATAATCTCACAATAATGGCAGCTCAACCATCAAATTAAATTGGCGGCTTCAAAGATAATCGTCACTGAATTTTCTAAAGATTTCATAAACTTATCGCTTCATAATAACTTTAAGACGTCAACCATCTCCTCCTCCTCCTCCTCCTGCTCCTCCTCCTCCTCCTCCTCCTCCTACCCTTCTCGACTGTCCTGTCTCTCGTCCCGAGTTCTATATTTCAAACTTTCGATTGCATTTTCAGTTTCACCATGAGCACAGATGTAGCGGTATGTTCGCCTGATAGCGCAGGCAACCAGGGCAGCCATTTCCCACAATGCCGTGTATGTGGTGGAACAGCTTCCGGTTTTCACTATGGGGCGAACACGTGCGAGGCGTGTAAGGTAATGCGTTCTGAAATGTCCCAGTGGATGGACCAGATGTGTCACTCATGTGCCATTAGAATTTAGACTACATCCGGCAGAAATGTACTGGGAAATATAAACAGGCCTATTTTTGGATACAAAACCCAAAATAGCCACCTTGAAGATTGTTTTCCATATAATAGCAGTGCTCGTACTTAAATTTGATTGAATCGTGAAAGACCTTTATTTGCGGTATGTGGACAATGTCACTCAACATTAGTCTTGATGTGAAATCCAATGTGTCCGTCAGATTGCCATCTTCAAAATCTGTTTTTGTGGGATAGATCTATGTAGATCTTGTAGCTTCGAATGTTTGGTGTGAATTCATTGGGATTGGGTGTGGTATGGGTACATGGCAGGATGTTTATCGGAATTAGTTGAAATGCAAAATCCAATAAGGCGAACAAACAAATATTTTGAAAACCCCCAGTTTCTTTGAGAAAAATGTCTGATTGGTCTTAGTAATGTCATGTAGCACACGCCCTTGGTTATCCCGGGGTCACTGATGACGTCATTTGTTAAGGGATACATAAATAGATGTACTTTCTCAAGTACATGTGGGTACACATACATGTGCCACTACAGTATATATAACATGTAATTCACCTTTCCAAAGTATCCATCTATCATCTGACCTCGTATGACGTCATAATCAGCTCAGCGCGTGTATGATGACGTCACAATCATTACGTCACAAATGGTTCCATATCGACCGTCACCAAATCTCAAATACTCCGACACGTTGTATGAATTGTATGTCTTTGTAATTCTTTGCTATTTAATAAACATGCCGTTGAATTCAACAGCTTAAATGTGTTGTTTTTTGGAAATTGATAGTCATGGTGTTCAGAGATCGATCGATCCTAAGACGAGCGAGGTGTGGGTGGAGCTTAGCTAGAGATGGGCGGGGCATAGCTATAACCGGAAGGGTCCATTGGAGTTATTGGACACAATTTTAATTTGTAATGCATATTTAGTCCTAGTACGTTGTTAATTAAACAAACTTAACCAGATATTGGGTGACATATTCAGGGAAGTAATCATGTCATACATAATTTCACAGTGGCATGTGCATCTGTTGGTCACATTTGCTTTTTATAATTTAAAAAATAATCCAAAAATCTGATTTAAATCAAACACATCCGGTTTAAATCAACAAAATCGCCAACCCTGCTCAGGTTGTCCCAGATTTCTCTGAATTGTGGATTTACCGTCCCATGGAAAGTATCCCTTTAAGTTGTGAGTTTGTTAATAATCACTACTACTACTACTACTACTACTACTACTACTACTACTACTACTACTACTACTACTACTACTACTACTACTACTACTACTACTACTACTACTACTACTACTACTACTACTACTACTACTACTACTACTACTACTACTACTACTACTACTACTACTACTACTACTACTACTACTACTACTACTACTACTACTACTACTACTACTACTACTACTACTACTACTACTACTACTACTACTACTACTACTACTACTACTACTACTACTACTACTACTACTACTACTACTACTACTACTACTACTACTACTACTACTACTACTACTACTACTACTACTACTACTACTACTACTACTACTACTACTACTACTACTACTACTACTACTTTTTTTTTTTTTTTTTTTTTTTGAAAAACCGACGCTGACGCAGTCGGACAAACTTCACGGAGGAACTCCTTTAAAAAGGCTTGCAAACCCCCAGAAAAAAACCTGGTGAACTAGTAATCTTGATTAATATTACACCAAAACAATGATAAATAATGAGCATTAATACAATCTATAAATACATATGGCTTAAAAGGTATAGATACAAAACAATATGCTGATAAAGCTCCGATAGCAAAACAAAACTTAACAAAGGCATTACTATTCAACCGAGGTGTAGTAGTAGACCCGTGTGGCGAGTGCAACTATCCAACAAATGAAAAGTGCCTCGTCAATCTATGACAAATAAGTCAATCATTGACGCCAGTGGGCTGATTCTCTAAAGATCAGCGGGCGTAGTAGCATTTGGGTAGTATAATACATATAGTCGGCAGAAAAATTCCAGAAAAATTGATGGCCCTCTTGTTTAAATT
Organism: Chaetoderma sp. LZ-2023a; assembly: GCA_034401795.1. Classification (NCBI taxonomy): domain Eukaryota; kingdom Metazoa; phylum Mollusca; class Caudofoveata; order Chaetodermatida; family Chaetodermatidae; genus Chaetoderma; species Chaetoderma sp. LZ-2023a. Next base: position 191,981,101 of record CM067370.1, on the reverse strand, counting down.
TTCAATTTACTTTATTGTAAGGGTTTGTAAATTACCATTCAATCCATGTGTGGTAGTAGACCCGTGTGGCGAGTGCAACTATTCAACAAATGAAAAGTGACTCGTCAATCAATGACAAATAAGTCAATCATTGACGCCAGTGGGCTGAGTCTTAAAGATCAGCGGGCGTAGTAGCATTCGGGTAGCATAACATATATAGTCAGCAAGAAAATTACAGAAAAATAGATGGAAATAGATGGCGCTCTTGTTTCCATTTTTGATTTACTTTGTTGTAAGGTTTTGTAAATTACCCGGGAACAAATAACCCTATAAAACTCTGTGCAAATTCCTAAAATTACCTGGGACAATTTTATAATTCAATGGCAAATTACTTTATCGATTGATTATTAAATTACCCCAGTCTGTTTATTTCTTAACATGAATTATTAAACATAACAATATCAAAGTGCAGACTAAAATGAATTACATGACACAGATCAATTAAAAGACACAGATAAAGCAGCTGTAGTAATTAAATGATTTAAGCTAGTGCAGGCTCATTTATTTTTACAGCTCCCAACTCCATTGAAACTATGTTTGTTTTGCACCATATGTCCTTGAATACTTTTTCTTTACCATGCTGCTTTAATCTAAAATATTCGCAAGGAATATGATTCAGCAGCAATGAACGAAATATTGCCTTTATTGCTCTATTGTGATTGCCCATAGATGGATTTTTCGTCTGTGCACACCGATGTTTCCAAATGGCCCAAACACCTATGGTTAGTATTGTTATTAAAATAGTCCTTTCAGACTTTATGATATTTACACCGCTTGATCCAAACTCTCTAAACAAGACTACATGCGTGTCTAGAACAATGGGCTTCGCTCCAAATTTTGCCAAGATTTGGCTGATATAGTCCCAAAATTGTGACGATATTGGACATTCCGCAAATAAATGCTCGATTGTTTCCTCGTCTGTTTGACATAAGTAACACCTATCAGAAGTCGTAATATTACACTTGTATGTCAAGTGTCCCACCCATAGCCGTCGATGTAGTAATCGCCACAATAAATCACGAGCCATATTTGGTATGGATGGAGAATGTAAGATTTTCCATACATTTTTCCAACTGGATGGTTTATAGCTTGATTCATCCCATCTCCTAATTGCTATGGGAGGTGTTACTTGTTTTCGTCTCATAATATGGTACCATTCCTTGGATCTCATCTTGTATTTTAACATCTCATCATCAAGAACTAATGCGGGTTGTGGAGTCAAACTATTATTATTTACATTTGGTAGACGAAACCATTCAATTGGTACAGCATGTTTTATTTTATTTAGCAACCGCTGGACATCTATATGCCTCATATGTGTTTTTCTAGCTACGTCTTGCATTGAAATCCATCTACGTGTTTGAGGGTGTATCATATCCGATAAATGTTGAATGCCATATTTTGCAAAGGACGGTAGATAAAGTACTGCATTGTTATAACATATATTACTATTGCCCCACAATTGCTGTTCTAGTACTTCCTTCCAGCACGTAGGTGGAGGCATGTATCTGTCAAATATTTCTAACTCCTTAACTTGATCTTTAAACACATCTGGTATCATTTGGCTATTCGGAGGTGGCTTCTTTGAGGTAAAAACATGCTCCGCCAGAAATGGTTCTACAATTCTCTCCATGAGAGCTCGTGAAACACATGCCCACGTCTCATCTGATGTAATAAGATCATCCAAAAATTTTAACCTTAAAGAAACACATTTCACTTTAATATCAATTAAATCAAGTCCTCCTTCTAACTTAGCATTATTGAGAACACGATGGGAAACTAAATGATTCTTTTCTTCCCATATGAATGACAATATCAACTCATTAACCTCCTTTTCTACATGTTTTGGCATGTGTACAACAGATGCTGTATACCATAGCCCAGATAATGCCAAGTTGTTGACAACAAACACTCTACCAAAGATTGAAAGACGACGACGCTTCCAATTTGCTAATATTCTCTTAAGCTTAGATACTCGTTCATTCCAATTTTGTATTGTATTCGGTTTCCTGCCAAAATAGATGCCTAAAATCTTAATGGTATCATTAGACCAATTGATTTCAAGTGGCTGGTCATTCCGCTCTTTCCATGGCCCCAGAAATAATCCTTTGGATTTTCCTTTATTGATTTTCAAACCAGATGCATTTTGGAACTTTTCTAGTACGTGGTTTAAAATTGCAAAATCATTGTTTGAACTGGTAAACACAGTTGTGTCATCAGCATATTGTGACAGCTTAAGTGGTCTTTCTATGCCCCGAATACATATGCCTTGAAAGTTATTATTTTGCCTCAATGCTATGCCAAGTGATTCCATCACAATAACAAATAATAATGGCGATAGGGAACACCCCTGTCTAACCCCACGTTCTAAGACAATTTCTCTGGATAATTGATTGTTCACTAAATAGCTACTCTTGATATCCGTATATAAAATCTTTACCCATTTAATAAAGTTTGAGCCTAACCCAAACGATTGCAAAGAATTAAAAAGAAAATCCCATTCCACACGGTCAAATGCCTTTTCATTGTCCAAGGCAATCACAGCTGAAGGGATGCTATCCTTCTCAACCAATTGTATAAGGTCTCTTATTACCATGGTATTGGTTAGAATTGTCCTCCTGGGTACAGCACATGTCTGCTCTGTTCCAATGATTTCTCCTAAAACACTACCTAGTTTCAATGTTAGTGCTCTGGATATTATTTTGTAGTCTACACATAGTAGAGAAATTGGTCTGTAGTTCTGAATTAGACGTCTGTCATTTCCTTTATATATTAGCCTTACGTATGCCCTAGCCATAGTTGGTGGTAAATGGCCTTTCTCAAAAATTTCAGTGCCTAATTCTTCCATTATTGGACCTACAAGGTGCCAAAACGTTTGGTAAAATTCAACTGGAAGGCCATCACACCCCGGTGATTTTTCTAGTTTCATACCTTTAAGGGATTTAGTTAAATCTTCTAGTGTTAAGGGTTGATCACAAAATTCACTGCCTGTGTCTGACACCTTTTTGTCTATATTTGCTAACAAATCCAATTTTGCATCTTCATCAATTCCCCCTGACTTGTACAATGACTCATAGTAATTGCATACAATAGTACTCATTTCATTGTTGGTAAAGACGGTTGAACCATCCGGCATGTTTAATGAGCACATCACCTTATCTATTGCCCGTGCTTTTTCTAATGCGCAAAAATATCGGGTTGGCTTTTCCCCTTCTGCATGCATCTGGGCTCTTGCTCTAATTTTTGCACCCTCAAACTCATATTGTTCTATATCTCTTATTTTACTTTTAATTTTAACCAGTAATTCATAATAATTCTCTTCACCATTATTTACTTTAGCATTAATTTTCATCAGTGATCGATGAAGTGTTTTCTTGCGTTTGCGTATTTCCTGTGCTTTTCTAATAGCATACTTTCGGGAAACATACTTTAAATCCAGTTTAACATCCTCCCACCATTGCAATGTGCTCTTATATGATGCTTTCCTATTAATCCAATGTTGCCAACAACTCTCTATATTATTCTTATAAAATTCTTCTCCCAACAGTGTTGTGTTTAATTTCCAAAACCCGACCCCTTTTGTTACCCAGTCAGCATTGGCAAAGGTTACACAAACCATGTTATGATCGGAGAATGCAACTGGCTTAATATTAACATCTCTCCAGTACCCTGTTAACAAACTATTCACATAAATTCTGTCGATCCTTGAACCAACTTTACCATCTACCGAAAAACATGTAAGATCTTTACCATGAGGTTTTGATATTCTATAGGTGTCCACTAAATTTTCATTATCACATATTTCTTTTAAGAGTCTATGTGATGTATCAGTATAAGTTGAAGTTGCATTCCTGTCATTTTCTTTGTCTAAGACACAATTAAAGTCACCACCCATTACTAAGTTTTCAGTGATGTTATCTAGTGCTGTTTTAGACATCTCCTTAAAAAAATTACGACGTAGTTGATGAGATGTAGGTGCATATATACACAGCAACGTGATACGTGTTTGTTGTATATCTAGAGTGACTCTCACCCAGCGACCATTTGCACCTGATACTGAAGAGATAATATTTACATAGGCTGAACATCGAGGGAGTATAACAATTGCTACGCCTGCACTATTATCTTGAGATAACGAATAAAATATTCTGGATCCAGAAATCTTTTCTAAATTATCGTATAATTCTGACTTCTGAATTTTTGTTTCCTGTATCAAAGCAATGTCAATCTGCTCATTTTTAAGAGTCTCTAGTAAGTGACGTTGCTTTATGTCACTATTTAAGCCTCTACAATTGAGTGTGCAAATTAGCATAAAAGGTAATAAAATGCTGTGTAAAACCGCCATTATTAAGCTAACTAGATTTTGTTTTTTTCGACCCTCTCTTAGACCATTTACCTATTTTACTCACAAACGCTTCATTACTTAGCTCAACTTTTTCCAAATGCTTATATTTTAATATATCTGAATCATGACGCAGATGCCTATATTTAACACCATTTGCTGTCACATATGGAACTAACACCTCTCCTGCCTCTGACCTGTACATGACCATTTCATCAGGTGATTTAGAACTCTGTGTTTGAATGGATATATCAGATTCAGCGACTGACATATTATCGTCTTCTATATCACTTTCCTCTATTTCTGATTCAGAACTCTCTCCATCTTTCTGTCGCTTTGTTCCACTCAATCGATCCGAGACACCAATTACTTTCTCTATATTATTTAAATCATCTAGATTGAGTGTACTCAGTGGAAAATCAAAGTTAGTTTCAGTATCTTGCGACCTGAATTTTACTTGTCCTAAATTAAAACTCTCTTCCAGAGGGTATTTATCATCATCTTCAACTTGTGTGGAACTAGCCTCTCTCTCATCAAACTTGGATTGACTTGTTACTGGAGTAAGACTTAGCCCCTCATCTAGAACCTCTATTTCATCGCCTGCAACTACAGCGATTGGATTCTTAGTTTTTTCCCCATGCTTCTCATTAACATGGACTTTAGCTACAATCTCAGCAACTACTGGTTCGATGACATTTTCCTTAGCAACGTGCTTCCCATTAGTATGGATTTCAGCTACAATCTCAGAAGCTACCGGTTCTATGACATTCTCTTTAGAGACAACTTGCTCTGCACTTTTATCAGCACCCTTTTTGACATATTTGTTCTGCGGGCATCGCCACTTAAAATGATCAGATGATCCACAAACTAGACATTTGTTTTTGTTAGGGCAATCTGTTGCAAGATGTTCTGTGCTTAAGCAGATTCTACACTCCTTGATTTGCCCCCTGTACCATAATGGCAAGATAAATCGACCATCTATGGTGACCTTGCTTGGGAGAGGTTGTTCTACCTTTTCAAACCAAATTCTTCTGATGCCATTTTCTAAGGTTCGATCAAATGGATAGGTCTCGTGTTCTACTTTGTCCACTTTGCCATACTTGGTCAATTCAATGATAACCCGTTCATCTGGGATCTCTAATGGAACCTTCATCTTGACTAATAGACGATCAGAATCTATTTCCTCCACATTACACACCTCACCCTTCACGACAAGGACCTCGTCAAGCAACTTTTCCTTCACACTTTCATTAACTACGGTGACATTCCATACAGATTTGGAAACATTAACAAGACCTTGAAGGACCCGTGGCCCTGCCCCAACTACATCCTTCAACCCATGATACACCTCAATTGCCGAAACACCCCACGCCTTTGTCGTGATTTTAAGACTCAGGGTACGCTTATATGAGGTGGCCATGGTGTTTTATAAAAAGCAGTACCCCATACTACTACAATATATAATACAAATATATAACACCAAGACGTCGGGGAAAGAGCTAAACACTAAATAAATAGTGTCCCCTTTTGAAACCCTGACGTCTACCAACAAGTATACGAATAGAGAGTACAGTCGTATACTTGTTAGTTTGAACCACTTTCTAAGTGGTTCACTAACACCTAGCCGATTAAAGTATGCTAACAAATATATGATTAAATAGTCAAGTCATATATTTGTTAGTCTGTTCGAGTTGACCGGGGACAGCCAACTGACTATAAGGATTTATATAGTTAAAGAACTAGGCTTGTGCTTACAAATGACAAAGGAATTAAATCCACTCACTCAAGCGATCTTGCCAAATATAATGCGCTAGCCTACGAACTATAGAAATAGCAGACTGGCGCAGCGAGAAATGTATTGCATTGACCACAGTAAGAGGAGCCCTATTAAATGGCGGAAACCGCCAGCTAAGAGGAATGCCTTGAGAAAATGGAGACACAAAATGCGCTCCAACCAAGACAAGAATTTACAAATTAAATATAAAGTTTGAAAGGAAATACTAATACGAAATATATGTATAAAATTTATCTACAAAATCGCGCTAGAAACTAGCAAATTCGGGCAGCAATTGCAGAGCTAAATAAACGCGTGCGTTCACTTCGACTACTACTACTACTACTACTACTACTACTACTACTACTACTACTACTACTACTACTACTACTACTACTACTACTACTACTACTACTACTACTACTACTACTACTACTACTACTACTACTACTACTACTACTACTACTACTACTACTACTACTACTACTACTACTACTACTACTACTACTACTACTACTACTACTACTACTACTACTACTACTACTACTACTACTACTACTACTACTACTACTACTACTACTACTACTACTACTACTACTACTACTACTACTACTACTACTACTACTACTACTACTACTACTACTACTACTACTACTACTACTACTACTACTACTACTACTACTACTACTACTACTACTACTACTACTACTACTACTACTACTACTACTGACTGGTCTGCTAATCCAGGATTTCAGTCTTGGTGCGGTGGTCCAGCGTGAAGGTGCCTGGGTTTCCGGTTGAATGCATTGTTACAGTTGGCAGTTCTATCCCCGGTTTGATCAATGAAGAAAACTAATGGGTGCATTCAGTGGGCGTGGTTAGCGCTGAACGTGTAGCTAGTGCCGTAATAGAACAAGTAAAAGCTATTAACTGATTAAAATTCTTTATTTATACCTTTATGTAATTTAAAAATTCTGAGCATGTTTTGACTCGAAGGCCGTGTTATCCCTAGAGACTTAATCAGGAATAACGCCGTACTGACGTATGGCGTTATTCCTGATTAACTCTCTAGTGAGAACTAGGCCTAAGATGTTTCGTTATTCATTCATATGTCTGACAATTCGATGGGAGAGTGTTTAGTAAGCCTATCTCTACGCTTATTAATTGCAGGTATTCTTCATGCGAAGCCTCAAGTATAAGCATAAATACAAGTGTTCTAAAGACAAAATATGTCCGATACAGCCAGAAAAACGCACGTGTGTATTCTGTCGATTTCGACGATGTCTGTCTATAGGAATGTCGAAAAATGGTGATAAAGAAAACTAGAAAATTTGTTATAAATTCGTGTACGCGCGCGACCGTGCGTGCGTGCGTGCGTGCGTGCGTGTGTGCGCGTGTGCGCGTGTGCGCGCGCGTGTGTGTGTCCGTGTGTGCTCGTGTCCGTGTGTGCGCGTGTCCATGTGCGCGCGTGCGAGTGTGCGTCCGTGCGTGCGTGTCTGTGCATTCGAATCCCCATGAGTGCTGGTTTAAGGGATCTTTATTTTCAACAATTACACAATTTTGATCCTCTGTGCCGAAATAGAGATTTCTTCGTGTTGTAAACGCTCGGAAGACGAAAGAAATCTAGCGTATTTAATCTACACTAACTTATGTCCCATTGGATGATTGTTTATGCTTGCTTATCTGCTTATCTGTAAATGGAGAGATCCGATATGTTGCTCAATTAATCTAATTTCATGATCAATTAGGCCTACGTCACTAGTTAGCTGTCGTAATAAGCATAATGACGTGTCATGAAAATCGAGAAAGTCCGTGACTAGTGTACGAATCGAATGTCTTTGGAATCCGGGTCATTCTGAGGGGGCTTCTTCTGGAATCTGGGTCATTCTGAGGGGGGGGGGGTCTGCTTATGGAATCTGGGTCATTCTGAGTGGGTCTGGTTCTGAAATCTGGGTCATTCTGAGGGGGGTCTGCGTATGGAATCTGAGTCATAGCTATGGGACTGGTTCTGAAATATGGTTAATTCTGAGGAGTCTGGTTCTGAAATCTGGGTCATTCTGGTTCTGAAATCTGGGGTATTCTGAGGGGTCTGGTTCTGAAATCTGGGTCATTCTGTTGGAGTCTTCTTCTGGACTCTGGGTCATTCAAGGGAGTTTGGTTCTGAAGTCGGGGTCATTCTGCTTCTGGACTCTGGGTCATTCTGAGGAGTCTGGTTCTGAAATCTGGGTTGTACTGCTTCTAGACTCTGGGTCATTCTGAAGGGTCTGGTTCTGAAATCTGGGTCATACTGAGGGGTCTGCTTCTGGAAGACAAAGTATCTTATGATGGAGGAATCCAGTTTTAGCTATTCCCCGCTCATTTTAGCTAAACTCCACCCACACTTCGCCAGTGTTGGGATCGATTGATCCCTGAACTGCCTGACTATCAATTTCCAGAAAGCTATACAGGTGAACTAATCTGACTTGGCTGCTGTTGCTGCAATAGATCCCAGTCGATTCTTTTTAAAATATTCAACAACTTACCTGTATCGTTTACCTTGAAATTGAAATTCTAGAATTCAAAATGTTAATAATCAATTCCAATATGCATACAAACAGGGCGGAACTTAAGTAGAAATGGGAGGAGCTTAGCTAGAAATGGGAGGAGCTTAGCTAGAAATGGGATGGGAGTAGCTAGAAATGGGAGGAGAGTAGCTAGAAATGGGAGGGGAGTAGCTAGAAATGGGAAAGTAGCTAGCAATTGGTGGAGCATAGCTAGAAATGGGAGGAGCTTAGCTAGAAATGGGAGGGGAGTAGCTAGAAATGGGAGGAGAGTAGCTAGAAATGGGAGGGGAGTAGCTAGAAATGGGAAAGTAGCTAGCAATTGGTGGAGCTTAGCTAGAAATGTGAGGAGCATAGATAGAAATTGGTGGAGCTTAGCTAGAAATGGGTGGATAGTAGCTAGAAATGGGTGGAGCTTAGCTAGAAACGGGAGGAGAGTAGGTAGAAATGGGAGGAGAGTAGCTAGAAATGGGTGGAGCTTAGCTAGAAATGGGAGGAGAGTAGCTAGAAATGGGTGGAGCTTAGCTAGAAACGGGAGGAGAGTAGCTAGAAATGGGAGGAGAGCAGCTAGAAATGGGAGGAGCTTAGCGAGAAATGGGAGGGGCCAAGCTAGAAATGCACCTCTATTTTTGACGTCGCGTTGTTTTGTATTTATGCAGCGAGTAAAATTGGAAGATATACCCTCCATAGACGCTGCCTGAACAAAGAGGAATTAGTGAAACATAGCAGTCTCGTGAAGCTAGACTACAAACCAAACCTGTCAGTAGATCAACTGTATGAGCGCTTGGCCACGTGTCTGTCAGAATCTAGCAAAATACACGATATCTTCAGTACTGTCACAGCAGATGGAACGACACTAATGAAAGCACAAGTGGACTTTTTAGTGAGTGAAAATCAAAAAAGCAGAAATGAGTAATTGATGCATCGATGTGTACATTTAACCCGTTACTGTCTAAATTTGGTCAAGAAAATCAGAATTTTCCTTATTGAATGTTCATTTGCAGGCCAAGAGAAGAGTATTTTTGAAAATTTACCACTGGAATGGCTGGCTCGGTTACCGAGCCAGTCATTTTAGTGGTAAAATATCTAAAATGGTCTTCTCTTGGCCTGCAAATGGCCATTCCTCGAGACCACACTGCAGAGGCCGGGCTGGGCCGGTTTCGTCATGAAATGGTTAAATGAACCCTATAAATGAATAAATCATTACGGTCATACCCATTCTTATGGTCAATTTGAGCCAAATCAGATCAGAAGATTTTTCAGACATACATGAGGGTGGCCGAGCAGGCTAGAGGGCGGACGCAAGGACAGTGGGCAGATAAACGGACTAACGGATTGAGACATACAGACAGACATGAAAGGCAATGAACGAACGATCGAACGATGGGCAGTTGTCATTTCTCCTATGTATATCGGTATTATTACGTTCATTCAGGAATGGTGTTCGGGTTGCACTCGCAGAATTGGCAAATTCATGCCGTTAACGGACGCTGAGTACGATGACATACATAGAATAACGGGACTAGAGCTGAACTGGCGCCATGACATCGTCATGACTTCTGCAATCCTTCTCCAGACTGGAATTGAAAAACAGGTTAAGTTCGCGAAAACAATTCCGGGGTTCAAGAAGCTGTGCTTGTCGGACCAAGCACAAATTATCAGAGGTATGTTCATATATATATATATATATATATATATATGTGTGTGTGTGTGTGCGTGCGTGCGTGCGTGCGTGCGTGCGTGCGTGCGTGCGTGCGTGCGTGCGTGCGTGCGTGCGTGCGTGCGTGCGTGTGTGTGGTTATCGTCTGCACGCTCATGTAAACGCCCGTGCGTTCGTGTGCGCGTGCGTCCGTACGTCCGTGTGTAGGTGTGTGCGTGCGTGCGTGCCAGCGTGCCAGCGTGCCAGCGTGCCAGCGTGCCAGCGTGCCAGCGTGCGTGCGTGCGTGCGTGCGTGCGTGCGTGCGTTCGTTCATTCGTGCGTGCGTGCGTGCGTGCGTGTGCGTGTGTGTTTTCTCTCGGTCATTGCACGTATATAAGAACATGATAAGACACTCGAGCTCTTAATTAGCCCATTTTAGTCAACCAATCACATCGCCCTTACGCGTAGTTTACCTGAATTTTCTCCGTTAATCGAATTGTGTCTTTACTGGCCACGCTATTACTTGTAAAAATAATAAATAATTTCATCATCATCATCATCATCATTAATTCACTTATTGTTATTATTTATTATTATTATTATTATTATTATTATTATTATTATTATTATTATTATTATTATTATTATTATTTTCAGCATCGGCTGGTGATTTTTCACAGCTTTGTATGGCTCGATGTTTGAATAATGATATAGGCGTAGGAACAATTAATGATGGGAGCAATTTCGCTATTACTGATATTACGTCTGTGGTGGACGAGTCATTCCTCCGTCAGTCATTCGCTTTAGCAGGAAGGATAGCGAAATTGAAACTACTGGGCGAGGAGCTGGCAATATTAAAGTCTGTCTGTATCACATTCACAGGTATGCCACATCGTAATAGGAGCGTGATTGAGAGGGAGGAGGGGGGGGGGACAGGGCAGAGATGGAGTTGGGGTGATGAGGGGAGAGAGGGGGAATGGATGAGTGGGAAGGGGATTTGGATGGAGAGGAAGATGGATATGTCGAGAGATGAAGGGAACGATAGAGAGAATTGGAAAGAGGGGTTAGTGAGGGAGGGGAGGAAGAGAAGAAGGGATCCCACAAGCACACACGCACGCACGCACGCACGCACGCACGCACGCACGCACGCACGCACGCACGCACGCACGCACGCACGCACGCACGCACGCACGCACGCACGCACGCACGCACGACTACGTACATACGTACGTACGTACGTACACGTGCGTACGTACGTACACACACGCACGGATATCCCTCCCTCTTTCACCTTTTTTTTTTTTTTTTCCCATCCACCCTCACTCCCTCCGTTTTTCTCCTTTCCTCTCTCATGTAAGATGGTAAGAAATTTTGGAAAATGAGCAGAATCGCCGTGAATATTAGAAATTATGGTTTACATGATAAATAGAATCTCACACGCGTATTCGCGCTCGTTTACTAAGATTTCATTTGGAGTTCGGTATTGCTCGTCGCACAAGGAGCGGTCATGTAATAAACTTGATATGAAATGGCGACTCGCTTGAGATCCTCTACCTAACCTTCGATATGAAATAAAAACTTCGAAACTCCATTCATATTTCACAAGTTGGCAAAATCGAAATGTGTTAGACAGTTCACGTCAGCGTAAGTCTAATATTTTGAAACTCAGCTTCTTAAGGCCTATTTCCAATCAATTTAAGCTCCGGCGTCCGCCCACGTTTTGTTCGTGTTAGAATTGCTTTTAACTTTGAACTCTGAATTACCAGAATTTATATTTAAAGCAACTACACAGGTAAGCTGTTGAATGTTTGGAGCTAATTTGACACATGCTGTTGCTGCATATGGCAGCAACAGCTCGCAGTCAAATTGGTTTCGAAATATTCAACGGAATGATTATTAAATTGTAGATAGATCAAAGACACAATTCGTACACTAGCGATGGACTTTTCGATTTTTATGACAGATTTATACGCCATTTATGATTGTGACGTCAGCTAACTAGTGACGTAATCGGCTATGACGTCAGGTACTTGAGTGGCAGATATAGGGTCCAGCATTTGGTATCATTTTCTGCCCTCTCTCTCTCTCCTCAGATCGGGTGAACCTAAAAGACAAATCCGCCGTGGATGAGATACAGTGGAATCTTATCGGGTGTCTATGCTGGCTTCTAAAGCGTAACCACGGCAACCATGAACTGTTGTTTTACAGAATTTGGAATTGTATTTTGGTATTGCGCGAGCTCAATGAGGGATTCAGCCGTCACATAGAAAATATACAAACACAATTACCAGAAGATACCGACGCGTCTTTACTGAGAGAATTTACAGCATCATGACATCTAAAAATAGAGGCGTGGCTTCATGCTGAAAATACCTTTCCCGATCTCGTATCGAAGGAGATCTCGCGAGATACGAATGTATCATGACACAAGCAAACGCTACAGTGAAGCTCAGAAATAAGTGAAAATGTTTCCAAAACAGAAACACGTTAGTTAATACAATTTTTAACACGATGTAAGAAATGTTATGTAGAACATGTTGGTCTTAATTTGACAGCAAATTTGTCCTATGGCAGCAATGACTTCCCATCAAATTAAGTCCAAAATCAGGGGCGACGGAATGGGATGGGGTGGGCCTGTGGGGCTGTAGCCCCACCCTTCTTATGAGTATGGGGTTGGGTGGGGCGGGGCAGAGCCTCCTTGTTAGAATGGTCGTGTGCTGTAAAAAAAATATAGGCGCTTCATTACTCATCAGAACGCAGACAACGGCTTCTCAGAGCATCTAATTTTCACAATTTTCTTGGGGTTCCCGGCCCATCATATTATTTAAAGTAAGGCTCGTTGTTATTAATGACTTACATGTAACCATTAGGAAATTAACCCTAACCTGACTTAAGTGGGTCTATCCATCTCAAACTCCAACCTAACCCTCAATACCACGATCAATTGGTAGTAAAATATAAAAATCTATAAAGTGAAAGCGGAATCTAAGTGCTTCTTTATTACTCAGAACGCAGGAAATGGCCTCTCAGGATATCTAATTTGCAAAATTTCCGGGAGAGGGGCAGAGGACCCCCCCCAGACACCCCACCCCCGCTTTAGGATCAGACCGCCACCCCACCCCCACTTTTAAAGACCTTCCGCCGCGCCTCTGAAAATATTAGACAGCGCATTTGATTTTGTTTTCGAAACATGCTAGGTAATTTCTTAAGCTATACTTGCGTCTGTTAACAGACCCCTGGCCGCATATTTACAGACTCGTCCTTTTCTCGTTCTATGCATAATACATATCAGCCATTGAACCTGGCTTCGAAATGCTCAATACCGGTTTTAACCCTTTGACGATCCGTGGCCAAACACGACACATTCTTTATGATGTAACGAAATATTATGTTGTATGTTTTGAAACTAATTTAATTAGGAGTTGTTGCAGTCTATGCCAACAATATGTGCCAGCCAAATTAGTTTCGAAATATTCAACAGCGTTCCTGTATATTTGTCATGAAATAGAGGAATCGAATCTGTCAGTCAAGTATATAACGGCATACACATTTACGCCACAGGAGGCAGAAGTTGTTAGTTTGATTGGCGTTGACCTATCTAGTCTCTGATTCCAGGTCGTCCCATTCGTGCCATATCTAGGTTGGTTTATATTTCAGTCTATTTGGTAACTTCCCCAGTTTTACACCGGTACCCATTTATACTCCTAGGTGGAGAGAGGCAACTAGGATTGAAAGAGTTTGTCTATGTTTCCACCTATTGCTCGTCCGCCAAATGATCGCCTAACAGTCGAGCAGGATTTAAACCTCGCCTACCGGCTCATTGCCAGCCTATCGCGCTAACACCGTGATCAATCGTCTCTCATTTACGTCACGGGTAGGCTGACGTCTCAGTTAAAATACGTCATGAATGGCGTATCTAAGTCCGTCATGTGTACGAATTGAATGTCTTTACTACTTAATAAAACAGTCTGTTGAATATTTTGAATACTGATTTGACTGGGAGATGTAGCTGCCAAAATTATTCAACAGCTTACATGTATAGTTTTCTGGAAATTGAGATTCAGTGGGTTCATGGTTCGATCGATACTAACTTGGCCAAAGCGTGGGCGGAGCTTAGTTAGAGATGGGCAGGCCATAGATAAAACAGGATTCGTCCATTGGGATAGAGGAATTTCCAGGTGTTATAAGAGTTTAAATACAAATTATGTATTTATTCATAGATATTTTAAATGTAGATTAATAGTTAATACATACCTGTAACATGTGCCGCGCGGTCATAGTGTGCATCACAACATTACAAACATATTCAAATGCAATTTTATCGAACGCAAATGCATTTTTGTTATTTATTGCCAGATATATTTGAACGAATACCTAGACAAAACCCACGCCCACACCCACACGCACGCACGCACGTATAGTCGTCAGTGTTTGGAGTGCCTATTTTCCATTGGATTATTTGAAATAATGTAGAGAATTAAAATGCTTTTACCGTGTTGTAAAACAAACAGGAAGTCGTTTATAAATATGCATTGCGTTTGAACATCACAACGAAGTGTTGTGGCATTACTACCATTGAAGTCTATCATGGACTATAAAGGAGGTGCTTAGTAGGGCTGTAACTTTTTTTAGGGCTGTAGCGAACATTCGTTGGTTCGGAAAATTTCAAACCAAGGGAAGACAAACCATGGTTCGGTTCACTTGCATGAGATTCGTGTGGTTCGTGAACCACACACAAGCTAGCCCTTTCACCGATGAATTCCCATATCTAATTTTTAGGAAAACCACACCGGAAAACTGTTGAATATTTTGGAATTAATTTGACTAGAAGCTGTTGCTATGAATCTTATATTATTTTCTAACATTTCTTGTCAGAATAGTTATTTCTCTTTTTTTACCAATTAGCTAGTAAAGCCACCTGTCTTTAAATGTTATTTTCTGTTAGGAGTAATTTCTCGCATACAATAGCATACTAAAAAGGTTCGTGAACCAGTTCGTGGTTCGCACATCTATCGTGAACCGGTTCAGTTTGTAAAAATCCTCACTGACCCCAGCCCTAGAGCTTAGTGTGGGTCCATAGGAGTTGCACGAAGAGCTGCTTGGTGATGTTCTAATAGTGAATAGAGAAGTATGTATGTTGAAGAGAGAATCAGACAATCTATTAAAATGAAAGTACCATCAGAAATTCCTGATGAAAGAGTAATGGAAGAACTAAGAAATTATGGGAAGGTGAAAAAATTGAAAGTTACGCGTAACTGTTTGAGAGAATATCAGGAAGTGGAGCAAGGCGGGTATAGTTTGAAAAAGTGAACACACCATTAACTAGCAAACTAACGCTTGATGGTCGTTTTGTCCTCCAGTACTGGTATAGGGGTGGGGGTGGGGTGGGGGGGGTGGAGGAGGGGGGCGTGTAGCTAGATGAATGCAACAGTGACCACCCGGCCGCTGACTGTCCAAACCAGAACACATGTCTAACATGTCGTTCTCCTGGTCATTTTAAATTTCGTTGTTCAAAGAACGTCATGTTGTCGTATTAGTCCGGGAGCCAATTTTCAAAAGGGGTCTAGAAGAATGGTTTCGTAGCACACCCAGTATTCAGAAGGTTTGTCTCAATATTATGCTAGACCGATGTCTTGGGTATATTCTGAGCCGTGTTGTACAAGAAAATTGTGGTATCACTAACCCGTGAGAAGCCCATTTACAATAGGTGTTAAATGTAGCTCTCAAACAATTTTCACAATGGTAAATTTTTCACAAACTTAAGCGCATGTTATATCAATACAATCTTAACCAAAATGGAAAGGAGTGATCGTATATCGCAGATTTATACAGAATCAACCTCGTTTAAGACACCCGTATGTTGCTTTGTACATATTGGGGCACTTAGGTCTTCTTGTGACTAGCAATACCTTAGCTACAGCAATGCCCATATTTTCTACATTTTTCATAATTAAACTTTTAACTGACATGCAGTGCATGTCTACACAAGCTGGCAGGACATATTTTTCACGTGAGCAAATGAGAGAATGTTACTCATCCGTGTCAGAGTCATCTTCGACAATTGTATGCTGAACATTGTCACACATTTCACCTCCCATACAAAGGCATGCTTCAGTGCAGAGTAGATTGTTAGCCTTGCATTGACAGAGATCTGTTCTTTTGCAGGCAGACTTTTGACATCTACATGATGTGAGTTCAATTAATCCAAATGGAGCAGGATCCTTTGACATTAGAACAGGCTTGAGTAGACCATCCACTATACTCCAGCCATGTCCATTTGGAGATGGAAGATTCTGAACAGCTTGCAATGAACGTCTCCAAACAAGAGCTTGAAAATTGGCCCTTTCGGTGTGATGCTTTAGACTATTCGATGTAGGTGGAAGATTTCCATTTCTTTGTCTCTTTTGACAAAAGAGCCAATAACGGGTTTCATCAGCTGTCTTTCCCACATCCCTGGTGGTATACAACTCACAGACAAATTTCGCACATAGAATTGCAGTATTCGGTGATAAGTGAACATGTTCGCCGAGTTGGGCTAAGCTAAGCTGATGACATTCAGATGACTTTAAGAGATTAAATGTTTTTCTCTTAGCGACTCCAAATAATGCACTAGTGCTATCACAACCTGTAAGAGAATGAAACCCAGGCAAAGACAGACAGATAGCTGGGCCCAGTACTTGAGCAACTGTATGTATTGGTATGTATCGCAATTTGTCCTTTGTGCCCGTACGGAACCATAGTTCAGAACAGTGAAGCGAACGATACGTATATATACTAAGTACTGCCACGTCTGTATCAGGAGACTGTATAACAACACGCATGTGGTCTTTTGAAGCGTGTAGCGCGTGCAACATCAAACGCGTATCTGCTTCCTCGTGATCTGATCGAAGTTCTTCCAAATACGACGAATTGTTCGCTGAAATGACAACAACATCCATTCCATCGTTAAAGCCACCAGCAAGAATGACGCAATTGTCGGCAGATAGCATATTTGGACCAGTATCACATCACCGCTTGCTGAGAAATGCAACCAGGTTACTTTTGTTGCTTGGATTGCTGATGTACTTGGCCCATTGCTTTGGAACGGGAGTATTTTCTCCAGCAATCTTTACTTCCAATACTGTTGATGACCCACGTTTTAGCCGCTCTTCCGCTTTGAGAGATTCCAGTCTATCATATCTGTCAAAAACTATATCTACTCTGTTGCAGTTTTCTTGATTCAGTGGAACTGTAAAGATGTGCCAGTATTTATCAGCCAATTCTCCAAATGTAGACGTAGCTCCAGTTTTAACCATTTGCACAATTGCCATGCCATCTACTACATAAGCTGTTGCGCCTGTCTTGTCAACAGGTGGAAGCCGTCCATCAACATTTACTTCCTTTACTAGTTCACTTAACAAAACACTTTTCACATTCTTTCTTAGAGTCCCATCCGTATGTGACAATGATAGTGGAACAGCAGACAGTTCATACGTCATCACTGGTTTTAAATCAACATCTCTGGACCTTGCGGCAATAATTAATCGACCAAATAGTTCGCGGTCAGATCTCACATTGTGAATTTTTTCATCATTTGTTTTGAGTTTTTTCTTCTGTGCTAGGCTGGCAAATGTTTTAAGTTTTAAGTGTGGCAATGTGTCCCAAAAGCTTCTCGTGTTAGTGTCCAGCCGCTCCTGAACAAAATTTTCCATAATCTCCTTACCAATGTCACAGGCGGAAACAAGTCTCTTGGCGATTTCACGAGGCAATACCACGCCAGTTGCAATGTTTACAAGCGGAAGACACTCGCTGTCGTCGTTTTCCGCAATATTAAAGGGATTGGTCATTATATCTGATGAGAACATCGAAAGTATCTTCTGCACATCGGTTTCATCCCTGTTCATTCGATTAGTCCCCATTTCCTTATGTACTCCAAACATGTGACTATCTTGTAACCCACACATTTGCTTAGTGACCGTTGTTATGGCTGCCCTTTCGTGGCTGGTTAAAAACCACCTCTCCAGAGCTCCTGGCTTTTGTGTTATTCCAATAATACCACCTCGCTTTTTGGAATCCAAATTAATCGATTGCTCTAAGGCCATATCTGTCCACACTTGATTGAATGGATGGTCTGAGCGACTTACGGAATGATTTCCATTCAAGAATTGTTCATGTACATGGGGATGTGTACTTGGAAGCATCTTCATGTCCGCAAGATATATTGGCAGCCATCTTGCATAATTGGTTCTGTCCATGCTGTAGAAATATGGCGCCATAGCAGCAGTAGCAGATAGCTGTGCCTGCCAATCTCCAGTTCTCTCAGCTCTTATGAATCCAAGCAGCAGCTCTACCATATGAATATATGAGTTACAAAATGCGAACAGGTGTGATTTCGAGCTTGACTCAACTTTAAAGGATTTGAACAGCTGTTGCAATTTATTCACGTACATACACACCTCTTTGAAATTTTCTTGCAGTGCGTCTAAGTTCATTTTAATTTGTTTTTCCGCACCGATTACCACCACATCCATCTGTCTCATTCCAACCACCATTACCTGGGTGCTTTGTCAACAGTGGTACAGCTGGATATACAGATTCTATGATGGAGTTAGTATACATACATAAAATATAACCTTCACATTTGACCCTCGCCTTTGGTATATGCATGCAAAATGTATGTTGGATATATGTTAGGTCGATATCCGTCTAAATATCATATATGGTGAATCTAATACGATATTACTTTGAGTTATGACACGATCATGCTTATATCGTTGTGCACTGTGGATACAGCCAAAGCCTAGACCCCCTATGCAAAGAAATCAGGATAACTAATTAGTGCTAGCACAATTTGTTTGTACAACAGGGCTTAAAATGTATGGGACATGTCCCCCAAGCCACAGCAGGTGTCAGACCTTCCGAATACTGGGTGTGCTACGTCACGATTCTGACCTAGCTTTAGCTCCTGGACTATATCAGATGTTGGAAAATCACAGACTTATTCAGTTCAAGAGGGCAATAGTATAGAACATGATGGTAGCTATAATTTCAAAGACGAAAGGAAAATTAAGAGACACGAAACAGAAAAGACTTCTGAATTTGATTTAATCTCACCGACTTCAGTCAATTATGAAAATATAGTTCAGGGAGAAATGGTACAGAAAATCGTGGTGTCAAAAATCAAGGGTATAAATATAGCTCAGATTCTGAAATAAAATGACATGGATGATCATGTGGTGTTAATTTATGAGTCGGCTTTCTTAAGAGAGATACAAGAGCTCAAACGTGCCTGGTGAAATGGTGATGTACCAATCAGAAAATCGTGAAGCGATGATACCATATGTGACCATGACAGGTGTCAAATACCGACACTTGCTTCTAATATTAAGACGTATAAACATGTATCTACAGTAGACCTAGGAATTGCTAAATTCAATAAAATGTAAGCAGATGTGCAACGAAAGCATAAAAATTGATCCAGTTAGATTCGCTTCCTCTCTCTCGCCCTCTGTCTCTCTCTCTCTCTCTCTCTCTCTCTCTCTCTCTCTCTCTCTCGCTCCTTCTCTCTCTCTTTCTCTCTCTCTTCTCTCTCTCTCTCTCCCTCTCCCTCCCCCTCCCTCCCTCCATCCCTCCCCTCTCTCTCTCTCACCTTGAGAGAGAGAGAGAGAGAGAGAGGGGAGGGGGGGGGGGTGGCAAGAAAGGGGAGGCGGGAGGAAGGGAAGGGTGGAGGGAGAGGGGAGGGAGGAGAGAGAGATGGCTCTCAATGGGTATTTTTAATATGGCCACCTTCCTCCAGCAATGGCCACTGATAATAATAATAATAATAATAATAAAAATAATAATAATAATAATAATAATAATAATAATAATAATAATAATAATAATACAGCATTTGTATAGCGCCATTTATCAATTTGACTAATTTTCAAAGGCGCTTCGGTACATATGTGTTTTTAGTCTTTCTTTAAATTTCTCCCTAGAGCTTATCGTTTTAATATCCAGTGGTAGGGTATTACAAAGTTTTGGCGCGGCGATGCTGAAAGCTCTGTCTCCACATAACTTCAGATTGGATCGTGGAATGTTTAGCAGGTGTTGATCTGTAGAGCGAAGAGTACGGTGCGGATGGTGGAGCATCGTGCATGCATTTCCATGTTAGGAAGATAAGTTTGAAGTCAAACTGATATCGACTGATATATAAAAGGGGTGTTAGAAACATGCTTGAGAACTACAGATCAAGTTCAATAATTTGTGTAGATTATAAAATTATTATCAAGATCATTAACGGTAAAGTTCGTTTCAGCCCTTGAAGATGTAACTGACTCCGAATAAACATGCTTAGTTCCAGGTAGAACAATTTTACAAATACTCTCCTGATGAGAGTATATTATGATATTATACACCTAGTCGCTAAAGACTCAATATCAGCATCAATCATAACGTTGAATAATGATACGGCGTGTCATACCTTAGAGTGGGATTTCTTGCTCAACTCACTAAAATGCATTGTTTTAGGCCAGGATTTATTACATTGGTCAGTATGTTATAAGGCAACATAACAATATCTATAATACGTCGGTCGGTGTGAGTGAACCATGAAAAGCAGGTCGCACTGAGGTCACATTGAACTACTTTTGCTACGCTCTCCACCTCAAGCCTACAATATATGCATACCTCAAGTTTGCTTACGGTATGCGAAAAACTCTTGGAAGCAACATGCGAAATGAACACTTGTGACTGCCTGCCTACCTAACTAACTACGTGTATGACCAGTTATTGAGCTGATATCCGCAGCTAAAAAGTTATCGTTTAGTTAATGGTTATTTGACTTAGCCAATCACTCTAGATTGGATTACAAGACAGTGCTGTTCTCTTTTATTTGCCATATAGCCTAGTCTGTGAGGGGTGTGAACCGTGACAAAATACCCACCTACGGCTTTGTGGTGTCATTCGAAGCAGACATTAATCCTGAATCGCATACTACAAATCCCCATTGATCCCATTAGGGCGGAATTTTTTATGCGGATTTTAATTTGAAGACCATTTTTACATCATGTGTGAAATCTGATAAGGGGCCATGTTTACGGAAAACAGCGTCGTTTGCTATTTTCCAACAAAACACCATATTCAACAATCTGAAATAATACAAATGTTAAAAAATAAAATATATTCCTTGTCACTCAACAGCTGAGATGCACAGGTGTCAGCGAAAAAAGAAACACGTTTATCACTGAGGATAGCATAGAGATGCTCCTTGACACATGCTTTGAGGTCGGGATGTTCCCTGTGATGACATGAGATTATAAGTCCAAACCATCATTTTCTTCATCAATCGTTACCAGATGGTCGATGTTGCTACAAATTTGACCTCAACACCTTGCACATGCGATTACACATTTCAATCCGTTTGTGTTGCATATGCATTCCAGATAACATGTAGACGTTGGGCAGATCGCAGTTGGCATTACAACACTGGGCCAACGTTGGCTGTATCATTTGTTTGCCAACGTTGGGCCAACGTTAAATTAACGTTGGGCCAGCATTGAAAATTTCACAGGAAATCAAACAAAATCAACATAATATTCACCTTTTAATTTTTAAATTGTGAAATTATGCGTTCTGGTGTACTATTTTAAATATCTTCATAGATTTATGCCCGTTGGCTCAACGTTGGCCCAATAACGTATTGCCAAGGCTGGACCAACGTTGGGCCGATGAGCAAAACTATGTTGGCCCAACGTAGTGGTAAACGTTGGGCCAACGTTGGGCCAACGTTTGCTTGCTATCAAGGATTGCTTGGTGACACACGGATTCTTTGTTGTTACTTTGCATTTGCAACAGATGAAACTGAGTACCTTCGATGGAGCAGCTTCAAGATCTGTCATTATCTGGCATAAAGACCCATTTTCCTCTTTCCATCCCCAATCATTGTAGTCCAGTTCATCGTTACTAAGAGGTAGCCATCTGACAACCTGGAGGTGAACGAGGGGGATGTGGAAGTAAGCTGCACCCTCAGTTGGTGGCAGTCGTTGTAACTCTATCTTACTTCCATTCACAACCATCTGCATATATCGGGCATATCTCAGAGAAGTAAGCAGGTCCTTCTCAGTGCCACCATACAGGCAACGGAATATGCTAATCCCTGCACCCGCTAACTTGTTCTTGTGATGTGTCACAATTTCCGATTATATTAGACAAATCCTGTACCTCTTTGGACTTAGACATTACCATGGCCAAACGTGATGGAAGTTGTATAGCACCCACTCCAGGCATGCATTATAAGAATACGCGTTCGTTTCTTACGATATCAGAAGCTTCCTCGAGACTGTACAATTGCCGACGTTTCTTCAAGAAAATGTCTACCAATCCATCGGCCCAGTGATACAGCAACATTGTGAAGATGTCAGTTTCCTCAGCAACAACTATGACTTGCTGACAATCTCTAGCATAGTCAAGTGCCATTGATACTGTCAGTGTATCTGCATCTCCCGTACTTATCTTCGTGGCATGGTCCAGCGATTGAAGATGACTTGACAGAAGGCTAATTAACTGGGTCTTGTTTCGTTTATTCGAGAGGAATGCCTCCTGGTCAGCATGAGCCTTCGCCGTGACGTTCACCAATATATCAGCAGAGATCTTGCCTATTTGCCGTCGTGCTTGTTCATGGTCCTTGGTTGAAAGAACATGCTCATATCCACCAAACACAATGCAACTCATTCTGTACTTCTATTCAAAATATGAACTGTACTATTCAAGCATCTGAGCATATGTTGTATCTTTTGGCCATCTTATATAATGTAGAAGCCAGCCATCTATCACAGGCATGCTATGCTTTGGTAATGGGGACGTAGTTTCGTCGATGTTTGTCAGATCAATCTGTATCTTTCTTGCCAGTTCTGATTTATCCACCTTCCTCATGGAGAAATCTTTGAATAACGAGGTAGAGACTGCCGTCATTTCGTGTCTAAAGTAATGGAGAATATCTTCATCTTCTCTTTGCGCTAATGCAGTACACCGCATGAACAAAACTGATGGATCAATTCACACAGTTTGTTTATCAATCTTGATTCCCGGTTTAAGGTCATCTAATGTGCGTACCATCTGAGACCGCTTCATGGATGCTTCATTTACAAATTTACCATCCATGCTCTCTTGTAACACCGTACCAACTTTCGCGGTCTCATCATAGTTGATGCCATCATCTTCCCGTCCACTCAGACCACTGCCCAGCGATCGTAGCTGTGGGATATTGGCATCAAAGGGGCCATGCAATTGAAACCACTCCATCATTTTCCTCATGTCTCGCAAATCGTGCTCACGTCTAGTTCTTCCCATGTCCACATGTTGATCGCTGGTAAGGTGTCGCTTCCCAGTCAGACTTGGCATGGCATCATGCACAGTAGCACGTGCGTGAATAGTGTAGACCCACTGATGCCTCATGCTTTCCGTCATGCCCCTTACTCAAGTCATCACATCACAGCTTTTCAGTGACCTCATCAGAACCTGTTCTATGACGAGATTAGTCCACAGTCCAGACCAAGAGGATCACTTCTGCGTACCATATGGTAGCCTTTCTCTACGAATTTCCTATGCATCCATGGGTGCGAAGTAGGTAATTTCTGCATTTCTTGAAAGTACAGACGAGCACTCTTAGCATAGTGTATATGCCCAGTTGCTGCAAAGAGCTTGAGAATACAATGTTATGACCCCCATTCCAGGGAATGTACCGTCCCCAGTGAGTGTGAACGTTTGGTTTTGTGGAGGACACAAATCTTCTATGCTGTCCTGTTGCATAACCGACTGTTTGTATCGACTTACTTCATCATATGAGATTGAAAATCCCAGCTGATGAAGTTCATCAATAAGCCATCTCGATCCGAAAACATGGCCCATCTCTACTCCTAAACCAAACAATATTGGAGTGCTCACTGTTCTTGGCTTCACAGCCTGTAGAATTACTTGGCCTATACTGCTCTGTTTGACACCACGTGAAGGATTCTTTTTTTTGACGAGGGTACGAAGACATGGTGTCAGAAATTCTATCCCCTGTTCCCTATCGCCAATTTCTTCAGTTGAGGGATAGGTCTCTCTAGTGAAAGCTGTTTCTCGCACTACTTCACGCATAATTCGTGCAGCATAGTTCTCATGCCTCTGTATTTCTTTCTACAGCCATCATGAACAACCACATTGCCCATGGGTGTAGCATCAGTCTTGTTAACCATATACCGACGCAGTTCTTCATCACTTCGACTATTACTGAAACGGATTAGTGTTTCAAGACCCTATCTCCTCACAAGAATTGGAGGGTCGCATTTCTCAAATGGCTGCAAGCAGATCACGCAGTTTTCCTCGTGCATGACACGAGGATGAGCGCTGTCACAGTCACTGCCACTATCAGTAGAATCAATTCCACTCATCGTATCAATGATACTGGTGTCGAGTGAATATGACCACAAGATTCGTATAATTCGCCCAAATCCAAGGACTCGCTACTTTAAATCAATAAGAATAAATGGCAATATGCCACACTTCGAACTGTCTAATTAGTGCGATGGGGTATTAAGGCTTATAAAAATTTATGTATTTTATATTGTTTCAAGACGAAAAATGAAGTCAAGTCATTATGCACACTCTGTATAGTTATGACTTCGCAGAAATGACTTTTGATTTACTTGCTAACGAGTATTCTAAATTGAGACACCATAATAATGTATTATTAAGGGTAATACGACAAATGAGACATGATTTTAAAGAAGATCGTGAACATAGATTTAAGATATCTATAAAAGCGATTTGAGAAGAAAATAAAAACAAGCTCAAATTCAAAACCACGCCAAAAATTCTGCCCAAAGGGGATCGATGGGGATTTTTAGTATGTGATGATGGGTGATGTTACAAATCAAATGACATAAAAAAGACTTAGGTGGGAATTTTGTCTTGGTTGACCCACCAAAACTGGCTCCTACGACTAGACTAATAATTATGGAGTCACTTGGTGCTTCATTGCGGCAAACATCCTTTTTCAAGAGATATGCGTTGATGGAGGTGATACGCCAGTAAAGGTGCCCCATTAGGTGGAAGTACAGCCGATTTTGCTGCATTAAATAAAAATTTCTGGATTACGACCCAGTTATTGGAAGAATTTCAAAAGGCATCATGGCTCAGAATTCACAAAGAGAAATAAAATGGATTATTCCCTGGCCAATGGAATTAGGGAGCAGATACAGTAATAGACGCTAATTGGTCAAGAGATGCAAACTTGTAGGCACTAAATCGGAAGGAATGATTTTCAATGTTAAAGATTATAGTAAGGAACTGGAAAAGATGACGCCTTCCTATTTTTTGGCAGGGCCTTTGTCATAAATAAGTTACCTTTATCTGAGTTGTGGTATGCGGCTTCCATTATACAGAAACTTCATAGCTCATCTACCAAGTGATGAAATGGGATTCAACCAGGAGTATACTGGTTTGTGGATTTTATGAAGTAAATAAAACGTACGAAGTTTAACATTGAGGTAGTTGAATTCAAGGGCGGACTGGGACTGAAAAACGGCCCCGGCATCTATGATGGTCCGGCCCTAATTGTGGGCGGATCTGTGATCTAGAGTGTGACTAAAACTATTCGGAGAGAGGTGAGGGTGTTCGTGGTCCGGTCCCGTGAAATTTTGAAATGGGGATGCTCTCAGAGGACATTTCTGGCATTAAATATAGACCTTCAGTTGGAAAACTTATATTATTTTACCCATTTTCTCTAACTATAAAGGTCTACATGGCATTATTATCTGTAAGAAAAGATATTTAGCTCAACATCTTAGCCAGTCCTATGGTTAGCATCATTTTGTCTTTGATGAACGAGAATGTTTCTGGCTGTCTTTGCTCCAGAAAGGAGGTTGCCTACTCATATTCTACTACAAACCTGAATCATGGAGAACATTGCATAGTTGAAAAAATTATAGTCTTTTAATACAAGTCAGTTGGCATAGTAAGGTGGTGCTTCTTTAAGAGAGATAATATCTTAATACAAACCAGTTGCCACATATAATGTCTTCTGGGTCCACAAAATGGTGCTTCTTTGAGACAACATTTGCTCCGAACCACCATATACTGCTTCTTCAAAAGGCATATAGTCTCTCGAGCAGGGTTGATTAATATGATTAATAGGGCCTTTTCACTGACATCACGCTACCAATTTCATTACCAACAAAACATTTTTTGTGCCGCTTAATAATTTCTTCATTTTCAAGTTCAGATAATATATCTTTTATGTTGGCTATATGCGTGAATGCCTCTAATTTTTATCTACGTTGGAGAAATGTATAGACGATACCAATAGACTCATACGCATTACTTAAATGGCTATATCTGGAGTAGCACCTGGTATACACAATTTGCACAGTTCTTGGCAGATTTTCGACCCACTATTTCCTTATCGATAATATCAGAGTTCACAGTCACTACCGTTATCAGAATCTGTCCGTTTATCAAACCAAACATACCCGTCAGACACATTGCATTCAAGCTTATTCCAGCATCTAACCAACTTATCTATCTTGGCTAAGATGGTCAATTCTCTAGTGCTATCGTCTCATCAAATGTGTACAGCAGTTAAAATAAATTTGGTATTTCTACATCAGGCCTCCTATTACATACGATATCACTAATGTTTGGTGGATCTAGACAGGTCAAATCAAAATAAATTTTACTTGTAATCTCGATGACAGGCTATCATGTATGGTGCTCAAAATGGCATTGTATATCTCAATTCCATATTTAGTCAACATGATGTCGCCCACACGTTTGTCTTCTGCATTCTCGCCTGATACGCTCTTTTTTCTTTTTTCGCCACGTACCTGGCGAACTGTCTTCTATATCAAATTCAGAATTTTCTTTGAAAATATTGTTTGCCTAATTAGCAAATGCGCTAGCTGCTTCTTTCGGCCCATACACATCTTTCTTGATAGTTTCTATCATATCACTGCTTGAAATCACCATCTGATACGCCTTTAGCATGTTCATATGTAATGTTTGAAGATATTTTGATACAGGAGTAGGAATGTCACAGATTCTCAAGCACATCTGCGCTGTTAACGAGGTTTCAAACCTCAGAAAATGTACATTAAAATCCTTTGCTTTTGGATGTGAATTATGCCTGAAAAGTGTTTATTCCTCAATTTCCGCGAGTGTATAAATTAAGTCACCATACACGGCGTTGTCTGGATTGTTAAATCAAATTGACAGGCGGTCCAGCCAGCCAGCCAAGCCGGCGACCCTTCTGGCATCTGCCAGAATGCCAGATGGGCCAGGCCGCTCGTTGAATTGTCTCTTACTATCTTTTTGCTTTGTGGATAATGTCTCGAGTATATCATTAAGTACGGGTAAATTGTGTGGCCAGAGTGATTCATTTCGTATTTTTCTAGTGGCTGATGTTGTTCAATTGTCGCAGAGCTTCATGTACAGAATGGATGTACCCAGTACTAGCTATGCCCCACCCAGATCTATCTAAGCTCCACCCACACTTCGCTCACACTGCCTGACTAACAGTTTCCAGAAATCTATGCAGGTAAGCTGCTGAATATTTTGAAACTAATTTGACTGGGTGCTGTTGCTGCCTATGGCATCAACACCGCCCAATCAAATTAGCTTCAACATAGTCAATAGAATGTATATTAAATAAAGACATTCAGTTCGTACAACAACACTTAGTTCATCATCAATAAAGCGTTCGTGACGAATCTAGCAACATCATTCATGACGTAATTAATTATGACGGCAATCCTTGTGCTTCATTAATGTGCAGCTCCTTTGATATCGCTGCACATTGTGTTACAGGAAACATTGCCGTCCAGTCCTTTTGAAAACTGTGGATCCGTAGATCACCAACAACTACAAAGATCGCAGGGCCGAACCCAGAGCAGTGTAACAAGTACATTTGCGCAGGGACCCCCAAATTTCCAGGGCCCCTAAAACGTGACACAAGATAACGGGTTGTGTCTTAATTTTTGCGGACGTTCAAGTTACACGCATAGAGGCCACACCAACTGAACAACTCATAAATAAGTCAAGATGTTTACAAAAGAAAACAATTTTCCTCCTCCCACCCCCCCCCCCCCACCCCAACCACACCCCACCCCACACTATGGTTGAAACAGGACTGTCGCTTTCTCACGATTATATTGGTAATTCCGAGGGCTCCAGGTAAGAATTTCAGAAATGTTGCACAGCCAACCACCCCCACCACCCCACCACCCCCACCCCCCCCCCTAAGTTCGGCCCTGAAAGCTCGTAGAGGACGCCACTGTATAAAACCTGCTATGTATTGATCTGAAATAAGATGGACTGGGTACACTGACGATCGAGAGGAACCTGAGGGAGATAAGGACTCTCGGTTAGGCGAAGAAAGACTGGTCAAACAAGGTCTGATCGCAGCTGCAGGATATTCTCAAACTACTGCAGCCGCAGTGAACACCCTATATCATCATCATTAACGTCATCATTCCTGTATGGCTGTACTAGTGCTAACGGTGCATATTCACAGCAAAATGGTTGAAAATAAATGTGTTAAAAATGTATACTTTTAGAGGCTTAAATTGTGCTCCTCAATGAAATGAAACGAAAAAAATCTTAGTATATGATGATTTCATTCCGTTTAAATCATTATATTTTAGTAGTGAAGTTGAATTAGGGACTCGTGTCTCTAATTCAATTTCACAACTTAAAAAATTTAAATAATTTGTACAGAATTAAATCATCATATGTTAAGTTTTATTTCGTTTTAATACATCTAGGAACACAAATTAAGCCTCTAAAAGTACACAATTTTAACAAATTTATTTTCAGGCTTTCTTGTGTGAACACGCGCCTTTAATCTTACATACAACGTTAAGGTTACACGTTTATCTCTAGAGATTCACTCTCTGGCCGTCATAGATCCATTTTGGGTTTTAAAAACCCTTTACTTTGACATCCGGCGTATATCGGACGCATGAGCACTGTTTATCATAACGCATCTGGCGAAGCAGAGTAAGTACACACTACACACACGCATATCGCTCCCATCTCCACTACAACATGTTCCTAATTACCATCGACCTAATCCATGACGATTATTTATTTTAACATGAACACGATTCACGTAATATTTGCTTAACGGGATGAATCAATATCTATCTCTCCATCAGACTCCGTGCCTATAAACTAGGCCTGCGTCACTTACAGAAAGTGCAACTCACCTGACCGACTTTCATCAGTTGCGACTTGCGAGAGGGCGCAGCTAAAACTGGGGCAGTCAGATATTGCAGACCCTCGCGGCCTTGACCAGCCGGTTTTTGTCACACTGTAAACGGTTTTCGGATTTTCCGGATTTGCATGGATATTTCGGATAGTTTTTCGGAATTTCCTAGATCACATATAAAATTGTAGAATCCTAGTTTATGGCAACACCCTTTCCTGTGTTATGATTTGATCCAGATCGGACCAATAGTTTCAGAGATATCCACAGATTCATAATCTGATCCTATCCGGATCTGGGTTCGCATCACGGCCAACGTATGAAAATCAATCCACAGACAGACAGACAGACAGGCAGACAGATGCTTATGGAACGAGGGTAGGCTTAATTAATTCAAAATAATAACCTGTGTTCACCTTTCCATTTAAAAATCTATAACTAGATTATTGAGGTCGTCCGCAGCCTGGGAGCGTTCGCAAACAGGTTAGGCTGGCGGCGTTATAGAGATAAACAATGACGTTACCGTGGTTATGAGAAGTCGATCTGCACAGGCCTACTTTTCGCAGTTCACCTGAAATAACTCTGTTGTTCAGCCACACACATACGGTACACATGTACATCGAATAGGAGACATGCGGGAGCTTTGTAGGGTAACAACGGTTTCATTACGTGACGATCTTTGATAGTGAATTAGTGATTCTAGGAAGGGATAAAAAAAGTTCTGTGACATCTGGTTTCTATTATGGTAAGTAAATCTACTGTGAGTACTGGATGTTATAGGGCCTACTTCAGGGGTGTAAGAACGTACATTCACCTGGGGAGTGGGATAACCTATGAGTGGGGCCAAGACCTATGGGGTGTTATGGGGATACACTATGGGAGAGGAAATACCGGGGAGGAGGAGGGGATGGGGGAGGGAATTTCACACGCACGCACGCGCGCACGCACGCACGCACGCACGCACGCACGCACGCACGCACGCACGCACGCACGCACGCACGCACGCACGCACGCACGCACGCACGCACGCAGGCAGGCAGGCAGGCAGGCAGGCAGGCAGGCAGGCAGGCAGGCAGGCAGGCAGGCAGGCAGGCAGGCAGGCAGGCAGGCAGGCAGGCAGGCAGGAAGGCACGCACGCACGTGCGCGCGCACGCACCGTTCCCCCGCATATGTAATTAAACCCTTTAATGCCCAAATTTAATCAAGAAAATTTTAATATTTGCGTTTTAAAGGTTCGTTTGCAGTTCAAGAATAGACTGTTTAAAAAAAATTTTCACTGGAATCACTTGGCTCGGTTACCGAGCTAGGCTCTTCAGCGGTAAGTTTTCGAAAATAGTCTTCTCTTGGCCTGTCAATTGACATTCCTAATAATCACCGCAGAGGTCGTTTTAGGCAACTTCGTCACGAAAGGGCTAATACGTTCGTACAGCACACCCACACATCTGCGCGACACTCTGCGAAAGAGCGCCAACGAGTTCCGGTAGAATTGGGTGCAAAATATGCAACACTTGATTTCGGTGTATGCATGTTCTGATATTGGTTGTAGGGGACATCGGCGTTCCAATGGCTAAGGAACAAAGATACAGGCCACATTTGACCACCTATCATTATGATGTGATAACATTTGTCCCAACGTGACATTTTCTCTGACAATTACCTTGAGTCTGACGAGTAGCTCCACGCTATCATGCAGTCAGCCATGTCCTCGTTCAGATTATCTACGTTAACATGCAGTCAGCCATGTCCTCGCTCAGAGTATCTATGTTAACATGCAGTCAGCCATGTCATCGTTCAGATTATCTACGTTAACCTGCGAGAAACTGGGGCGTCTTATGTTTTTGGTGAATTAAAGTTATGTATAAGGCCCCCAGTGAAGACGATCATATAAATGGGTGGAGGTCAATGGACCTATTTTTAGATCTACCCCGACCACCTAGAGCCAAGCCCCACCCACACTTATGGCAACAGCGCCAAGTCAAATTAGTTTCAAAATATTCAACAGCATGTTTATTAAATAGTAGAGACATACAATTCTTACAAGGTGTTGGACTTTTAAGAGTCAAAGGTATAGAATCATTTATGACGTAATGATTATGACGTCATCCTACACGTCACTTAGCTGATTATGACGTCATATAAGTGCAGCCAGCACACTTTGTGTGCAGTTCTGAAAGAAGTGCAATTATAATTTTTTTAAATACTCAATTCTACACTTCTAATATATAGATGTTTCTCGTTAAATACAACACCAATAACAAGGTGACAGGTAACACAAATTCGCTCACTTAGAGGAATGCAAAAAAGAAAGAAAAATAAGGCACAATACGGTTAGACCTACATAATTGTAATACAATGCGTGGTCATAGTGTAGACCCGTGACACCCGTCACGGTTCGCTGGCCTGTTCGCGTAGTTCAAGTACACCTACCCTGAACCTGTTGTAACATGAAATACCTCACCTAATTACCAGGCACTGTATCAGCATATCCCAGGGACCTCAGTTAGTTGGTGACTGTCGTACCGTACATACCTACTGGCCTCTGCTCTACTCAGTTGTACTATTAAGCATTTGTTACAGTCGTACCTTTATATTATATACAAGTATCAATAGTCATAATTCAGTGTAGTGGTTGATCTATTAAAGTATCAGTATTAAGTAAGATCTAGTTGTGTCTACCTCGTTGAAGTTACATATCGTTACCTCTAATTAAGTTCTAGTCAAGTACTGGCTAGAACACTACACGGTCTAGTATTAATAACGTCCTCCCGTTTTACACTGCTACCCATTTATACTCATGGGTGGAGAGAGGAAATTGTGAAGGAGATTGGAGATTGCCTATACATGTTGTCTGGGGGCCAAGAAAAAGCACTCCATGCAACCCCCTAAGGATCCACCACCATCTTGGAATTTTTTACTCATTATCTTTTAAGTAAAAGATCTGGAAATGTTCTCTGAAAAGAATTGTCACGATCCTCATTTTCTAGATATAAAACCAAACGGGTAATTGTTGTCAAAATCTTCCAGAATTTTGTTTCGTCAATTTTTGGGGTGAAAATCGTAGATTTTATTAATCTCCTAACCATTTTGA
The DNA here is from genome assembly GCA_034401795.1 of Chaetoderma sp. LZ-2023a. Taxonomy (NCBI): domain Eukaryota; kingdom Metazoa; phylum Mollusca; class Caudofoveata; order Chaetodermatida; family Chaetodermatidae; genus Chaetoderma; species Chaetoderma sp. LZ-2023a. The sequence goes on along the minus strand of CM067370.1, from coordinate 191,948,475 downwards.
GTGATTTCAACAAAATTGGTCTGAGACGAATCTACGGTGATAAGCTCTAGAGTTTCATTCAGAATTTTGATTCATCACATTTTAAAGTCAAAGTGTATGATTTTCTGAAAGATTTACCAGAAATTGTAAAATCGCTTCTTCTCCTTAACAGCTCGCCCGATTCCAATCAGATTGTGCTTCTTCTTCTTTTTCTTCTTCTTCTTATCACCTTAACTGATTTCAAGCAAATTTAGCCAAACGGATCCTATGCTCATAGTTCTAGAACTTCCATTCAGAATTTGTCGAGGTTTTTTTGCGTAATAATTTTAGATTTTGCTGCATATTTACCGGAAATTGTCAAATTGCCTCTTCTCCTTACCATTTTGACTGATTTCAACCAAATTGGTCTGAAACGAATCTATTGTGATAAGTTCTAGAACTCCATTCAGAATTTAGATTCGTCAACAAATTTTTGGGTGAAAATCTTAGATTTTATGAAAGATTTACCGGAAATTGTCAACTAGCTTCTTCTCCTTAACAGCTTGAGCGATTTCAACCAGATTGGGTTAGAACAATCATTTAATGGTAGACTCAGAAAATCCATTCATAATTTTGATTTGTCAATGTCTGGTTGAAAATATTAGATTCTATTAAAAATTAAACGGAAATTGTTAAATTGCTTTTTCCCCTTACCATTTGATCGATTGTAAGCTAATTTTGCTGAAAGGATCCTATGGTTATCGGCTCTAGATCTTCCATTCAGAATTTTGATTTGACGATTTTTTTGGGTCTTAGATTGTATTACATATTTACCGGAAGTTATCAAATTGATTCTTCTCCTTATCTTTTTGTCCGACTTCAACGAAATTGGGCTGAAAGGATTCTACGGTGATAACCTCCAGAACTTCCATTCATAATTTTGATTTTGTTTTTGCGAACATCTTAGCTTTTAGGAAAATTTTACCAGAAATTGTCAATTCGCTTCTTCTCCTTAACAGCTTGACGGATTTAAAAATATTGTGCTAAAATGATCATATTCGGGTACGCGCTTTTACTTTGTTAATTTTGTGATGAAAATCTTGAATTTGATGAAAGATTTACCGGAAACTGTCAAAATGTATCGCTTCATAAGCTGCTTAACAGATTTCAAACAAATATGGATAGAAGGACCATATTGTGTCAGTCTCCAGAACTTCTCTTCAGAATTTTGATTCGTCAATTTTTTGGGTGAAAATGTTAGGGGTTTAAAAAAATTGTACATGAAATTGTCAAAACGCATCCCCATAACTTCTTGGTGGATGCTTAACCAAACTTGGCTCGAAAGATCTTACAGTGAGGAGGCTTTAGAACTTCTAATTTTGATTGTTTGGTCAATTCTTTACAGCTATCTTGGAATTTCCGTCGTCCGTTAAATCGCTTCTTCTCTTTAACGGTTTGACTGATTTCAAGCAAATTTGGCTGGAAGGATCCTATGCTGGTACACTCCAGGACGTCTATTCAGAATTTTGATTGGTAAATTTGTTAGATTTTGTGAAAAATTTGCTGGAAATTGTCAAAATTCTAGTTCTCCTTAGTTGCTTGGCATAATTCAACCACGGCATAATTCAACCACAATTTGACTAGGCGGATTCCTCAGCAATGGCATTCAGCCTGTTCTAAGACAATCGGCAATGTCACAGGCTCATCTGATTTCGAGTACGAGGAGTTTTACAAAGCAACAGGACTTGATATAGACAATCGTCATGGAATCATCTTGACCGCAGCAACGCTAATGGAGAACGGCATTGTAAAGCAAGTTAAGTTCTCCAAAGCTATTCCTGGCTTCAAGAAGTTGTCCTTGGCGGATCAAGTAAATAGCTCTAGAACTTCTTTTCAGAAATTTGATTGATCAATCTTTGGGTGAAAATCTATAGATTTTATGAAAAATTTACCGGAGATTGTCAAAACGCTACACTTCATTACCCGCTTGGAGGATTTCAACTTAATTTGACAGGAAGGGCCCTATGTGGGTAGGCTTCAGAATATGTATACAAAATTTAGATGGGTTAATTTGTTTTGGTGAAAATCTTATATGAAAAATTTGCCGGAAATTGTCAAAACGCTTCTCCTCATTAACCGCTTGATGGATTTCAATTTAATCGAGCTGGAAGGACCAGATGGGGCTAAGCTTCAGAACTTGTGAATTTGGATTGGTCATTCTTTTCGGCAGCCATCTTGAATTTTCCGGAAAATGCTACTCTTCATTAACTGCGTGGGCAATTTGAGCCATACTTGGCTGGAAGGTCCCTAGCGCTTATACTAAATTTGTTTGGTCAGTTTTTCTCCTGGTCATCATGGATTTTCCAGAAATCATTTAAAACGCTACTCTTCTTTAAGCAATGGATCGATTTGAATGAAACTTGGCTGGAAGGATCCTATGGTGATAGACTTCAAAAGATCTATTGAGAATTTTTATTGGTCACGTTCTGGGCAGGCATCTTGGATTTTCCAAACATTTCCCAGCAGCGTTTAAATCGCTACTACTACTACTACTACTACTACTACTACTACTACTACTACTACTACTACTACTACTACTACTACTACTACTACTACTGCTGCTGCTGCTGCTGCTGCTGCTGCTGTTACTGCTGCTGCTGCTACTACTACTACTACTACTACTACTACTACTACTACTACTACTACTACTACTACTACTACCTAATCAACGGTTAGATTTCAAACAACCTTGGGTGGAACGATCCTATGACGACAGGCTTCAAGAAAGCAAATGAGAATTTTGATTGGTCAATTTCTTTGGCGGTCATCTTGGATTTTTCGGGAATTATCCATCATGTCTATTTAAATGCAAATGGTTCAAACGCTAATGGTCCAGGTCTTTGGGCCTCTTGTGTGCCTAAACCATCTACGCTACCCAACATGCCTTCATCAAACTCGTGGTTATTACGTTTGTATTTATCTTCAGCCTAATACAATGCCGTCATCTGAAGCCACGCCTGATAGTCAGAGTAACCAACTCAGCCAATTCCCACCATGCCGTGTCTGCGGAGCTCTATCTTCCGGACTTCATTACGGGGCGAACACGTGCGAGGCTTGCAAGGTAACACGATGATATGATTGCACTATGACCTCTCGCGTGACAAGATCCGCATCAACGCTCTCTACGGTTCATAGGTGCAGCTCTGTGTCATTGAGAGGATATGTGCGTTAACATTAACCATAGAGTGCGTACATGTATCCGTGTTTCCATTTGTGCCCACCCACCCCACCCCAACCATACATGCAGATATTATCTTTTAGGGACGTGACACTAGCCTTTGTTCAACTCAGATGTCGCCACACTGCTAGTATGGGTTTAATTTAACGTCTTCCTTCTCCTAGGCAGATTGTCCGTCATAGCTAAAGAGTACTGCTTAAAAGGCGATAACGGGAAAAAGGGTAAACGACAGTTATCGCAAAGCCGAAGCCTCCTCTACCAGTTGCAGTCGATTGTCATACCCAGGATAAAATTTACCTTTCCAGACTATATAATCACCATATGACGTCATAATCAACTACGTGGCATGTAGGATGGCGTCATAACCAATGACGTCATGAATGACGTAGATAAGTTCGTCACGAACACTTAATTGATGACGGACTAAGTTCGAAATTGTACGAATTGTATGTCTTTACTATTTAATAAACATGCTGTTGAATATTTTGAAACTAATTTGACTGGGCGCTGTTGCTGCTATAGGCAGCAACAGCAGCCGGGCAAATAAGTTTCAAAATATTCAGCAGCTTACCTGTATAGGTTTCTGGAAATTGATAGTCAGGGAGTCCAGGGATCGATTGATCCCAACATGAGCGGGGAGTGGTTGGGTCCTAGCTAGAGATGGATGGGGTATAGCCAAAACTAGAAAGGTCCGTTGTTTCCAGATTCGTGAGCGGGTTGTCCTGTCTTGCCTATATGCGTTATTATTGTCTCTCAGGTATTCTTTATGCGAAGTCTCAATCACAAACGAGAGTACACGTGTTATAAAAACGATCTGTGCCGGATAAAACCAAACAAGCGTGTCTGTGCTTTCTGTCGATATAAACGATGTCTTTCAATTGGAATGTCAAAACATGGTAAGCTTTCCATTTCTACACTGTCCGCTGTATAATGGAGGAGTTCCATCTGCCACTCAAGTATCTGACGTCGTAATCAAATTACGACACTGTTTAGTTGACGTCATTATCAAATGACATAGATCAAGAAGCTAGATTTTAACAATTACTTGCGTAATCAGAAATGAATAGTACATACCTTATTCCCGATGCTTATGAAGAAATTAAAAGTCGTTAGTGTGTATTTTGGGTCAAGAATTCCCGATATTACATATACCTACGATAATTGTACCCACTCATTCTTGGCACCACCCCTCCCCATAAAGCCGATATACGGTTCAAACCGGTTTGAAAACTGACATCGTCACCGGTTTAGCATTATGCCATACCGCGCAGCCTTAGGTCAGGCACGAGCGTGACAAAGGTCGGAAAATAGCTCTCTGAATTGTATAAACATCATGTTGAACATTTTCTAACAGCGTACCTGTATAGTTTACCTTGATATTGGGTTTCTGGGAATTTAAGGTACGATCGATCCCAACATCCGCAAAGCGTGGATGTAGCTTAGCTAGAAATACGCGGACATAGCTAGAAATATGGGGACATAGCTAGAAATACGCGGACATAGCTAGAAATAGTTCTTTCGGTTTTAAGGCGCATACAATATTTGTGTGACTGATTTTTATTGTGTTTTGCAGCGATTAAGATTGGGCGATATACACTCTACAGACATACGCTGAACCAAGCGGAATTGCTGGAACATAGCCGATCTGTTGAGATGGATTCTAATATCTCATCTGATGACCGATATGACGTGATGGCTACTTATCTGCTCGGGTCTAGTCATGCGTATGATATTTTTGATACAGTCACAAGGGATACACGTGCACTGCATAAGCAACAGCTGGACTATTCGGTGAGTGGATGGTGGCTAACTGATTAAATAAACACTGCTGTATGGGAAGGTGGCCAGCTTTCGGGTGTGTGTGCGTGCGGGCGGTCGGTCGGATTGGTAAGCGTGCATGTCGGCATGGGCGTGGGCGGGCAGACTGGCGGGTGAGTGGACAGGCTGGCAAGCATGTTGGTGTGTGGACTGGTTGACTTGGTGTGCATTGGCAGGTGGGCGGTCTGGTGAGCGGGTGAGAAGGATGCTCGGCAGGTGGGCCATCGGGGCAAAGGATGTGTGGGTGGGCAGACAAGTCGGCGGGCTGACAGGTGGGCTTGTAAGCTGGCGGATGGAGGAACAAATGGACGGACGGACATACATGCGGATTGACGGATTGACGGATGGATGGACATATGGACGGATAGACAGATAGATGGATGGAGGGCCAAGGGAGTGAGCGGTCTCGCATGATGGATGGATGGATGGATGGATGTACAGTCAGACGGATGGAGCAATGGACGAACGAACGCGTAGATGGGCAGATATATGGATGGACGACCGATTAGCAAATGCCTAGACGAATGGATGGACGCACGAACTCCTAGACGGATGATTGGACGAAGAGATGGATGGACGGACAGATGTATAGAGATAAACTTGAACCATGCCATTTACCTTTTACACGCATGTATTCCTCAGGAATGGCATTCTGCCTGTTCTAAGACAATCGGCAATGTCACAGGCTTATCTGATTTCGAGTACGAGGAGTTTTACAAAACAACAGGACTTGACATAGACAATCGTCATGGAATCATCTTGACCGCAGCAACGCTAATGGAGAACGGCATTGGAAAGCAAGTTAAGTTCTCCAAAACTATTCCTGGCTTCAAGAAGTTGTCCTTGGCGGATCAAGTAAATATTGTCAGAGGTAAGTCTGCTAATATGTAACTGGTACGCATGGTGTGTGTGTGCGTGCGTGCGTGCGTGCGTGCGTGCGTGCGTGCGTGCATGCGTGCGTGCGTGTGCGCGTGCGTGCGTACGCGCGTGCTGTTTAGCTGCACGAGCGTGTGCATGCATGTGCATACATGTGCTTGCCGATGTGGGTGTCCGACCGTCTCAGCGTCCGTACGTTCAGTCATTCATTTGGTCTCCCCGTCAACCACGTACAATGAAACTTAAGTTAGTATCTGGATATCCAGAATAGATAGCTGCGGCTGTGTAGATCTAGTTAGATTGGAGATGATATATGGCTCGTGTCTCCATTAGGTGAGAGAAGGTACCTTCTCTGATTCATTGCTATTAATCTGTCTTGCCATATATTCCGCCAAGTACCGTGAAGTAGCGTAAATTAGATTACCATTTGGAATTAGATGCTCCCGTTCTCTATGTAGAGCCCTGCAAAGCATTATTTCCTGATTTAGAATTGCTATTACAGCATTCGCTATGGAATTATTCCCTAGTTAGATACTGGAACTCCTAGAGCGCGTTCCATTACGGACATAGTTTTGAAAGATAAGAACATTCTCTGCAGAACATCTATTTTACACGTAGTAATGGTTATGATCCGTAACTTGATAAACTTACAGGTGGATGATCTGCCAGGTGCTAGTTCAGCGCCTATAGCGGCCTAAACTTACTTATCTGCTTATATAGAAGCAGCCATACATACAGTGGGTCTTTCCAGTTTTAGTTATGTTCCGCCAATCTCCAGCTAAGCTCCACCCACGCCCTGCTCGTGTTGGGATCGATCGATCCCTGAAGTCAGTGACTCAATTTCCAGAAAACTATACAGGTAAGCTGTTAAATATTTTGAACTAATTTTGAATATTTTGAATCCGTTTCGAAACTAATTTGACTGGTTGCTGTTGCTAACAACGCCCAGTCAAATTAGTTTCAAGATATTCGACAGAGTAGTTAGTAAATAGTAAAGAGATACAATTCGTGCAGCGTGTCGGACTATTAAGCATTTAAAAGTGACTGAATCGAGTCAGTCATGCTGTAATCGACTATAACGTCATCCTACACGTATTTGATTATGACGTCATATGATGGATTGATAAACGGGAAAGTGCCAATGGTAGGAATATTAGAGACCACTAGGGTGAAAAGGAATTTACATACATCGGATCTGTGGAACATTTGTAAGGACGGAAAATTCTAGTAACTTGGGCTTGTAAGTCCATTACCTCCGCAGCCATTCCAGGACCCCAAGAAGTGCTAACCTTAGAATCTGGATGGTAACGTAGGGATCCAAGGAATGGTTCATCGGACGTAGAGCAATCCGTTTTGATGTGTTCTCACTCAGTTTCGTGCTTCCTTCGTTGACCTTCCGTTTTCCCAGTCGATATACAGATCCCACCCCCAAGGGCTACGTTGTTATGCGTCTTGACAAAATGATTCAGATTCAGATTCAGATTATTTATTGGCACGAAATCTACATACATATAGATATAGCCATACATAGATAGTACATACGATATACAGTTGACAATAAGTAAAATATACATTATATATACAATACGCACACGCACACGCACACGCACATGCACATGCACACGCACACGCACGCACGCACGCACGCACGCACGCACGCACGCACGCACTCACGCACGCACGCACGCACGCACGCACGCACGCACGCACGCACGCACACACACACACACACACATAAAATGACATCCACGAATTAAGGCTGATGGCTCTGTTATCAAATTAAGTGGTTATATTAATATATGAGCAGAAACTACATATCATTCATAGTGTAAATTTGAAGCTAATGTTGAAGTTAATGTTCTGCTAGGTACTATGCATTAGTTACAGTGGGAACTTCACTGACTGTTGCGTGAACCCTCCGCCAGGATCACTAAATAAAGAAGAAGCCGCATCACCATTCGCCATATCTCAATATTCCATGACAGTTTAATCACCATGAGATTTTATGACACAGAAGATAACGATGTCACCTCTTCACACACCCAAAGACAAAATGACAAAATGACAAAATGACAAAGATATGATGGCGAAGATCTTCTCATATCAGGAGACGATGTTGGAAGATAGCATAAGCCTGTACCCACTTTCTGCACAAACCGGACCACAGATTGCCTGAATCCACCCCACCCCACACACACGCCCCCCACCCCACCCCACCAACACCCCACCCACCTTCTACCACGAGAGTACCTATGATGAACTGGGAATCCGTTCATTCGCACCTCGTTCACCATTTCACAGGGTCTCGTCAATTTTCCCCTGGACGATCGTGAATCTCTCAGCTAATGAGACAGCTCGTTAATGATCCTTTCCGGTTTTAGCTATGCCTCGTCCATCTCTAGCTAAGCTCCATCCACACCTCGCTCGTGTTGGGATCGATCGATCTCTGAACACCCTGACTATCAATTTCCAAAAAAAATACACAGGTAAGCTGTTGAATATTTTGAAACTAATTTGACCTGGTGCTGTTGCTGCCTAAGGCAGCAACGGCGCCCAGTCAAATTAGTTTCAAGATATTCAACAGCATGTTTATTAAATAGCAAAGATTTACAAAGACATACAATTTATACAACGTGTCGGACTCTTTGAGATTTGATGACGGTCTATATGGAACCCTTTGTGAGGTAATGATTGTGACGTCATCATACACGCGCTGAGCTGATTATAACTCTGAAAAGGTTAATTATTTTCGCCAGGTAATTCTGATGCCCTGACCAATTAAAGGTAGCTTGTTTCTTCAGCTGATTTCAGTTCTCTGCAGCTTATTCTTTTAGCATCTCTCAGCACTCTATCGAGGGGCTGGCCAAGAGTGCGTCTTCTGAGTTTGTCCAAATAAACCGCCAAAACAAAAATAAAAACCTAGCCAAAATATGAACTTGTGAGTCATCGGCACGAATCCAGGACTCAACGGTATACGCCTGTAGGTGTGGATATCTATTGGAATCCCCCACTTCGTATTGCAGTAAGTCTAGTGGAGATGTACATGTTTTTCATCATTCCTGTCCTAGAAGACCGATCTTCACTTTGTAAAGATCTGACAAGCTTTCCATCCACTGGGCATCCAGTAATGTCCTTACATATTCCGCCAGGGCCTTATGCTAATTTCCAAACCTATTATCGCTAGGTTTCACATGAAATGACATAATAATACTATTCTGATTCTACTCTAAGATGGCCGAGATATTCCCTTATTCTACACCGGCTAAGTTTTCGTTCCGATTGAACCTTTTTGTACACATATTTGGGAAACGAAGATTAATTAGGCAGAGCACGGTTATTTTTCTAACTTAACTTAACCATAGACAGATTACGTAGACACTTACATTAATCAATCTCAGGGTACTTACCTAATGAAGGTATCAGCCTCTATATCTGCTAAAAATCCATCTGGCTGATAATCCCATCTGCCCAGCATCGTAGTAGGCCTACCTAGACCCCACACGCAATGCCTCAAGCCAACTCGTCTGATCCGAGGCTATAGCTGAAGCGATTTGGCAAAAGACTTAGATAGCATTATTTTGTTGTTGTTGTTGATTATTATTATTATTATTATTATTATTATTATTATTATTATTATTATTATTATTATTATTATTATTATTATTATTATTATTATTATTATTATTATTATTATTTCAGCATCGGTAGGTGATTATTCACGGCTCTGCGCCGCTCGTTGTCTGAATGATGACGTTGGTGTTGGGACAGTTCATTCGCGGGTAAATTTTGTAATAGATGACATGACTCATGTATTTGATGAATCATACCTCCGTCAGTCATTCGCTTTATCAAGGAAATTAAAGAAACTGAGATTAATGGACGAGGAGATTGCAGTGTTAAAGGCTATTTGTATCACATTCACAGGTATGAAATCACAATAAGAAACACAACACTAAACGAGAGAGAGAGAGAGAGAGAGAGAGAGAGAGAGAGAGGGAGAGAGAGAGAGAGAGAGAGAGAGAGAGAGAGAGAGTGGGGTGAAGAGGCGATGGAGAGAGAGTCAGCGAGGCATGGGGTGGGGTGACATCGAGTTGGCGTTAAGTAACACGAAAATAAAAGATGCTTAGCTCGTCACATCACTGTGTTAGAGGGACCAGTGATTATCTATGTAGTTCTCTACTCCACCTTTAAATGCCTTATCCAGTGAAGTTTTTGCTTAAGTCTGTTGGAGAGTAAATAGCCATCTTCATAAATACCGAGCCAAGACCATTCTCTACGATGAACTGTGTTAGGGCGGGAAGACCAGTGAAGCAATCAACTACGTGGCGTGTAGGATGACGTCAATAATCAATGGAAATCATGAATGGCGTAGATAACTTCGTCATGAACGATTAATTGATGACAGACTAAGCGTTGTTCTACGAATTGCATGTCTTTACTATTTAATAAAGATGCTGCTGAATAGTTTGAAAACTAACTTAACTTAACTTAGCTTATCATATATATATACTACTCGTATAGGCAACACGCCTGTAGATAGACGGCGACTACATTATGCTTATTGCTTAGCTAATTTGTTTCGAGGTAAAGGAAAGATAATGATTGTGTACTGGATCTTGCGTATACAAAAAATCTAACCAAAATGAATCTAGTTTATTTTTGAAGATATTTAGGCTTACGGCACTAACTAATTCATTTGGTAAGCTATTCCAACTATTCGTAATTCGGTTTGCAAAAAGGTTCTGCCTAATGAGTTTGTTACTTCGGCTCTTAGTGAGTTTAAAATTATGTCCCCGAGTGATGCTTTGTTTGTCTATCTCCAAGAATGGGCACTGAACACGATAAAGGCCATGAATGTATTTTTAAGTTTGAATCATATCCCTGCGTGAATTAATTTGACTGGCCGCTGTTGCTGCCATAGGCAGCAATAGCACCCAGTCAAAGTAGTTTCAAAACATTCAACAGCTTACCTGTATAGTTTTCTGGAAATTTATTATCAGGCAGTTCTGTAATCGATTGAAGGGCGAAGTGTGGGTGGCGCTTCGCTTAGTGATTGGTGGGACATAGCTAAAACTACATTCCTCCTTTTAGTCATCGACATCTTTACGGGGTGAGGGGGTGGGTGGGGGTTGAGGGACGGGGCTAATAATGGGGGGGGGGGGCACGGTCAACGACACTATCTGATATTCTCTTTCACCTCAGATCGTGTGGAGTTAGAAGACAAATCCGCCGTGGACGAAATACAGTGGGATCTTATCGGGTGTCTACGCTGGCTTCTAAAACGTAACCACAGCGACCAGGAGCACGTGTTTTACAAGATCTGGAATTGTATCTTGCTATTGCGAGATATCGCTGATAAATTTAGTCATCATATGGAGATTCTTCGAACTCGTTTACCGGACGATACCGCTGCGCCCTTACTCAGAGAATTTACTGTTTGTTGATCTGCTCACACACTAATAATGGTCCTTTCCAGAGTACCCACCCATCATATGACGTCACAATGAACTGCGTGATGTGTGCAATGACATCATAACGAATGACCTCATGAATGATGTCGATAAGTACGTCACGAACGCATATTTGAAGACGGTCTATGGGCTGTTGTACAAATTGTTTGCTTTTACTATTTAATAAATATTCTGTTGAATATTTTGAAACTAATTAGACTGGGCGCTGTTGCTGTGAGATACTGAAATTTTACGTTCAAATGAGTAAAATGCAGTAATTGTGTTTGGATTGGGTCCCCTTAGTTTTCGGGGGACCAAGGCTCTGGCCCCCTTAACCGTTGCTTTAATCAGGCTCTGCTTATGTCAACATTGCATAGAGATCATATGTACTGAGGGCAATACATCTTCGGATAATATTAGTTACACCAGTGTTTTGGCGGAGGGTGGGGGTGGGGGTGGTACAGGCTGTTACCACACGTGTAAATGTTGTATTTCCCGTGCGCAGCGAGGGAAATACATCTTATATTTCCCGAGCGTAGCGAAATTTTATATTTACCGAGCGTAGCACGTGTGGTAACAACCTGTACCCCAGGCCAAACATTGGTGTAACGAATTTATTACCCCCTTAGACGTCAGCGAGAGAGAGAGAGAGAGAGAGAGAGAGAGAGAGAGAGAGAGAGAGAGAGAGAGAGAGAGAGAGAGAGAGAGAAAGAGAGAGAGAGAGAGGGAGAGGGGGTGGGGTGGGGGTGGGGGGTGGGGTGGGGTAGAGAGAGCGCACGAGAGAGAGAGAGAGGGGTGGTGGGTGGTGGGTGGGTGGGTGGGTGAGAGAGCGAGAGAGCGCGCCCACGAGAGAGAGAGAGAATTTTATCTTATCTTAAATATTGCAAATTTTGAACACTTTATGACGACATTTTCAGAATGCATCACCACTTGTGACGTCATAAGCTTCGTCATTGGTTATTGTTACATCATAATTAATCTGCGCATTAAAAAGAAAACACGATGTTCGAGCGGGGGATACAGTGTAGTATTGCCAACGCGTGAGAGAAATACTAGATCATACATCACTGATCTTAGCCAGTCAAATAACCGCATATGGTCATGTGACATTACTTGGGGGTAATAATCTATTTTATTACCCCTCAGTAATGTCACATGACCATATACTGTTATTTCATTGCTACGCTCGGGAAATATAAAATGTATTTCCCTGGCTGCGCTCGGGAAAAACAACGTTTGCACGGGTGGTAACAGCCTGTACCTCCGTCAAAACACTGGTGTAACTAATTGTATTGCGCCACGTTCTGTCTTATCATATTACCTAGGGAGAAGTGATGATTCCAATCCTGAGTAAAAGATTTTCACAAGTCCCGGTGTAACCCTGAATGGTAGAAATCCTGGAGCAAACATGCCCATTCTTTATAGATATGCTGATCCAAACCTGGGACCGAGCGCAACATAAAGGCGTTAGTTTGTCGGTCGGAAAACCTTCCTTCTACAGCCACCTAATAGATACATTCTATCTTAACCGTGTATTTAGAATCAGAAATACCAAATAGGAAAAAGAATTCTTGTTATAAGAAACCATGCTTTTGAATATATTTTGAAGGTAATTTGATTGTAAGCTGCTGCAGGCTATGATTACAACAGACACCAGTTAATTTCAAATAATATTTTGAAACTAATTTGACTGGGAGCTGTTACTGCCTATGGCAGCAACAGGTTCCGTCAAATTAGTTTCAAAATATTCAATAGCTAACGTGTATGATTGTATTAAGATTTAGAATATGGGATTTCGAGGTTCATATGGTTAATTCAGGTGGCTTACTATTAGACATGGTTTTCGTCGTCAAACGTCTGGTAAGGTGGTCTCATAGAACAGGTTTTATGATCGACCAAGAAACGCCTTTATGGTGCGGTACAAATCCCGACCTGCACATGTTCCTTTATCCTGTTTCATTGAGCATTCATACGCCTTTCATATTCCACCCTGATTTTGAGGTAATTAACCTTTCCAGTTTATCCTTCCATCATATGACGCCATAATCAACTACGTATCGTGTAGGATGACGTCATAATCATTGCGTTATGATTCGGTTTAGTCCGTCTTAAACGCTTAATAGTCGGTCAGGTTGTATGAATTGTATGTCTTTAATATTTAATAAGCATGCTGTTGAATATTTCGATATAGGTTCGACATAGGTGCATCAGCACCCAGTCAAATTAGTTTCAAAGAATTTAGCAGCTTACCTGTGTAGTTTTCTGGGTATTGATAGTCAGGGAGTTCATGGATCGATCGATCCCAACACGAGCGAGGTGTGGGTGGAGCTTAACTAGGGGTGGGCGGGGCATAGCTAAAGCTGGAAAGGTCCGTTGTGTAATTGTGAGGTTTTTACATCTCAACGAAACATGGGTCTGTTAGTATGTCGCAGTCTGTCCAGCAGTCTGTCAATCGATCAATCATATTTGACTGATGAACGGTCGGACAGATGAACGGACGCATGCACGGACGGGCGGATGGACGAACATATGGATATGTAGAAAGGCTGGCAGGCAACAGACGAGCAGGCAGACAGGCATTTACGAGTCGCAAATAACCTATACCTTGATACCGGTCGAGCGCGCTCAGCAGGAAGAGGTCTCTACATCGCCGATTGGAAAGATCGATGGTATTAAGGGTTATATCGCCTACACAACACGACAATCGTTCTAAAAGGAATTTGCCACATCCTCAACCTGTTTCCAAAACAATACACAGGTTAACGAAAATTGTAATTGCCACAAATGCGTTCTAAGATTCTAAGTGAATTTGGCATAGCGAGTTTTATCGATACACTACAGCTCATAAAATGTTAATATGCTTCCAAACGAAAACAATGTGAAGGCCGCCGTAAGAAAAGTTCTGTTGAAAATTTGGAACATAAATGGATCGGAATACATTGCTGCCTTAGGTAGCAATGTCTTCCAATTCAATAATGCTCCGATTAATCTAACACGGGAGAGTTAGCAGGGGCGTATGACCCAAGCAAGAACACATACTAGGAGTAGGCGAAGATAACAGGTTATTACGTAATATGTTATATAATAACAGCAAAACAATAAGCCAAGCAGCATGAAAAGCAGTATAGAACAAGGCATAGCTAGAGTGAGAAATAACCTTATCTCATAATCTCTATAATACATAGTACGCTCGTACATGTAAATTGCAAAATAACCAAAGCAACAAGAAGCCTTAGCTTAAGCAGGAATATTAATAATTACCATTGAACAGCTATAGACCATGCCATACTAAACTATAAACTAACTAAACGATAATAACACACCAAAATCTCAATGATAACAACCATCTGGGATGGGAGGGGTGGGAATAGCATGAATTAACATGATGGCCGTTGTTAAGGCACCAAGATGAAACTACTTCTAACTTATTTACAGGTGTCTATTACTTCCTATTCCCATCAAATCAGGATTGCATAATTCTAATGATATACCAACCAGGTGCGAGGAAGCTCATTATCAGGTGTCTGGGGAAGCGCTGACCATAACAGACCAGAAGGGCCATTGATTACATCTTAGTCTCCACTCTTCCTGAACAGGCCATCAATGGCTCATTGTTTAAATGTATAACATGGCCTGGGAACCAGATTGAAGACACAGCTGCCATAAATTAACCCCGCTCTTACCGCAGCAATTAAAGACTTTACCCTCTGTATTAATATGCAATTATTGAAAATAATAACCACATTATTCCAACACAGGAGTTAGCGGAGTCGTGTCGCCTCATCAAGAACAGATACCAGAAGGGGGCGAAGACAACTCACCTTTCCAGAGTATCAATCCATTATCTGACCTCGTATGATGCCACAATCAGCTCAGCGCGTGTATGATGACGTCATAATCATTACGTCACAAAGGGTTCCATATAGACCGTCATCAAATCTCAAACAGTCCGATACGTTGTATGAATTGAATGTCTTTGTAATTCTTTGCGATTTAATAAACATGCTGTTGAATCTTTTGAAACTAATTTGACTGGGCGCTGTTGCTGCCTTATGCAGCAACAGCACCTAGTCAAATTAGTTTCAAAAGATTCAACAGCTTACCTGTGTAGTTTTTTGGAAATTGATAGTCAGGGTGTTCAGAGATCGATCGATCCCAACACGAGCGAGGTGTGGGTGGAGCTTAGCTAGAGATGGGCGGGGCATAGCTAAAACCGGAAATGTCCACTGCTTATTATGCAACCTTATGTTCTATAATAACAGCAACTCAATAAGCCAAGCAGCATAAAAATCAGTACAGAACAAGCCATAGCGAGAGTTAGAAATAACCGTATCTCCAAATACCCAATGTCTTCCAATAATGTTCCAAATATTAAACAGTACGGGTTTTTTGGGAAACATGTTGAGTTGTTTCCGAGCTGTACTGTCCACTATTTACTTGTCACCACTAATGATGTTAACGCTTTGATTCCTGAATTCCCAGAATTTGAAGGCGACTGAGTACGCAACTAAACTGTTGAATATTGTGAAAGTAATTTGACAGGAACCCGTTGCTGCTATAGTTAAATTAGTTTCTAAATATTCAACAGACTAATTCTTAAATCATAAATACGTTGTTGAATTCTGTCTCTGTAGCTTGTTTCAAAGCAACCTTCCTCTAGTCGCACAATTGCGATTATTTTATATATTCGTTTTGTATATCCAGTAGGAACATGGTGTCAGCTTTCGTATATAGTGACGAACCTTAAAACATGACTTCGTCATAGCCACCAGGTATCAAAAGTATGTCAGCGTGACCTCCTTTTCGCTATTTACAGAACAGCATATAAAATGGTCCTTTCCAGTTTGTCCATCAATCACATGACGTCATACCCAACTTCGTGACGTGTAGGCTGATAATCAATGACGTCATGAAAGACGTAGATAATTTCGTCACGAACGCTTAATTTATGACGGACTAAGCAGCAACACCACCCAGTCAAATTGGTTGCGTAATAGTCAACAGCTTACCCATATAGTTTTCTGTAAAATGAGATCCAGGGACCGTATGACTCGATCGATCCCAACACGGGCTAAGTGTTGGTGGAGTTTGGCTAAAGATCGGTGGGAGATATCTAAATCTCCATTCTCGTCCGGTATTTTAATACGTGTTCATATATATTAATCGAACTGGGTGTATGGATGCGTTGTATGCGACCTGTACTTATAAGGAGGCCAGTATGACCTAAATTTCACGGTCCACTGAACATCATAAGAATTCCTGTCTTTGCTATAGTTTCAATAGTTCTTTGAATAACATAGCAAAACTTGGTGTAGCGATGCATTGTATGCTAAATGTGTGCCTGAAAAGGTATTGTCTGGCTGTAATTTAGTTTCAGTTTTTCAGTTTTTCTTTATTCACTCGGGCCGTTTTTAACAGCATATGAGGGATACATTTTTTAACATTTTGGCGATAGTGACAATATATAGTAATTATTATCATCATCATCATTATTATTATTATTATTATTATTATTATTATTATTATTATTATTATTATTATTATTATTATTATTATTATTATTATTATTAATTATCCCATTACCATTTTATTGAAATCATAAACATTATCATCGCTTAGAATAATTAACATAATTAGATGGTTTGAGGAAGTAATTAGTAAGATACTAAAGTATGGAGTACAGTGTAAAAGTGATTTTTGTCAAATGAGCACTGTCATTTCTGCAACATACTTTTCGGTTACACCTGCATAATTTCTGTACCTTAAATGAAATATATTGTTAGATTTTAAATTTGATTTTTTACAAATACACAAGTCAAGTCATATTGTCATATTCCGTCACGTTACTTTTTCTTTGAAAGCCTTAAAAATGTGCATAGTTTGTTTAGTATCAGTGTGTTGTAAATTGCAAATAACCCCTTCGTTTTTTCTACCGTAATATAGGTAAAGTAAAAATCTGGTATGGATCTTTTTCTTTCATGGATAAATTTCTCGCAGTGAAGAAGGAAATGCATTTCATCTCCTATGATGTTACAGTGACTGCATACACGATTGTTTCTCTCTATATCAGCCCATCTCATTGTTTCATTAGGGAGTTGATGGTTTCGTGGTCGGAATTGACATAATGTTAAGGCTTCACGGTAAGGTAGTATTTTAAGATATTTTTCAAATTCAAATTCTGATTTTACTTGTTTGTAGGTGAGCCGTGTTGATTCTTGTAAAGTGGAAGGTCATTTCTCTATATATTGCTGCTCTAGGGTGTGTTTTACTTGTTGGACTAGTAGCTTGATATTCAGATTTTCCGTTGTAAACATACCTATCTGCCCTGTTACTTCCACAATGTTTTTAATACTATCGATCCATTTAATTGTTTTATTCTGTATTGCTCGGTAATCAACGCATAAAAAATAAAGAACAGATGATAGTTTTCCATATCCCTCGTTTATTAGCCCCGCCCAGAACCTAACCATATTACATTTAATTGTAAATTCTAATGAAAACCTCCCTAATTCCTCGTAAATCATAACATTAGGTGTACTTTTCTTTAAATGTAGTGCATCGAGCTGGGAGGTATTTTCAAAGCCCCAGATTTCTGATCCGTATAATAAGATTGGGGGTGATCATACTATCAAAAAGAATAGTCTGCAAATCAATAGGTATGTCATGCTTTTTAAATTTTTTCAAAGTGAATATAAGGCTTTAGAACCTTGTTTTACGTTTCTTACTTTACATCTAGAAAAGCTCCCGTTACATTTGAACAAAATCCCTAAGTAGAGATATTCATCCACTATTTCAATTTCCTTCTCGGCCAAGTAATATTTATGTTCTGTGTTTAGTTTCCGTTTGTTGAATATCATCACTTTTGTTTTGGCGGTATTAACATGTAATTTCCACTCAGAACAATAGTTTCCGAAACTAGTTAAAGCATTTTGTAATCCAGCTGGGGAGTCGGTCATCATAACTGTATCGTCGGCATAGAGAAGAATTAAAAGATATAATAAGATATTTAAGTTTTGTTCAGCTAGCTGGCTTATTGATGTAAGATCTGATTAGTTGTTGCTGTATAAATATTCTTCTAAGTCGTTTATGAAAATTGCAACTAAAAAGGGAGACAGGTTTTCCCCTTGTCTAACCACGATATTGCTAAAAAAAAATAGTCTGAGTCTGCCTGGTTATAGCTCACAAATGATTTAATATTTTTATACATATTATAGACAATTTTAACGTCAACGTAGCAGCAGCAGTATAGTTTTTCTTTTGTATAAAAAGCAATTCATTGATTAAGTAAAGTGAAAAGATGTTATCAATAGTCGACCTTTTACGTCTAAAGCCTGTTTGAGATTCTGATATAATTTCACATTTATAGGCATAATTTTTTTATCTTTCATTTATAATTGATGTGAACAGTTTTCCTAAACAGTTTAATAAGGTTATGGGTCGGTAATTACCTGGGTCTAATGGGTCGCCCTTATTTTTGTAGATTGGAACAATTTTCCCCCTTAACCAGTCCTCTGGCACGATCCCGTGTGAAAAGAGTATGTTAAATATTTTCTCGTAAATTGGGAGCATAATGTCTGCAGCGGATTTGATGTACTCGTTGCAAACTTGGTCGGCTCCAGAAGCTTTACCATCCGCTAACTTTCTTATTCTTTCTGTTATTTCAGCCTTTGTCATTGGCGCATCTAGTTCATTACAGTTGGGTACATCGGTTTCTAATATTTCAAGTTGATCTAGTCTTGTCCCCCCTCATTAACTTTCCTAAATTGCTGTGTTAGTTTTTCAAGCTCTGTATTAGTGTTTTCTTTACCTTTCTTAGATTGATCGTTTATTAGCTTCCAAAAGGCTTTTGTATCCCACCTGTGCAGCCCACGTAGTTTATTTTGCAGTTGTTTACGCATATTCTGTGAATACTTTGTAATTGTTGTTTTATACACTTTACTTGCATGAAGAAGTCGTTGTCTATTATTATCTGTTTTATTGAGACTAGCCTTTCCTTGATGTATGATATGCCTTTCGTGCACCTGCGCACTCCTTACCAAACCAGTGCGTATTGTTTTGTCTACGGTTTCCTTGATATACTTTTTTGTGACGAAAAACATGGTGATAATCATGTTATTTATATTTTGCTGGAAGTCGCCATTTTCTACCTCTACTATCTGTTGTTTAATTTCTTCTAAAATTACGGAGTTTATATTCCCTACGAAGGTATCCGCCTTTTCTCTTACCCACCTGATCTGTTTTTGATTATTATTATTATTATTATTATTATTATTATTATTATTATTATTATTTTTATTATTATTATTATTATTATTATTATTATTATTATTATTATTATTATTATTTATCTTAAATTCTTGGATCATATTAATAAAATTCTTATTTCCTACTGCGTTATCAAGTATGCTATTATTTGTACATGTTATCTTGCCTATGCCTTTGTTTGTTTCTACTCTACCGTTTATTAAAGGACAATTCCGGGATTGGTAAAAGTGTACGTTTTTGGAAAGACTATTATATGACTAACATATTGAATCCTAAATAAAATTTATAGACAAATAATATGAGTAAATTGTACCATCGTAAACATGGGATTATTTTATCTCCCGGGCGGCGCCATTTTCTTGCAACGAGAGCAAGATTTCACGAGATCCTGACGTCATCCCCGCACCAACGCTATCTTTGCCGAGCACGAAGGCTGTACAGTAAATATGTATATGCATGGAGGCCTAACATGTGCTAATTTGTAATCGCTAGGACATTGTTCAGTTAAGCTAGTAAGTTTTTCAAGTAATTCTAGTATCCGCAGTCGCTGGGGAATCGTTAACCCCTAGACCGCTGAAACACAGATTAAATTTTCTCTATCCTATCAGAATGTGTTCATTTTGATAACAATGCTGCTGTAAGTCATTGCTGTGCACGAGAGCAACACGTTTCAGCAATAATTTTTTTTCTCAAAATGTACCCCGGCACTATCTCTGTAAGTAGGCTATTACGCAATTTATACCATGCGCTAAGGGTTAAATGAAGCGGCGCACATGACACGGGCGTATTGTCAAATTACTCAGCCGACTCAAGATACCCTTATAGCATGTGTCGCAGGCAGTGTAAATATATATTCCAAGAAAACATATGATATGATAATATTGCCGGAACCACAGAACCGATGGTAATAATTCTGATACCTACCTGTAGCTGCAAATTCGAAGATTTATCCAGTGCTAGAGATGTTATAATCGGCCTAGTGGGTCAAAAGATACACTCTGCGGGAAAAACAAAGCCAGCAAAATTTCAAACAAAGATTTCAGGATCTGCTCTATCCACCATCCCATATCAGAATGAGCATTACAGCTACAATGACAGAATTTACTGTGCTGAAGCTTTACAATGTTATCACATAGCGGGAAATTACTACAGCCTGCCGGGCAATATGAAAATTCCCATATTTTATGTCAAAATGTTAATTCATTTGGTGATATCTCTGGCAATATTTACGTGAGCAAAACTATAATTGGTCAGGCAAATAGCCATTTCTTTCAGCTTTAAGCACACTCCAATTTAATAACAATACGCAAAGATAGAGTCTGCGAGACAAAAAACATCTCATGCTGAATTTTACCAAAAAAGGGATAAGATAGTCTCAGATCGTATCTTAGATGAATACATTTCTTTTTATATCCCAGTCTTTTGAACCTCTTGTCCGATATTAACATCCATTATATCATATTAATCCCGATGTCGGCGCCTATTTAGAGATCCTCGAATCACTGGTGGTGCGGGACTGACGTCGCTAGACGCGATAAAATATGTCAAAAAGGGTGCTGATAAAAGTGCAGAGCAAGTTGTCTCTAAAGAGAATGTCATAGAACCGGTAGCGGCTGAGATTGTAGCTGAAGTCCATGTTAATGAGAAGCATGGTGAAAAAAACTAAGAATCCAATCGCTGTAGTTGCAGACGATGAAATAGAGGTTCTAGATGAGGGGCTAAGTCTTACTCCAGTAACAAGTCAATCCAAGTCTGATGTCAGAGAGGCTAATTCCACGCAAGTTGAAGATGATGATCAATACCCTCTGGAAGAGAGTTTTAATTTAGGACAAGTAAAATTCAGGTCGCAAGATACTGAAACTAACTTTGATTTTCCACTGAGTACACTCAATTTAGACGATTTAAATAATATAGAGAAAGTAATTGGCGTCTCGGATCGATTGAGTGGAACAAAGCGACAGAAAGATGGCGAGAGTTCTGAATCAGAAATAGAGGAAAGTGATATAGAAGGCGATAATATGTCAGTCGCTGAATCGGATATATCCATACAAACACATAGTTCTAAATCACCCGATGAAATAGTCATGTACAGGTCAGAGACAGGAGAGGTGTTAGTTCCATATGTGACGGCAAAGGGGGTTGAATATAGGCATCTGCGTCATGATTCAGATATATTAAAATATAAGCATTTGGAAAAGTTGAGCTAAGTAGTGCAGCGTTTGCGAGTAAAATAGGTAAATGGTCTAAGAGAGGGTCGAAAAAACCAAAACCTAGTTAGCTTAATAATGGCGGTTATACACATCATTTTATTACTTTTTATGCTAATTTGCACACTCAATTGTAGAGGCTTAAATAGTGACATAAAGCAACGTCACTTACTAGCGACTCTGAAAAATGAGCAGATTGACATTGCTTTGATACAGGAAACAAAAATTCAGAAGTCAGAATCATACGATAATTTAGAACAGATTTCTGGATCCAGAATATTCTATTCGTTATCTCAAGATAATAGTGCAGGCGTAGCAATTGTTATACTCCCTCGTTGTTCAGCCTATGTAAATATAATCTCTTCAGTATCATGTGCAAATGGTCGCTGGGTGAGAGTCACGCTAGATATACAACAGACACGTTTCACGTTGCTGTGTATATATGCACCTGCATCTCATCAACTACGTCGTAATTTTTTTAATGAGATGTCTACAACAGCACTAGATAACATCACTGAAAACTTAGTAATGGGTGGTGATTTTAATTGTGTCATAGACAAAGAAAATGACAGGAATGCAACTTCAACTTATACTGATACATCACATAGACTCTTAAAAAGAAATATGTGATAATGAAAATTTAGTTTGACACCTATAGAATATCAAAACCTCATGGTAAAGATCTTACATGGTTTTCGGCAGATGGTAAAGTTGGTTCAAGAATCGACAGAATTTATGTGAATAGTTTGTTGACTGGGTACTGGAGAGATGTTAATATTAAGCCAGTCGCATTCTCAGATCATAACATGGTTTGTGTAACCTTTGCCAATGCTGATTGGGTAACAAAAGGGGTTGGGTTTTGGAAATTAAACACAACACTGATGGGAGAAGAATTTTATAAGAATAATATAGAGAGTTGTTGGCAACATTGGATTAGTAGGAACGCATCATATAAGAGCACATTGCAATGGTAGGAGGATGTAAAACTGGATTTAAAGTATGTTTCCCGAAAGTATGCTATTAGAAAAGCACGGGAAATACGCAAACGCAAGAAAACACTTCATCGATCACTGATGAAAATTAATGCTAAAGTAAATAATGGTAAAGATAATTATTATGAATTACTGGTTAAAATTAAAAGTAAAATAAGAGATATAGGACAATATGAGTTTGATAGGTCCAATAATGGAAGAATTAGCCACCTGAAATTTTTTAGAAAGGCAATTTACCACCAACTATGGCTAGGGCATACGTAAGGCTAATATATAAACGAAATGACAGAAGTCTAATTCAGAATTACAGACCAATTTTTCTAGTATGTGTAGACTAAAAAATAATATCCAGAGCTCTAACATTGAAACTAGGTAGTGTTTTAGGAGAAATCATTGGAACAGAGCAGACATGTGCTGTACCTAGGAGGACAATTTTAACCAAAACAATGTTAATAAGAGACCGTATACAATTGGTTGAGAAGGATAGCATCCCTTCAGCTGAGATTGGCTTGGGCAATGAAAAGGCATTTGACCGTGTGGGATGGGATTTTCTTTTTAATTCTTTGCAATCGTTTGGGTTAGGCTCAAACTTTATTAAATGGGTTAAGATTTTATATACGGATATCAAGAGTAGCTATTTAGTGAACAATCAATTAAGCAGAGAAATGAACGTGGTGTTAGACAGGGGTGTTCCCTATCGCCATTATTATTTATTATTGTGATGGAATCCCTTGGCATAGCATTGAGGCAAAATAATAACTTTCAAGGCATATGTATTCGTGGCATAGAAAGACCACTTAAGCTGTCACAATATGCTGATGACACAACTCTGTTTGCTAGTTCAAATACTGTTATTGCAATTTTAAACCACGCACTAGAAAAGTTCCAAAATGCATCTGGTTTGAAAATCAATAAAGAAAAATCCAAAGGATTATTTTGGGGGCCATGGAAAGAGCGGAATGACCAGCCACTTGAAATCAATTGGTCTAATGATACCATTAAGATTTTAGGCATCTATTTTAGCAGGAAACCAAATACAACACAAAATTGGAATGAACGAGTATATAAGCTTAAGAGAATAGTAGCAAATTGGAAGCGTCGTCGTCTTTCAATTTTTGGTAGAGTGTTTGTTGTCAACAACTTGGTATTATCTGGGCTATGGTATACAGCATCTGTTGTACACATGCCAAAACATGTAAAAAAAGGAGGTTAATGAGTTGATATTGTCGTTCATATGAGAAGAAAAGAATCATTTGGTTTCCCATCGTGTTCTCAATAATGCTAAGTTAGAAGGAAGACTTGATTTAATTGATATTAAAGTGAAATATGTTTCTTTAAGGTTACAATTTTTTAATGATCCTATTACATCAGATGAGATGTGGGCATGTGTTTCACGAGCCCTCATGGAGAGAATTGTAGAACCATTTCTGGCGGAGCATGTTTTTACCTCAAAGAAGCCACCTCCGAATAGCCAAATGATACCCGATATGTTTAAAGATCAAGTTAAGGAGCTAGAAATATTTGACAGATACATGCCTCCACCTACGTGCTGGGAGGAAGTATTAGAACAGCAATTGTGGGGCAATAGTAATATATGTTATAACAATGCAGTACTTTATCTACCGTCCTTTGCAAAATATGGCATTCAACATTTATCTGATATGATACACCCTCAAACACGTAGATGGATTTCAATGCAAGAAGTAGCTAGAAAAACACATATGAGGCATATAGATGACCAGCGGCTGCTAAATAAAATAAAACATGCTGTACCAATTGAATGGTTTCGTCTGCCAAATGTAAATAATAATAGTTTGACTCCACAACCTGCATTAGTTCTTGATGATGAGATGTTAAAATACAAGATGAGATCCAAGGAATGGTACCACATTATGAGACGAAAACAAGTAACACCTCACATAGCAATTAGGAGATGGGATGACTTAAGCTATAAACCATCCAGTTGGAAAAATGTATGTAAAATCTTACATTATCCATACATACCAAATATGGCTCGTGATTTATTGTGGCGATTACTACATCGACGGCTATGGGTGGGACACTTGACATACAAGTGCAATATTACGACTTCTGATAGGTGTTACTTATGTCAAACAGACGAGGAAACAATCGAGCATTTATTTGCGGAATGTCCAATATCGTCAAAATTTTGGGACTATATCAGCCAAATCTTGGCACAATTTGGAGCGAAGCCCATTGTTCTAGAAACGCATGTAGTCTTATTTAGAGAATTTGGATCAAGCGGTGTAAATATCATAAAGTCTGAAAGGACTATTTTAATAACAATGCTAACCATAGGTGTTTGAGCCATTTGGAAACATCTGTGTGCACAGACGAAAAATCCATCTATGGCCAATCACAATAGAGCAACAAAGGCAATATTTCGTTCATTGCTGCTGAATCATATTCCTTGCGAATATTTTAGATTAAAGCAGCATGGTAAAGAAAAAGTATTCAAGGACATATGGTGCAAAACAAACACAGTTTCAATAGAGTTGGTAACTGTAAAAATAAATGAGCCTGCACTAGCTTAAATCATTTAATTACTACAGCTGATTTATATGTGTCTTTTAATTAATCTGTGTCCTGTAATTCATTTTAGTCTGCACTTTGATATTGTTATGTTTAATAATTCATGTTAACAAATAAACAGACTGGGTTAATTTAATAATCATTCGATAAAGTAAGTTACCATTGAGCTATAAAATCGTCCCGGGTAATTTTCGAAACTTGCACAGGGTTTTATAGGGTTATTTGTTCCCCGGTAATTTACAAAACCTTACAACAAAGTAAATCAAAAATGTAAACAAGAGAGCCATCTATTTCCATCTATTTTTCTGTAATTTTCCTGCTGACTATATATGTTATGCTACCCAAATGCTACTACGCCCGCTGATCTTTAAAGAATCAGACCACTGGCGTCAATGATTGACTTAATTGTCATTGATTGACGAGTCACTTTTCATTTGTTGAATAGTTGCACTCGCCACACGGGCCTACTACCACACATGGATTGAATGGTAATTTACAAAACCTTACAATAAAGTAAATTGAAAATGTAAACAAGTGCGCTATCTATTTTTCTGTAATTTTTCTGCCGTCTATATGTATTATACTACCCAAATGCTACTACGCCCGCTGATCTTTAAAGAATCAACCCACTGGCGTCAATGATTGACTTATTTGTCATTGATTGACGAGGCACTTTTCATTTGTTGGATAGTTGCACTCGCCACACGGGTCTACTACTACTACACCTTGGGTTGAATAGTAATGCCTTTGTTAAGTTTTGTTTTGCTATCGGAACTTTATCAGCCTATTGTTTTGTATCTATACTTTTTAAGCCATTTGTATTTATAGATTGTATTAATGCTCATTATTTATCTTTTGTTTTGGTGTAATATTAATCAGGCTTCCTAGTTCACCAGGGTTTTTTCTGGGGGTTTGCAAGCTTTTTTAAAAGAGTTCCTCCGTGAAGTTTGTCCGACTGCGTCAGCGTCGGTTTTTCAAAAAAAAAGAAGAAAGAAAAGTAGTAGCGGTAGTAGTAGTAGTAGTAGTAGTGGTAGTAGTAGTAGTAGTAGTAGTAGTAGCAGTAGTAGTAGTGCCTTTTTCAGTTTGCTACCCGAGTAGGGTTCGAACCCAGGCAATTCTGCAACACCTTTCGCCTAGTATTTGGGAGGTGACTACTCTACCACTGGTCCCCAAACTCAGAGGAAAGTCTTCTTTTGCCGGAGAAGCTTTCAACCACCCGTCTCACAACCACGGGACTTGCCTGGATCTGAGGGTGTGCATTCTAGGTTTACTTGACGCTTCTCCGATCCCTCCTAATATATCGCTATGTATGTAGTTTTATTGTTGTTGTTGTTGTTGTTGTTGTTGTTGTTTTTTCTTGGGTTTTTTTTTATTGTTGTCAAGCATTAGTTCTATGAACCCTGCCATTGAGGCCAGACTGGAACTAGGATATAGCTCGATCAACATAGGAATGAAATTTTTAGCAGCTGCACTAGTAGTAGCGGCGGTATCAGCAGCGTGACGATGGCGGCGGTTGTTTATCTCACGGTCAGTCAAGCATGGCGTCAGGCAGTCTCCTTGTACATGTCCGTCCGTGCCTGCTTGTCTGTCTGTCTGTTTTCTACTTATCTCTGTGTCCGGCACTGCATCTTGGAAGCGCCTGTTCGGTGACTGTGTACTGGTGAATCACTCGATGCTCACGTGAGTCTCAGCATTTGGGTGACAATTTCGAGCCTCGCCAAACAATATATTACCCTAATATTCCACGGACAAACAAATAGTTAAAATCCTGTCTACAATTGACTACCCAAAATGCGCATACGGTGTGCATATAGCAAAGTAGATACGTAGTCTATGTCAATTTGTGGTAACTTGAATACGCATTGTTGTCAAATAATATACTCCCGGCCCCCAATATACATATTTATATATAGGATGTACATTTATTTATAGAGAAGTCTGGCTGTAAGAGGCAATGCATGTATATAGTGTCATTATATAAACATTGAAAATAGTTTGACAAGTCTAAGATTTCGTTTTTAGATGTTTGTTCTTCTGAGCTTGAAAGAAAATCTGGGCTGTTATTTATTTACCATTTTCACACAGGTTCTATAATATAAAACATAT
This sequence comes from Chaetoderma sp. LZ-2023a, assembly GCA_034401795.1. Lineage (NCBI taxonomy): Eukaryota > Metazoa > Mollusca > Caudofoveata > Chaetodermatida > Chaetodermatidae > Chaetoderma > Chaetoderma sp. LZ-2023a. The sequence goes on along the minus strand of CM067370.1, from coordinate 191,921,012 downwards.
ATATAAGGCAAATGCTGACTATTTTGGAACTAATTTTACTGGTAACCTATTTTTGAAAGTTTACAACTGAAAAATTTCAGCATATACAGAATTCTGCTGCAAGACTGGTCACCAGACGTAAGCTAGATCATCATGCGTATATGACTCCGGTACTCAAAGAGCTTCACTGGCTCCCAGCCGAACAGCGGATTTTGTTCAAAACTTTGTGCATAATTTTCAAGGTTATACGCCACAGCGAATCAGCGCCTAGCTACCTCACTGATATCATTAAAGTTTAAAAGCCTTCATACCGCACTAGGAGTAGCGTTGAGGTGAAGCAGACCCCTTCTCTTATAAATACCATGGCAAGAAGACCTCGAAACAGTACGGTGACTGCGCCATGAGTGTAGCGGCACCGAAACTGTGGAACACTCTTCCACTTGAGTTGAGATCTTTTACTAAATTTACCAATTTCAAATTAAACCTAAAAACATTTATATTTAAACATTTTAGTTAATGTGTGTGTGTCACTGCTTTGTGTTATATATTATATGATATGCTTGTTTTTATTGTACATGTACAGACTGTTGAGACTTGCGTGTAATGGTCTTTAAAAAATAAATATTATTTATTTATTTATAATCATTGACTCGGTCATCGAGCCAGTCACTCCAGTAGTAAAATTTCAAAAATAGTCCTCTCTTGGCCTGTGAATAGACATTTCTCAAGACCACTGCAGAAGCCGTTTTAGCCGGCTTGAAGGTTTAAATCATTTCAACAAGCATAGTTATTAAGGCGTTTATGAGATATTATCATTGCTTTAAAGCTGATTACATAGTGTGGCGCGTAAAATATCGCGATACTTCGATATCGCGTGTGTTCCGATATTTGAAGAGTGTCTTGACGGTGCGGTGACAATGAGCTGGACACAAACACATAGTGGTAATAATTAGTGGCATTAAAAGCCGGTGTCAAATGGCTTTATATTTTAACAACTTCCAGCCAAGTAATTTTTTTAATTCAACATGGAGTCCTAAATGAAGGGGTGCGATCAGTCACTCTGACGTCATAATCAAATGTCATGTTAGCTGTCGTCACAATCATAACGACATATTATAACTCTGTCATGAAATTTGAAAAGTTTGTCAAGGCAGCAACAGCACCCAGTCAAATTAGTTTCAAAATTAGTCAACATGTTTCCTGTATAGTTACCTTGAAATTTATATTCTGAATTCAGGTTTCAACGTTTTATATCGCTTCAAACACGAGTAAAAATGGACCGTTCCAGTTTATCCATCCATTATCTGACGGCATAATACCCTTTCTGTAACGATATTGAGGACGAGTTTCATTTTATTATTTTATGTTCAATGTATTTAGATTTGAGGAAAAAGTATATCAAGAAGTATTACTGGTTTCGTCCAAATGTTTATAAACTATCACAGCTATTGCAGTCTACTAACGGCAATGTTTTTAAAAAACTGGCAGCATATGTTTACAATGCATTCCTGCAGCGAAACGAACGCAACGAATGAGCATTTTGTCCCAAAATTTTGACAACGCAGTGGCATTATCCTGAGAATCACTTTGTAGGATAGTGTAGTGTCATGGGAGAGTAAGTTGTATGAGTCGGGGTGAATGGGTAGAGGGTGCGACTTAAACGAGTGTGTGTGTGCGCGCGCGCGCGTGCGTGTGTGTGCGTCCGTGTGTGCGTGCGTGCGTGCGTGCGTGCGTGCGTGCGTGCGTGCGTGCGTGTGCGCGCGTGCGTGTGTATTTGTGTACAGGGTTGCGTGGAGCGGGGAGTGAGTATACGTGAGAGTGTTTGATACTGAAAACGAGAACATAAATTTGTCAGTTCATCTGTATAATTAATTTCAAAATGTTACCAAATTGTGAATTTATTACTCTGCATCCAGTCCATACCCATTAAGATGGCACGATGAAATATACGTAACACTTTCGACAATCAGATTGGTTTCAAAATATTCAACAGCAATTAAATTTATCACGGAAATAAGAATACAGTAATCATACACACATGCAAACATACATACAATTCGTACACTATATAGTATAAGAAGAATAAATTGAGAAGGTCACCAGTCAAATTAGTTTCAAACATTCAACAGCTTTTAGGTTATTAGTTTATCAACAGCATACAATTCGCACACTTGGGAATGCTACAGAGAGAATAGACATTGAGAATCTTCGGCAGGCAAATTAGTTTCAAAATATTCAACATTTATTAACCTGTAAATTTCGCGCAATTTATTTATATTGATGTTTATATTATATATTATTTACAATGATTATATATTTACGTATATATGTATAAATGTATGAGTGTGTATATGCAAGCATTTATGTAAGTGAATGTGTGCGTGCGTGCGTGCGTGCGTGCGTGCGTGCGTGCGTGCGTGCGTGCGTGCGTGCGTGCGTGCGTGCGTGCGTGCGTGCGTGCGTGCGTGCGTGTGTGACGGTGGGTGGGTGGGCGTGCGCGTGTGCGTGCGTGCGTGCGTGCGTGAGATAGTGATTGCACACGCCTGCCCGTGTGTGTGTGTGTGTGTGTGTGCGTGTGACTCTGTACATACATATGTTTTCCTGGTCATCCGTCAATAATAATTGTATCACTGTACACTCAAGGACCGATGGTCTATTGTGGAAATAAAATAATCTATCTATCTATCATAATCAACTAATTGACGTGTAGCATAACGTCATGATTAATTATGGAACGAATTACTAGATTTAGTCCGTCTTTAACGCTTAGTACTCCGACACGTTGTGCGAATTGTATGTCTTTACCATTTAATAAAAAATATGTTGAATATTTTGAAACTAATTTGACTGGGCGCTGTTGTTGCCATGCGCAGTAACTTCACAAAGTCAAATTAGTTTCAAAATATTTAACAGCTTACCTGTTTTCTGGAAATTGATAGTCAAGGAGTGCCGGGATTGATCTATCCAAACACGAGCGAAGCGTGGATGGACGTTAGCTAGAGATGGGCGGGGCATAGCTAAAGCTGGTCCATTGGGCGGCGCTAAACTAGAAATGGGCGTGACCGAGTTAGAAATGGATCCCTCTTGTTCACAATTCTCCTAGATAGCGTCGTAAATTGGTCACGATTTCACAATTTTGTATCATCTCGGGCTTACAGAAAATACAGCTGCTGTACCATTCACGGTCATTCGCTATGGTAGGCCCTAATCGTCTTAATTCGCTGAATCGCCATGGCAAATAGCTGATATTAATATCAGCCTTGCATTCCATAGGGAAACAATCCAAAACGTTTTGCTAATCCGCAAACTATTGACAATCTGCTGCCTTAGCATTAATTATATCATATAATATACAAAACGAGAAAAGCCGATTTTGCACGCGTATAGCGCTCTGGAGAGCATTTTTCCTATGGAACTCAAGGCAGATAGACTCGGTTATAAGCTGCCATAAATTAGTTTATAATACTAATTTTGGTGTGATTTGGCAAACAATGTCGATGACCAAGTGGAATTGGGATGTTTTATCTACACACCACGCCCCCTCCCCACCCAACCCCACCCACACTCCCCACCCTATTGATGGGGTTGGTGTGATATATCGATCAGCATGCCCGTCCGATCGTCCATCTGTCCGTCGGTCCATTTTTGGCAACGCAATTCATCCTAGAGTTGCCAGAGGATTAATGTAAATGTTACTACACATTATCGGGACCATTTGAACGCGGGACGTGACGTGGGACGTGACGTGGGATGTGACGTGGGACGTGACGTGGGATTTTCTTTGGCGGGAAATTATTCATTACAAAGGTTATCCACCCTGAAAATCTTAACATTCATAAAAAATCAGGTTTCCATGAACTGACTTCAGAACATCTATGGATTCTTGCAAACTTTGGTATATCATTGCGATATAATGATGGATTGACGGGGAATTGAACCCACAACCGGCGGAAGCGACAAGCATTAGAGCCAATGCACAAACTCTTCCACTACATCAACGCCGCATACCGTTGGTGTAGTGGAAACGTTTGGGGGCCATAATGCTTGTCGCTTCCGCCGGTTGTGGGTTCAATGGACCTTTTCATCTTTAGCTATGCCCCGCCCCTCACTAGCTAAGCTCCACCCACACCTCGCTCGTCTTGGGATCGATCTATTTCTGAACTCCCTATCAATTTACATAAAACTATACAGGGAAGCGGTTGAATATTTTGAAACCAACTTGACTGGGTGCTCAGCGCCCTGTCAAATTAGTTTCAAAATATTCAACAGCATGTTTATTAAATAGTAGAGACATACAATTCTTACAACGTGTCGGACTTTTAAGAGTTAAAGGTATAGCATCATTTATGACGTAATGATTATGACGTCATCATACACGCCGCTTAGCTGATTATGACGTCATGTGACGCCATTACTTTGGAAAGGTTCATTCCCCGCCATGCTAAATGCTGTAATGCCACGAATACTTGTAAAATATAATAATGGATGAATCCAGTTTTAGCTATGCCACGCCCATCACTAGCTAAGCTCGACCTACACTTTGCCCGTGTTGAGATCAATAGATCCCTGCACTCCCTGAATCTCTATTTCCAGAAAACTAGACAGGTAAGCTGCTGAATATTTAGGAACTAATTTGACTGAGTGCCAGTCAAATTAGTTTCAAAATATTCAACAGAATGTTTAGTAAATAGTAAAGATATAGGAATTCGTATAGCTTGACGGAATGTTAAGCGCTTATGACAGCCTAAAATTCATAACGTAGTTGATTATGACGTCAGCCTATACATATGACATTGTTGATTAGGAGGTCATATGATTGATCAATGAACTGGATTCATCCCTTCCTAGGGCCATAGCACGTATACCAGTGTTCCCAGATTTGTGAAAATTGAACTCACGGTCTTTTCAAGGATTTTGAAGGTCGACAAAAAGAATTTTCAAGGATTTCATTCAGATATGGTCTTCTTTACCCCCCTTTCTAGTCGTCCTCCGTTCTTGGCTGTTTCCCTTTGTACGTCATAGCCGCGGAAATTGAACAATGACAAATTCGACGATTTTTTAAGAAATCTTCAATTCTGACTAAATTCAAGGACTGCCAAGACCTTGGAAATGCAATTATTTTTTTCAAAGATTTTCAAGGTTGTGTGAAACCTGTATAAATGAAATGCGTGCAAATTCACCAGAGTAATCTGTGTTGAAAATCATGAAATTTGTCAAAAATCTGGTTGCCAGAGGATGACTTCAGAACGCATATGCGGATTTATACCAAATTTGGTATATCAACACTTTATTGCATAACCTCCGGTACTATTGTGTATCTGTGAAATGCGTTCAGATTCTCCAGATTTAACCCTCTGAAAATCTCGAAATTCTTTTTTTTTAATCTGCCTTCCTAAACATAATTTCAGAATGCCTGTACGAAACAATATCAAATTTGATATATCAGCATCACAGAGCGCGATCTAAGGCGCTATGACATGTCAGTGGCATGCGTCCATACTCACCACAATTCCGGAATCCATTCCCTCGCTCAATCATATGACGTCTTAATCAACTACATGACGCGGAGGCTGACGTCATAATCATGACGTCATGAACACTGGCAGTATGATCAGCGAACGAAAAGAAGAAGATGATGTCATGAATGACTAGCTATCGTGCGTTGTTAATGCTGAATAGTCCGACACGTTGTACGAATTGTATGTCTTTACCATGTAATAGATATTCTGTAGAATATAATGAAACTAATTTGACTGGATGCTGTTGCTGCAATAGGGAGCAACAGCGTCTTGTCAAATTAGTTTCAAAATATTTAACAGCTTACTTTATAGTTTTCTGGAAATCGATAGTCAGGGAGTTCAGAGATAGATCGATCCGAACACGGACGAGGTGTGGGTGGAGCTTAGCTAGAGATGGGCGGGGCATGGCTAAAACTGGAAAGGTCCTTTAATACCCGACCCACAACCCCACCCACCCACCCACCCACCTACCAACCAACCCACCCACCCACTCACCCACCCACCCACCCACCCACCCACCCACCAACTCACACACCCACCCACCCAACCCACCACACCCACTCACCCACCCACCCACCCACCCAACCACACCCACCCACTCACCCACTCAGCCACCCAACCACACCCACACACCCACCCGCCCACTCACTCACCCACCAAACCCACTCACCAACTCACCAACTGACCCACCCAACCACACCCACTCACCCACCCGCCCACTCACTCACCAACCCAAGCCAGCACACCCACTCACCTACCCACCCACCCACAAACCCACCCACCCCAACACACCCGTGAAAAACGTGCATGTTTATTAAATATTTAACAGCTTACCTTTATAGTTTTCTGGAAATTGATAGTCAGGGAGTTCAGAGATCATTATCATTAGGTCATCGATTATGACTGGTTTTGTTTAAACTGACGCATTGGGCGATTTGCGAATAAACGGTGTTAGTGTGTGTACATACAGTAACGGTAGTGAACTATACTAGGTAATAAGGAGTGCCATTTTTCGCCATGATGGAACATCCGTAAGAAAAGATTTTCGTTTTAATTTACCGCTGGAATGACTGGCCAGTCATTCCAGTAGTAGATCTTTTTAAAATAGTCTTCTCTTGGCCTGCAAATTGACACTGACTATTGACAAAGAACAAATTTAGATTTTTTTACCATTGATTCTTTAATCGTCAAGTCGGTAAAAATACACCTCTTAAAAACCCATGTTGCTTAATGTCAGGGCCAAATCTACTAAAAAGTCTTGACCAGAAAATGATCATTCACTGAACAAAAATGTCAAATTTCTTGAAAAATCTGGACAAATTCACCTTCCCTGAGTATCCATCCATCATCTGACCTCGTATGACGTGATAATTAATCACCTCAGCGCGTGTAAGAAGACGTCATAATCATTACGTAACAACGGGTTCCATATAGACCGTCACCAAATCTCAAATGGTCTGACACGTTGTATGAATTGAATGTCTTTGTAATTCTTTGCTATTTAATAAACATGCTGTTGAATAATTTGAAACTAATTTGACTGGCCTAAGGCAACAACAGCACCCAGTCAAATTAGTTTCAAAATATTCAACAGTTTACCTGTGTAGTTTTTTTTTGGAAATTGATAGTCAGAGATCGATCGATCCCAACACGAGCGAGTTATTGGCGGAGCTTAGCTAGAGATGGGCAGGCATAGCTAAAACCGGAAATGTCAATTAAATTGATAAAAGTATCATGTTCCAACAGAAGGATCTATGTCTAACTATTTCCCGCCCATGTGTAGAAAAGCCCGGCCCACGGGGCGCCCGCTCTGTGATCGACACAGCCTGAATTCCCAGAATTCCAACATCACTAACGGAATTATACAGGGAACATGTTGAGTAGTTTGAAACTTATTTGACTGGGTGTTATTGCTGTTTATGACAGCAATACCCCTAAGTCAAATTCGTTTCAAAATATTCAACACAATGTTTATTAATTAGTAAAGACATACTCACTATTCGTACACTTGACGGACTATTCAATATTCATGACGCATTTTGATTGTGACGTTAGCCTACAGGTGACGAAATTGATTATGACGTCATATACTTGAGTGATGGATCGGATCACTCTATTATCTCCATGTGAATGTCAGCCCAACCCCACCCAACCCCACCACGAGTGGGTATTATAAGGGCGCGTGTTGTGATAAAACATATAATCTGGAACACTAATGGTGTGACAAATAATACTTAACATGGATTTACTTGGTTCTATTACATTTTCAAGATGACCCCAATAGATGTAGAAATTCGTGACAAATGTTCTTTATCAGCATGTCTATTATACACGGCCATAGTTTCTATATATGGTAGAAATGCCTAGAAAACTTTAGCATGCTTAGATCTAAGAATTGCATTGTATGGTATTATTCATCCCTTAGTTAATATGGTATATATTGGTGAAAACTATAAATAATATGCCCAAGCCATGTTTAAACTGTGTAAGCTCGCCTTTACAAAAGTTATTATGCTGTTGAAGGACGTGTGAAAATAACGTTAAAAGAAAATTTCATTGTATTAGTTATACGATTAGGAATCTAGATAATGGTATATCATACCAATTTAATTGTCAATATGTATAACGTATAAATGTACACTCAAGGGCCTATTTCCTCTTGTGAAAATAAATCAATATATACTGAGCCAAAAAAGTTTAGCAATTTCAAATTTTTGCTTGTTGTATTAAAACTATATGCCCTATCGTAATCAAATTTGCAGGTAATTTTCTTCAACACAATGCCTCGCTCTCTGTAATGAAATCAAAATCATTTCTTGTTTTTCACGTTTTACATGCACTGGTGAAAATTTGCGCGTCTCGTAGCTGAAATGACACCACATTCCAAAACAGGTAACCAACGTGAACTGAAAACGTTAATAAAGTTTACACCTGCTAACATGGGCCGCCGCCCAAGGTTATCCGAAAATCAGCGCCATGGAGCAATGGGAGGTCTTGCCGCTGGTGTACGGCAGTCATCAATTCACGCGGAGGCCACACCCGCTATTGACACCTCTAAAACATTTTTCTGCCTGGACCCCTACGCGGAATGACGCCGTGTTAGAGGTGCGATGCATTAGGGCGGCAATGAACTGTTTTTCAAATTGGAAATTGGCTCACCAATTAAATAATATTTTCGAATGAAATCGTTCTTTTTACAGAATTATATTTATTTAGTGTTTTTATCAGAATTGCTCAACTTTTTTGGCTCAGTATATATCGTTTCGTTCAAATGCAAAGAAAATTGCCGACATATAAAAACCGAATATGGGCTACATGGATATTTGCAGCATATGGTTCAATAAAGTCATGTTGACTTTGCTAACTCTCATAAATAAAACATCTCTACCATCGCATTTTCAACCACATTTCAGCAATTGATGAATCCAGTTTCGCAGTCAATCATATGACGTCATTATCAACAACGTCACGTGTAGGCTGACGCCATAACCAATGAATTTATGAATGGCGTAGCTAAGTTCGTCGCGAATGCTTAATTGATGACGGACTATGCGTTGTTGTACGAATAGTATTGTCTTTACTAATTTAATAAACATGCTGTTGAATATTTTGAAACTAATTTGACTGGGAGCTGTTGCTGCCATATGCAGCAACAGCAACCAGTCAAATTAGTTAAAAATATTAAACAGCTTACCTGTATCGTTTTCTGGAAACTGAGATTCAGGGATCGATCGATCCCAACACCGGCGAAGTGTGGGTGGAGCTTGCCTAAAGATGGGCGGGGCATAGCTAAAACTGGATTTCTCCATTTTGCTCAAAATCACCTCTTTGGAGAATTAGTAGAGTCTTTAAAATCGGGCAGAGAGATGAAGCTTGGATCGCTGGAAACAGGCAATCTGCTTCACTCCTCGTCGCCTCTCTCCACCCAGGAGTAATGGGTACCAGTGTAAAAACCGGGGAAGTTACCAATAATAGATTGAAATAAAACCAACCTAGAATGGCGTGAATTGGACCTGGAATCAGGGACTCGATAGACGCCAACCAAACCAATAACTTCTAAACTTGGACGAGTTAGCCAGTAGTGCACGGTTACGGAAATAATTATGCGGTCAGCAGGCACGTGTACGCATGCGATGGACGCCTGTGGATAAGCGACTAACCCATGCACTGCATTTCGAGTTTATATCAACCATGCCAAAGTCACCTTCTCCAGTTATATGGTTTGATTCACAAATCGACTGAAAGACAACAGCTATTATATAGAAACCACGCCCATTATCATACGATGACAGCTTTAATTTTAGTGGGCGTTGTAACGGGCGTTACTGTTTGAGAACACGTGCACAGGTTTTGCATTTCCCGTAGACTATAGTCTAGAATGCGGCAGTATGTCGGTCCTATAGTACGCATCAACCCGGATAACGCAGCTTACTGGGCCGATGCTGGGCCGATATTGCACCGATACTCGATATCGGCCCGGTAAGCTGCGTCATCAGGAAACAGTGCAACTGTGCCCATTTGTGTGCCTTTGACACAGAATACAAAGGTTATCTTATCATTGCCACACGTATATCTATCACACTTGGCGAGGCAGTGATGTTGCCGCACGCTGTTGCTGTCATAGCAACATTGGTGGTAACCTTTCAGCAAGTTTATTCTATTGTACATCCTAGACAGTGGATTTCCGACATCAATGTGAGAGCGCTGAGAGGGCGTAACCCTATAACACCCAAGCGCCTCAAAAACGGCTTCTGCGGTGGTCCATCTCCAGAACATTCGTTAGTAGACTATTTTTGGAAAATTTACCATTAAAAAGAAAAGGTAATGTTCTTCCGTTCTGCAAACTGACATTTTCTATGAGAGAATTGAATTTATCTTGAACAAGTTTGATAATTATTTAATGGCTCACATTAACCCGTCTTGTGCCACCAGCGCCACAAAGCGCTCAAAATACTACTTATAATCAATTAATCGTTTTAATGGTCAACATGTTTCAAGTAATTTTAATTTTAGAAGACTAGTTTTTTTGATAAATTTACAACTCGAATTTTGGCCGGCTTGACCATCAAAAGGGAAATGTTTAAAAAAATTAAGTATTTGTTTAGCCAGTGTCCATTGGAAGGCCACCAGAAGAGTATTTTTGAAAATAAACCACTGGAATATGACTGGCAGTCCTTCCAGTGGTAAATATTCAAAAATACTCTTCTCTTGGCCTGCAAATGGGCATGCCTCAAGACCACTACATAGCTGATTTTGGTTGGTTTGAACTAGGTTTGAAGTTTGAAGGGTTATGTTGACGCAAGAATGATTAATCCATACGCCGTTCAGTATGCATTGCTATTGACACAGACATTATAACGTTAACCTGGTCAATAATCGTTATTTTAACACATTCAAGCAAGAGTGTCTGAACTGTTAATTCCTGGAGAACGATCAGACTTCAATAGGCCTACTTCAGATTTAAAAACAATGGAAGGGACGAACGTTGCAATTGTCGTTACATATCTATTCATTCGTATCTCGCGAGATCTCCTTCGATATGAGATCTCGAAGAAGCCACGCCTCTATTTTTTTTTATTGATATCTATTGTGTGACTACTCACCTCGGGCAAATTTAACCTATATCTTAACCATGCATATGTATGCATTATTCGTACGATATTATGATAAACACCATGGTTGCCATGGTTACGGAGAGTTGACCTGCTAGATAAAATCGTCCTACTTTTTTTCCTTTTGAGGTTCGTCATTGCATAAACTCTACAGTCCTCTCTGACGTGTATTAGAAAACGTTTTTGTTAAACGAACCGCGTCAATATAATCATTAGTTTTCGGCTAAATAAATAGGAAGGATTACGCAGTCTTCGTAACAGTCCAGCGATCGCTATCTCGTTAAACCGAGCAGGTACAGTTATTACGATAGCAATTTTAGGAGATAGAGATATTTTAGGATACCGGTTAGAAAGAATAGGCCTACCTGTATTTTGAGTTGATATATAACGATTTTCTGAAAATTGGAGCGTATTAACTTTTTCGACTACGATCACACTAATTGCAGGCTGTTGAAGATCTGGAAATTAATTCCAATTGGGCATGTGGCTGTATTCGTCTGTAACGGCTCCCTTTTAAATTAACTACGCCAGTTAGCGTGCTGTTTAATTTTAAATCAACGTGATTTGTATAGGTTCAACAAATTGACAGAGTCTCTGTCAGGCCGCCCGCCCGCCTGTCCATCCATCCGTCCACCCACCTGCCCTGCGTGCCACCTCCGCTCATCTATCTGTCATTTAAGTTACGCCGTTTATGTCATTCCGTGAGTCACTTTGAATGAACCTGACGTTTTATTGGTATTTATAATTTTGAAATGTTTGGCAATTTGGAGGCTAACATACCACACAACTTCTAATTCATTACTGTACCGTTTCTGTTAAGTTTCTATTCAATCTACACGTACTGACCTATTTTTATCCACATTGTTCACCTTGTGCTTATATTACCATTTCTCAGATCATCACTATGGCAACAGATGTAGTAGTATGTTCACCTGATAGCAGAAGCAACCTAGTCAGCCACTTCCTGCCATGCCGTGTGTGTGGAACACCCGCTTCCGGTTTTCATTACGGCGTGAATACATGCGAGGCGTGTAAGGTGTGTAATGCTATTGTTCGAAATAGTCAACAGCTTACCTGTATAGTTTTCTGGAAATTAATAGTCAAGGAGTTCAGGGATCGATCGATCCCAACACGGGCGAAGTAAGGGTGGAGTTTAGCTAGAGATGGGCGGGCCATAGCTAAAACTGGATTCCTCCCTTTAGTCGAGAAAACAAAGTTTTCATCAATTTATCCATCAATCATGACGTCATACTCATCTACGTGACGTATAGGATGACGTCATACTCAATGGTGTCATGAATGACGTAGATAAGTTCGTCATGAACGCATAATTGATGACGGACTAAGCGTTGTTGTACGAATTCTATGTCTTTACTATTTAATAAACATTCTGTAGAACATTTTGAAACTAATTAGACTGGGCGCTGTTGCTGCCATAGGTAGCAACAGCGCCCAGTCTAATTAGTTTCAAAATATTCAACAGCTTACCCAAATAGTTTTCTGGAAATTGATAGTTCCGGAAATTCCTCCATTTTTGTTAGGAAAACAAAGATATTTGCTTATTGAATGTCCATGTACAGGCTAAGAGGCGACGATTCATTTTATGTATCATAGGAACGACTGGCTCGTTATAGACTGAGTTATTCCAGTGGTATAAAAAAAAAGAAGTCTTCTTTTGGCATGCACATTCCTCAAGACCACTGCAGAGTCCGGTTTTTGTCGGCTTCGCCCTGAAAGAGTTAATAAGGGTTTCATGCAAGATACAGAGAACAAAGCAGGTGTAGATAGTGATTACACGATTATGCGGTATTATACCTGCTTAGAAGAACACTTATTATTTTAATATAACAGATACGGAAAATACTGCTGCTGTTGTTGCTGGCTGGCTGCTGCTGCTGCTGGCTGTTTGCTGCTGCCGCTGTTCTTGGCTACTGCTGCTTATGCTGCTACTGCTGCTGCTGCCGCCGCCGCTGCCACCACTACTGCTGCTGCTGCTACTACTACTGCTGCTGCTGCTGCTGCTGCTGCTGCTGCTGCTACTATTACTACTACTACTACTACTACTACTACTACTACTACTACTACTACTACTACTACTACTACTACTACTACTACTACTACTACTGCCGCTGCCGCTGTTGTTGTTGTTGTTGTTGTTGTTGTTGTTGTTGTTGTTGCTGCTGCTTCTGCTTCTGCTTCTGCTTCTGCAGCCGCCGCCGCCGCCGCCGCCGCCGCCGCCGCCCCTGCTACTGCTGCTAGGCCCTTCTACAACTATGCCTACTTTTGTTCAACTTACACATCGATCTTCGTCATTATTAATCATAGGTATTCTTCATGCGAAGCCTCACTGACCAACAGAAGAACGCATGCACGAAGAGTCAACAATGTCTTATAAAGCCAAACAGGCGTACCTGTGGTTACTGTCGATATAAACGATGCCTTTCTATAGGAATGTCGAAAAATGGTAAAATGTGTGTGTGTGTGTGCGCCTGCGTGGGTGAATGTGATGGGCGTGTACGGACTCGTAGGGCCTATAGACGGATATAGTTCAGTATGTGTAGTCAGTCCTGCAGTAAACTCACATGCTAGTAAGAAATGCTTTGTTGAAGATTTTGAACATATTGGACCTTTTCAGTTTATCCATCCATCATATGACATCATAATCAACTACGTGACGTGTATAATGACGTCATAATCAATGGCGTCATTATGACGTCATGCATGACGTATTTAAGTACGTCACGAACGCATAATTCAAGACGGACTACGGTTTGTTGTACGAATTGTATGTCGTTACTATTTAATAAATATTCTATTGAAACTAATTTGACTGGGTGATGTTGCTGCCATAGGCAGCAACAGCACCCAGTCAAATTAGTTACAAAATATTCAACAGCTTACCTATTCAATTTTCATGAAATTGATTGTCAGGGCATTCGGGGATCTCGATCTGCGAAGTGTGGGTGGGGCTTACCTAGAGATGGGCGGGGTTTAGAAAAAACGTGAAAGGTCCATTGGCTATGCATGCTGGCCATTTGAACACCATTGTCATTTGTGACCAAATGGTTATAGTCTGGGGACTACAGGTACTACATGACCTACGCAACCAAAAAACTATCGCTTCAAAATATATATCATGCGAGTTGTAGCAAGTGACCACGTTGTTTAATCATCGCTTACTCGTTCTGGTATGTAGCTGTTTAATAAAGGACGGTATGGAAATTAATTAATTCTAAACGCATGGGTCATACTAGGGTAACGCTGCTTACTGGGCCGATGCCACCCACCACCGACCCAAAACCACCCACCCACACACCACCACCCACCCAACCACCCACCACCACCCACCCACTACCATCTACGAACACAACCACCCACCCACCACAACCACTGCCACTGCTGATATCTCAATTACTACTGCTGCTACTACTGCTGCTACTATTGCTGCTGCTATTGCTGCTGCCGCTGCTGCCGCTGCTGCCGCTGCTGCCGCTGCTGCCGCTGCTGCCGCTGCTGCCGCTGCTGCCGCTGCTGCTGCTGCTGCTGCTGCTTCTGCTGCTGCTGCTGCTGCTGCTGCTGCTGCTGCTGCTGCTACTACTACTACTACTACTACTACCACTACTACTACTACTACTACTACTACTACTACTACTACTACTACTACTACTACTACTACTACTACTACTACTACTACATGTCTGGTTGTAAATAAATTGAATTGAATTAACTTGATATTTGTATACAACCCGTCTTTTCAATTTATCTGTCTTAGTGCAGGTTGAGCGTCAGAGCACAGTCAGAGTCGGACTACTTTAGGTATTCTATACTCATTGGTCAAATATAAAATAATAATTTTTATCTGAAAACTGGTGGTGATTTGAACTCATTCTTGAATTGCTGTTTGCTTGTGTTTGTACAGCGATTAAAATTGGACGATATACAATCGATAAACGTTGTGAGAACGAACACGAATTGGTGAAGCACAACACGCGCGTTAATGTTGATCACAGGAGCAATACGTTGATGGATCAGATATATGGGCGCATGGCCACCTATCTATCACAGGCCAGTAATCTACACGATGTCTATGACACGGTAACCAGGGACGAATCTGTACTGCACAGGGAGCAGCGGGAATTCTCAGTGAGTTCAACTTAATCTATCGACATAGTTGTAGATTGGCTAGCTCGCCTCACTTGACCGATGGATGGATGGATGGATTGTTGCCTGCCTCGCTGGCTGGATGGTTGGATGGATGGGTGGATGGATGGATTGATGGATGGTTGCCTGCCGCGCTGGCTGGATGGTTGGATGGATGGATGGATGGATGGATGGATGGATGGATGGATGGATGGGTGGGTGGCTGGGTGGGTGGGTGGATGGATGGATGGAATGAGGAAGGGAGGGAAGGACATACAAAGGTACAGACGGATGGATAGACGGGTTGTCGGGCGCTAGGGGCGTTCGGATATGTGGGTGTGTTGGCATCCGGCCGGGCATTTGGGTGGTGAGCAAGCGTGTGGGCGGGCGGATGGGTGAGCAGGTGGATGGGCGGGCGGGCGGGTGGGCGGGCGGGCGGGCGGGCAGGTGAGCAGACGGGCGGGCGGGCGGGCTTGAAGATGATATGCATGATAATAAATAAAATGGATGTGTATAGATATACACGGATCGATGAAACGATTGATATCGATTAGAGCGTAACCTCCAGTTTTACACGCTTGTATGTATCCAGGATTGGCATTCTGCTTGTTCCACGGCTATTGGGGGATACAAGCACCTCTCTGACTCAGAGTATGAGGACTTCTATAATATAACCGGTCTCAATATCGACTATCGACGTGACGTAATATCCGCATGCGTAGTTTTGCTGGAGGATGGAATTGAAAAGCAGGTCAAGTTCGCAAAAACGATTCCTGGATTCAGGAAACTGTCCATGATGGATCAAGCGAATATTATCAGAGGTATGTATGTCAGTATCAGTGCGTGCGTGCGTGCGCGCGCGCGTGTGTGTCTGCGTGTGTGAGTGTGCTAGCGCGCGTGCACACTATTTTTTTTTATTATTCTCAAGCACTAGTTCTATGAACCCTGTCATTGATGACACACTGGCCTAGCTTATTCAAAAGCTGAAATGTAGGCCTAATTTTTACCTTTTACAATTTTCGTCCTGCGGAGTAGTAGTAGTAGTAGTAGTAGTAGTAGTAGTAGTAGTAGTAGTAGTAGTAGTAGTAGTAGTAGTAGTAGTAGTAGTAGTAGTAGTAGTAGTAGTAGTATAGTAGCAGCAGCAGTATAAACCAGGTATTATTATTATTATTATTATTATTATTATTACTTCAGCATCGGCGTGTGATTTTTCACGGCTTTGCATCGCTCGCTGTCTAAATGATGATTTTGGTGTTGGGACAATTTATTTTGGTAGCAGTTTTGCACTAGATGACCTTACTAGTATAATAGACGCGTCATACGTCCGACAGTCATTCGCTTTATCAAGAAAGCTAAAGAAACTCAAACTGCATGATGAAGAGATTGCTGTACTAAAAGCTGTCTGCATCACATTCACAGGTAAGCAAACACAACAATAAGGGGCGGGCCGAGGAGGGAGGGAGGGGGGGGGGCAGAGAGAGAGCGAGAGAGAGAGAGAGAGAGAGAGAGAGAGAGAGAGAGAGAGAGAGAGAGAGAGATGGAAGGAAAGGGAGGGAGGGAGGGAGGGAGGGGGGGGAGGGAGGGAGGGAGGGAGGGAGCGAGCGAGCGAGAGAGAGAGAGAGAGAGAGAGAGAGAGAGAGAGAGAGAGAGAGAGAGAGAGATGGCGTAGTCGGGTCTGGTGTAGACCAGGGTTTGTTTTAGGCTAAATCGATTGTAGCCAGATCATTGTTGATGCAGGCATTGATCACTCCGCTCATTGAAATCTATTCAGCATAGAATGCCTGATTCCATATCATAGAATGTTCCATTGTACAGGACAGCTTTCAGTTAAGTTACAGAGCGAATCCCAACACGTTTGCTGATACTGTTCGTGGGTCTGGATCAACCGGCGATACCAAGAGTCGGTGCAAGACCTCAGTTATACACCTATATACTGGGTAGCAAGTGGGCTAAGACTGGATAATGGACCTTTACAGTTTTAGCTATGCCCCGCCCATCCATAGTTAATTGACACCCACGCTTCGCCCGTGTTTAAATCGATCGATCCCTGAACACCATAACAATAAATTTCCAGAAAACTATACAGGTAAGCGGTTAAATATTTTGAAACTAATTTGACTTATGGCAGCAACAGCGCCCAGTCAAATTAGTTTCAAAATATTAGGCAGTATGTTTATTAAATTGTAAACACATATACAAATCGTACAACAACGCTTAGCCCGTCATCAATTATGCGTTTGTGACGAACTTATCTACATCATTCATGACGTCATTGATTAGGATGTTAGCCTACATGTCACGTAGTTGAGCATCACGTCAACTGATGGATGGATAAACTGGAAAGGGCCATTGACCGCTCTCCTGACCTGATACTGCACGAATGGAAACGTGCAAAACTGTAACGGTACTTGGAAACTATAGTGGACCAGTCGGCAGAATGCGTGGTGTTTCCGTTCATATGTGGCCAGAGGACGTATACATCCTGTTCTCGACAATGACGTCACAGTCTCACTTGTGTTATTGTTGGAGATCAATAGAGGAATCCAGTCTATCAGCCAATCATATAATGTTAAAATCAACTGCGTCACATGTAGGCTGATGTCATGGTCAATTACGGCATGAATGACATGATTAAGTCCGTCATAAACGTTTAATTGTCCGTACGAATTAGTATGTCTTTACTATTTAATAAACATTCTGCTCAATATTTTCAAACTAACTTGACTGGGCGCTGCTAGCTTGCTTTTTGACAGCACACGGTCGAATTAGTTTCATAGTATTACCTATATAGTTTTCTGGAAATTGAGATGCAGGAGTGCAGAGATCGATCTATCTCAGCACAGGCAAAGCGTGGGCAGAGCTTAGCTAGTGATGGGCAGGGGAATGGCTAAAACTGGATTCATGCATTTCACACGTGACTCGTTGTTTTACCGGTCAAGGACAACCAAGGTAAACTGAGCCTACTAGGTCGACAGAGCGTCAACAGTGCCGAGATCAGTTGACAACCTCGGTACAGACACCAATGATCCCTAATACGAATAAAACACGCGCCTTTGCCGAAAGCATCCATCCTTAGAATTGTGAGGCGGACTTCTCCACAATATGACTGAATTCGTTACATCTATTGGCGTGCTAACACGATTGTGCCTTTATTAATAACATAGTGGGCTTACTAATAAGTGTCTAAACTTAACAATAACTTTAAATCACACTGCCGGTGAAACGGCGACCTCCCGGCGAAGATTGGCGACATCCTGGTGAAAATCGGCGACCACCCGTTGAAGATTAATACAGACTCAACCTATCTCATAACATGAGGAACTCAGCTAGATGGCAAACCTATGGAAGCATTTCACTTATGTCTAGCAGGGAAAACAGGCTGGGTAGAATACCACCAGAACATGTTGTAGCCTAATCTAAAGCCGTGTTTTTACTGGAGAGTTAATCGGGAATAACGTCATACTTCTGTATTGTCCGCAGGGCCGTATTTAGGGGGGGGGGGGGGGGCAAGCGGGGCAAAAGCCCTGGGGCCCTCACAAGCATGGGGCCCCCACAATTTAAAAATGAAAAAAAAATTAGGCACTTTTTTGGAAGTTATAGGTCATTTAAAGCAAACTTTATTAGTTTAGATCTCTTAATCATGCATTATAATTCTATTCTAATATTTGTGGGGGCCCCAATTCTTGTTTGGTGTTCGGCAACAATGTTAATTACGAAAATTTGCAAAATAAAATAATTTTACAACGAAAGAAGGCGCCATAATTCACCCTAAAAGTAGACTCTCTGGCCGTCTCAGAGCACCTAGATGTAAAAAAAAATCGGGGGGGGGGGGGGGAGGGAGGACCCCCAGACCCGCCCCACTCAATCTTTGCCCCTAGGGCCCCCACATATCTAAATACGGCCCTGATTGTCCGAGTTCTCTAACTCCGCCCTATACCGTTTCTGGTATGCCGGACAAGAATCAGAGTTCCTACAATAGTAAAAACCTGCAGGTCGTTGTGACTCACCCGTTAGTCGCAACATTTAGTCCTACTGTGGAAAATGCTGCCTCGTCACGTTCATATAACCTTCAAGCTTCGATAGAGAATTCTTTTCTCTAATCGTGCGCGCTAATTAGAAGTTTGTACGCTTAGTAGTCACGGAAATGTAGACCGAAATATAAAAGAACCACCCCCCCCCCTCTGATTTTCAAGCGCTAACGGCGCAAGTCTATTTTCTAGCCTAGATATACCGATCGGTAAAGTGGGTATGTATGAAAAACGGATTTAAACAAATTAATGAGACCCGCACACGCTCGCAGCTATTGTAATCGTCTCATAGTTTTATGAACTTAGCGGTTTCACAGAATTCTCTATCGAAGCTTGTAGGTTATATGAACGTGACGAGGCTGTATTTTCCACTGTAGGACCAAATGTTGCGACTAACGGGTTAGTCGCAAATAGTCCAAGTCTGCTCTGACTCAACCGGCCCCTGTGACAGATATTTGGACAGACTGGCGGCCGGAGAGGTCCATCAGCCTGTCCAAATATCTGTCACAGGGGCGGGTTGAGTCAGAGCAGACTTGGACTAAGTCTCAACCAACTGCAGGTTTTTACTATTGTAGGAACTCTGACTCTCGCCCGGCATATCAGAAACGGCATAGGGCGGAGTCAGAGAACTCGGACTAACCTCTGTATTGGGCCAAGTCTCTAGTGAGAACACAGCCTAAGATATTAGCCAACAGATTATCTAAATCTCTACGCTGAGCTTAAGAATGGAAGAATCTAGTTTTAGCTGTGCCACGCCATTCTTTAGCTAAGCTCCACCCACACTTCGCCCGGTTAGGATCGATGGAACCCTGAGCTCCCTGACTATCAATTTCCAGAAAACTATACAGGTAAGCTGTTAAATATTTTGCAACTAATTTGACGTGGTGCTGTTGATGCCATGCCCAGTCAAATTAGTTTCAAAATATTAAATGGCATGTTTGTTACGCAGCTACGTCATTCATAACGTAATTGAGTATGACGTCTGGTCGACCCATTGCATTTCCGACCTGAAGGGACTAAGACAGCAATCTACCTGCCAATGCAAAGCTAACTGATAATATTGATAAGCTATCTTCTTTCGCCTTAGATCGGGTGACCCTGGAAGACAAATCCGCCGTGGATGAGATACAGTGGAATCTAATCGGGTGTCTGTGCTGGCTTCTCAAACGTAACCACAGCAACCACGAACGTATGTTTTGCCAAATCTGGAATTGTGTTTTGCTGCTACGAGAGCTGAATGAGAGGTTCAATCATCACGTGGAGAGCATGCTGGCGCAATTGCCGGACGGCACTGACGCCCCACTACTCAGGGAATTCAGGGTCTCGTGATATTCGCAAATACCATTTGCAAGACACGTGATATAAGATCGTCAAGCTGTACTATACGTTACAGTTACACAATAATCGTATCCCTGTCTACACACCCACTGTTTGCTAATGAGGCAAATGAAAATACACATGTACCTGTAAAATAGAATACACATGTACCTGTAAAATAGAATACACATGTACCTGTAAAATAGAATACACATGTACCTGTAAAATAGAATACACATGTACCTGCAAAATAGAATACACATGCACCTGTGAAATAGAATACACATGTACCTGTAAAATAGAATACACATGTACCTGCAAAATAGAATACACATGTACCTGTAAAATAGAATACACATGTACCTGTAAAATAGAATACACATGCACCTGTAAAATAGAATACACATGTACCTGTAAAATAGAATACACATGTACCTGCAAAATAGAATACACATGTACCTGTAAAATAGAATATACATGTACCTGCAAAATAGAATACACATGTACCTGTAAAATAGAATACACATGTACCTGTAAAATAGAATACACATGTACCTGTAAAATAGAATACACATGTAGCTGTAAAATAGAATACACATGTACCTGCAAAATAGAATACACATGTACCTGTAAAATAGAATACACATGTACCTGCAAAATAGAATACACATGTACCTGTAAAATAGAATACACATGTACCTGTAAAATAGAATACACATGTACCTGTAAAATAGAATACACATGTACCTGTAAAATAGAATACACATGTACCTGTAAAATAGAATACACATGTACCTGTAAAATAGAATACACATGTACCTGTAAAATAGAATACACATGTACCTGCAAAATAGAATACACATGTACCTGTAAAATAGAATACACATGTACCTGTAAAATAGAATACACATGTACCTGCAAAATAGAATACACATGTACCTGTAAAATAGAATATACATGTACCTGCAAAATAGAATACACATGTACCTGTAAAATAGAATACACATGTACCTGTAAAATAGAATACACATGTACCTGTAAAATAGAATACACATGTAGCTGTAAAATAGAATACACATGTACCTGCAAAATAGAATACACATGTACCTGTAAAATAGAATACACATGTACCTGCAAAATAGAATACACATGTACCTGTAAAATAGAATACACATGTACCTGTAAAATAGAATACACATGTACCTGTAAAATAGAATACACATGTACCTGTAAAATAGAATACACATGTACCTGTAAAATAGAATACACATGTACCTGTAAAATAGAATACACATGTACCTGTAAAATAGAATACACATGTACCTGCAAAATAGAATACACATGTACCTGTAAAATAGAATACACATGTACCTGTAAAATAGAATACACATGTACCTGTAAAATAGAATACACATGTACCTGTAAAATAGAATACACATGTACCTGCAAAATAGAATACACATGTACCTGTAAAATAGAATACACATGTACCTGTAAAATAGAATACACATGTACCTGCAAAATAGAATACACATGTACCTGTAAAATAGAATATACATGTACCTGCAAAATAGAATACACATGTACCTGTAAAATAGAATACACATGTACCTGTAAAATAGAATACACATGTACCTGTAAAATAGAATACACATGTAGCTGTAAAATAGAATACACATGTACCTGCAAAATAGAATACACATGTACCTGTAAAATAGAATACACATGTACCTGCAAAATAGAATACACATGTACCTGTAAAATAGAATACACATGTACCTGTAAAATAGAATACACATGTACCTGTAAAATAGAATACACATGTACCTGTAAAATAGAATACACATGTACCTGTAAAATAGAATACACATGTACCTGTAAAATAGAATACACATGTACCTGTAAAATAGAATACACATGTACCTGCAAAATAGAATACACATGTACCTGTAAAATAGAATACACATGTACCTGTAAAATAGAATACACATGTACCTGTAAAATAGAATACACATTGACAATTTTCCGTTCCCTCCTAACTTCACTTTCCTACTTTATACACTGTGCAATGGTTACACCCTCAGAAAGACTACGATGTAGGACTGCTGCGACAATCTATCCTTCTAACGATGCAACGATTAAGGTTACTGGCTCGCCTCTTCACCCAGGTGGATGAAGATATTTATAATTCGTAACCGGGCCTATCTGCTGCTCAGAAGATCTGCAGGAAAGGTGCAGGGTTGCCCTGTACTATAGAGTACTCGAACGATGCCAAACTTTTGCCTTGAGTATAATACAAGGTGATGCCTTTATTTCTACTATTAACTATACAGCTATTACTTATGATGGCTTTTTACTGTCACTGGATTATAATATATGCTTTGAATAATAAACGATTAACTCTGATGCTTACTTCTAACTTAGTATCAATTTTATTCTACTGCTATTACTTTCAATATAACGAATTACTCCCAGAAGTCGACTGGTCTGCTATTCATTTATCTACTATAATTCTCAGCTACTCCAATGTATTCACTGAGAATTCGGACACGATATCGAAGCTACGTCTGCTCCGGAATCACGGATGATAAAGATTAAAGATTTAAGAGACAAAGTGCCTCTTATATACAATCCACCGTTTCCTAACTCTATTCCTTTTGTTTCTCTGCCACAGAGTTTGATTCTATGCTCATTGATTATGACGTCATCCTGACTAATCAAACTCTAGGCATCTCTTCTAAGGAGATAACGCCAAACAGTGTCAAAGCGGTGTTGGCAGGTTCTGATTTGATGCGATCTGTCAGCTAACTAACAACAATAGGGTATGTGTTGTTGTAGCATGCCTTTAATTGATTGACATATAGTTGATATACAAATTTCGATTGTGTTATGAATTCCTACAGGACGCTACCATGCTTCTGTCGTGTCCCTTGCCTATCCTGGATAAGCCTGTAGGAAGCGAACGTTAATAAGCACATGAGCTGTATGATCTCATTGCCAGCTGGTGTTGTTGTACTTGCTTAAGGGAGTCGGAATGCCGACCGTCAACAACTAATGTCATTCTGTCATCTATATTCCTATCGATTCCTATCGACTCTTTTCACTCGATTATTTACTAAACTACTGGCCGAAACAACTGCTGAACATCATAAAAGTGTGTGCCGATCCCACAGCAACAACTTTCATCTTCAACTATTGACAGATGCCATCAACTCAGAACCATCGGTTCTAGTTTATTGCATTCAATTTCTAATTTACTATTTGAATATACTAGTTACAGTTTCGATATGGTTTCTATTCGGTTTCTGCGAAACTGTGTATCATCAGCACTGGTCGAAGTCAACCAGTGCAGCGTCCTACTCCATACATAACTAATACGATGCTAATCCAGTTCATTAGCTCACCTGGTATTTTCAAAGATTAATTTCATTAAGGTCTTACTCGTAAATATAAGATATCCGGCGGGGTCATGACTTCCCACAAGACAATCCCATATCTACAACATGTACCTGTAAAATAGAATACACATGTACCTGCAAAATAGAATACACATGTACCTGCAAAATAAAAAGGTTTATAAATGCATTTCACTCTGCCCACAGCGCTACATTCGCATTTAATGGCGCGATTCAATTGTAGCTATGACCCGCCCTTTCTTAACTTAGCTCTACCCACATTTTACGCGTGTTGGAATTGATTTGAAACGGTGAAACCTAAATTCTGAGATTAAATAAATCAAGGTAACTATAACGGTAAGCTGTTGAATATTTTGAAACTAATTTGACTGGGTGTGTGGGTGTGTGGGGCGGGCTGTTGCTGCATATGGCTGCAGCAGTTCCCAGTCAAATTAGTTTTAAAATATTCAACATCATGTTTATTAAACTTGATATTCTTTGAAAACGTGCCATTTGTACCAGAGTGGCGGACTTCTCGATGTTCGTGGCGGAGCTAGATATGATTTTGACGTCAGCTAACTAGTGACGTAATGGACCTTTCCGGTTTTAGCTATGCCCCGCCCATCTCTAGCTAAGCTCCACCCACACCTCGCTCGTGTTGAGATAGATCGATCTCTGAACACCCTGATCATCAATTAAAAAAACCCAACTACACAGGTAAGCTGTTGAACATTTTGAGACTAATTTGACTGGGTGCTGTTGCTGCCTAAGGCAAAAGAAACAAATATTGCATTCCTTACCTTCAGAGTCAAAACATCCTACCAACCTTACACATTCGCTGTGGCACGCTATCTCCACACTTACGTCATTCTTGCAGGTAAATCGAACAGAGCGCCTCCAGAATAACCCTGTTATCCAGGAAACCGGACCGTGTAGTGCCATGCACCCAGAATGCCAGCAAAGTCAAGATAATAGGCACTCTGCTGTGTGTCTAGAATATGGGTACCAGATGCACAAACGACGAGGTGACTTTAATCTACTGTGAACCACCCTTTTCATCATTATCTTCAGAATATAAAGAAATCTAGGTTACATGTTATGTGGACAGTGTGTCGATAGTCGTGAATCACGAGGACCAGAAGTACAAACACTGTCAGCCTTCCAACAATCACAATTACCACAGCCAGTATTGCCCTGCACGTAAGCATATTTCACAGGATAGTGGCCATGAATACAGCCATCACTTCACCACAGATGATTGTCAAAACCAGCACGGATCCAACTGTCAACATAACCTCAAGTTTGGAGCTGGAAACATAGCCATAATCTCAGTAGCTCTGAGTATAGCATGAGTACCAGTAATACAATCAGTATTCACACAACATTGATGGCCATACTCTTCAGCATAGTGAAAGATATATGTCAAACTGTCCCATTTTTACCAGTGTGGCGATAATGTCCCATATCAGCAGCGATATTCCAAACACTATCAAACAGAGAGAGAGAGAGAGAGAGAGAGAGAGAGAGAGAGAGAGAGAGAGAGAGAGAGAGAGAGAGAGAGAGAAAGAGAGAGAGAGAGAGAGAGAGAGAGAGAGAGAGAGAGAGAGAGATAGAGAGATTATCTATTAAATAACAGTGCACATGACTCTCCCATAACTACTGTTTCCGCCAACATAAATGTGTACAAACACAATGTAGTCAGTTCATCAAAAGACAGATAAACTGGGGAAAGGTGGATATGAATGGATATAAACAGCATACCTCCACCAGTCTACACGTGACTTTAGAAACACGTGGTCCATGTCATGTTCCTGTGTGCACAAGTCATATTATATTAATACTCTGTCGATGATAGTCCTGCTGCTATGAAAACAAGCGAGCTATAGCGCGTTATTTAAGTGGCGTACGGTCCAGGGTAAGATGTTCAGCGCAGTACAGGGCTGTGGAACATGAAACTCTCTGAAGAACCAGCAATTGTATTTAATGCCTCAGACCTCAAGGGAACAGAACCTGAATGGCGGGCATCCTAGTTTGAGAGGTTAGCAACTCCAAAAGATGAGCCAATTTTTGATAAAGTGATGAAGCAATCATCCAAACTCAGACGTCTGTTGATTAGCCTTACAGTCCTCGGCACACTCTCTCGATCCTATCACCATAGAAGAGGTTGAGAAACATTTGTGTAGGCTCAAACGCGGAAAGGCTGCTAATATATCTGGAATATTCTTAGAACATGTACAGTATGCTTCACAAGATATCAGTTTTATCCTAAATATGATTATCAATGATGTGCTAGCTACAGGGAAGGTTCCGTATTCTATTAAAACTAGTCTGGTGATTCTAGTGCTGTAGAAAGGTAAGTCAGTCCGAAATTCAGATAACTGCAGACGCATTACTGTTTGGTCTATCCAGGGAAAGGTTGTTGAGATGGTGCTTGCCCAGCATAGCATTCCGATACTGAACCAGTCAAAGAGCAAACTCCAATTTGGCTTCACTGAAACGTGCTCATCAACAAGCACCATACCGTCTTTATATTAAGTGAACCTATTGCTGCGGTCATGGATAACAATACTCTCCAGTACATAACATTCATGGATGCGAGTAAGGTCATCGGCATTGTAGACAATGCCGGACTAAATGATGTGTACCCTCACAGTATCAATGACAAACGATGGAACATACTTGATAATATGTATATGAGGTTTGACGCTATAATTAAATGGAAATGAAATCTCTCCTGGAATAAGACATGAGGTGAGTCATCAACAGATATGTTCAACAGCAGAAGTAATAGCCTGCTGGATAATGGACCTTTCCGATTTAAGCTATGGCCCGCCCATCACTAGATAAGCTCCGCCCACACTTCGCCGTGTTGGGATTGATCGAACCCCGAACGCCCTGACTACCAAATTTTGAAAATTATACAGTTAAGTTGTTGAGTATTTTGCAACTAATTCGACTATGGAAGCAACAGCGCCCTGTCAAATTAGATGCAAAATATACAATAGGATATTTATTAAATAGTAAAGACATACACTTCGTCCAACAACTCATAGTCCGTCTTCAACTATGCGTTCGCGACGGACTTATCTACGTCATTCATGACATCATAATAATGCTATTGATTGTGATATCATTCGACACGTCACGTAGTTGTGTAGTTCGGATCGACCGGTCAGGTGCCGGCCGTACCAGCTAAGCTCGGTACGCGCCGCCCGTCCTGGATTCGTTCCATAAACATGCCCCCCCCCCCCACCCCTGGGTAGAGCTATACGCGTATATGAGCCTATGAGAGAGATTCCATCGTAAAAAACAAATAACTAATTTCGTTAAAGCGCGGCTTACCACTGTATTAGCAAAGCACGTATTTCACGTCCAAGATAGGATGGCACTTTTAGTGTACCGAGAAGGTACAATGTAATCCTTTATAATTGCTTATTCCCGTCGAATCTGGTATAAATCAAGACCAGAATTCGACGGGCTTTCCAGATCTGTAAACCATTTCAAAATCGGTTAAGAAATGGCTGAGTTATTCACGGAAAATCCCTTTGATTATCTTCAAAATATTGCCGTGACGTCGTAACCACGTGTACGCAGAAATTCTAGAATGTTCTAGAACATTCGACTGCGTCATTATTTAGTTGCGCGCTGATTGGCTATTGCTCCGCCGATGATTGGTTGAAGCCTGCGCCTATGACGTCACGAGTAGTATAAAAGGAGATGGAATCCAGAGTTCGAGAGCATCCTCTGCCAGGGGCCGGGGCCGAATTGGTTGGATCTGTATGCAGCTACGACCAGTGAAACAGGTATTAAATATATCACCTCTGTCTCCGAAGGTTTCTCTCTCGTAGCGCTGCGCCAGCTACCCAACCCACAGCACCATACAGAATTTTGTATATCCCGATTGTTCAGGAGCATTTTTTGGAAACTTTTGATAATATTGTTCACGACTAAATCAAGAACTAACTCGAACACAAACTTGCAGTGAGGGCTTTCCCGGCCTAAATATGTGATTCTACAGATGTAGAGGCAGCAATGTTCTTTGGTGGATAACTCGCCAGATCTGGCGGCCATGCCAAAAAGTGGTTATTCAACCGTCCCCAGCACTGATGTCGTGCAGGTTTATTTGAACTTTTTGACCGCAGCAAGTAAACTTTGCCCGGTACGTCTTAAGAGCTAACTGACGTACCCCACACCGTTAAGCTAAGTTATGTAACTTCATCCGTATTCAACAACCCCCGCTTATGAACGGGTTGTTCTTAACTTCCATCCGTACCATCGGTGTAGGGGAACTTTTTTCCTAACCGTAATGTTATTGTAGAACTTACTGACTGTTCGTTAGACATTCTTATATTGTGATTACCGTCCTGAGTTCGATCCGCTCCCGTCCTGGACTGCATGCGGGAATCCTGTTTGCGGGAACCGACATGCGGAAACTTTCCAGCTTCCAGAGAACGCGTCAACTCACGTCACACCGAGGGTGACGTATCAATTTCAGTAACACGATAGCCCATCATTAAGAATGGCTACAGACTATTCAAGTAACTATACTTAACATATTTAATTAGTTACAACTGTAATAATTATGTTTTATCTTTATAAATGGTCCCGATGACTAAAAGGAACCGTAACGGTCTTAGGACCGCTAGTTATAATTTCTTTATCTGTTCATAGTTATTCTTATTTTACTGTAAGGTGTTTTTTACTAACCACACCGTAGTAGGTCTGCCAACCTGTACTATATATATGATTCTAATCATTTCTCATTGTATTACTTGTACTGGTTAGTTTTATATATGGCAAGCAGCCATCCGTTCTTATGTTGTGTTTATTTGTAGAAAATGTAGGACTGCAGTGCGGGTAGGAAACACTATACAGCAACATTTATATATGCATCACTTTCTCC
Organism: Chaetoderma sp. LZ-2023a; assembly: GCA_034401795.1. NCBI lineage: Eukaryota > Metazoa > Mollusca > Caudofoveata > Chaetodermatida > Chaetodermatidae > Chaetoderma > Chaetoderma sp. LZ-2023a. The sequence continues at coordinate 191,892,119 of CM067370.1, read as the reverse complement.
CACCACCAACAATTTTTCACTGAGGTCGCTGTCCGTGCTATAACTCTGTTTAGCGCGGCATGCTACTGACTAAAAGCCTGTCTATTTAGCTCAATAGGATAGGTTTAATATGATTAGAGACAATTTCTTCGTCAACAGACACATAGTGTACGTCTCTTTTCCGGTGGTTGCGATAATTTATCCCCGCACTCCGGCAAGGTTGTGTAAAATTGGCCAACATACCTATTGGGCCTCATATTTATAAGTTATTGTCTCTCTTCATGTTCCACTAAGCCTTATGGCTCTTTAATTGTTTGGATGTCCCTATCCGCACAATGGACTGATCCGACCCTGGGAAACTATTGGGGTTTCCGAGCGGTGATGGCCACGGTGTGGTGTCACATACACCTCCAGTGTATCTTCTGTTACCTAGTAGTTAGTTATCCTTGCCAATTTGGTATGCACTGCGAAAACATATTATAAATAATAATTTCTTTTTCATCTTCTAGAAAGTCTCCCCCGCACCGCAGTGCATATCTTGGCAACTTGCGTTTAAACGTAACATCATGTTAAAAGGTTAGCTCCATAGGACCTGGTGACGGGCGGGATTCGCACCCCCACCAAATTCTGTGATAATGTCTGAGCAAGATGTTAGGATCGGCCACGCCCTCACAGGAAGGACATTCACGGTGAGTATTCGTCTCTCTTACCCCCACCATAACGATCGATCAGTTGCCTAAACTTGCTTATGTGAAAAGTAACCATTGTCCCGTGACGATTTATGTGGTTATGGAGCAAGATGTCCGGATTCTTACCAAGCTCGGAGGTTTTGCGAAGTAACGTGTACGCACGTTGTCTTGAGTGTTGATGTCTTAGGACATCCGCTCTCAATGGCAGCTGTATATAGACGCTAGGTAGGGCACCCGCCATTTGCAGCCTAAAATAGTATAAACTAAATGTTAGGTTAGACATAGAAGAAGGCCCGCATAAATAAAAGTGGCACCTACTAATTCGGCGTATTGAAAACTACATAAGGCAGTGGCGTGGGAATCTCTCGGGAATTGCTCGTCCCATCTTCACGTAAAACAGCACGCAACATTATAATCATAATTTCACTAGGTATGGTCTTTTCTTTCTCACATTTTGGTTGAATATTAGAGTGGAACCTTTCTGGCCAATACTCTTCTCCCGCTTTAAGCAGTGGTGGCATTTTCCCATGACAGAGGCCCATGCAAGGCACTTGCCTCTCGCAAGGATTCAGTGACGACAGCCCGCGCGAGGCTACTACTTCTCACCCAAAACTAGCATCAGAAGTAATGCCCGTGTGAGGCACATAACCTTTCACCACTATAAGAGATAACTTTCTTTCCATTTCAGCTTAGAGGTATACTAACTTATATTAAGTTAATTAGTGATCTCGTATGCAGGGGTCTCCTTTGCCGGGATATCTCTGCGGACCAACGAGTCTGTGTGGTACCTCCGGGAGTCCCGCATTTAAAAGTTCATCAGGCTGTCTCTATGTCTTGTATTTTCGTATGCTCATTGTTATCTAGCATACTTGTCAGTCTGTTTAGGTAAAATCATTGTATAGACTTATTTTTAGGTCACTGAATTAAATATTGTAAGTCCATAGATCACGAAATTGCTATTGGCAGGCATACCGGTGACACAAACTCATGGGCTGAGACTGTGGTGTTTAATGTTCGCGACGATGGTCGCACGGCCCCACCAGAACGATTGAGTTCCACCGGCCTTAGGAGCCAGTCTTTGTTACCCGTAAGGCAGTATCCCATGGGATCGGTAACCCCGAGACCGGGAGCTAGCCAACGTCATTACTCGTTGTGTACATGCGACACGGTGAGCCGACACAAAACACTGGAACGGCCCGACACTAGCCGCCGAGCTACAGTTGATTATGACGTCATATTGTGGATGGATACAGTTGAAAGGTCCATTATGAGACTCATCCAGGAACATACTGAGTTGGTACAATTACAAGTGGCGCGGTTATGATTCACTTGCCTGCACCCTCTACCTGATATATGTGCTTACATTACAGTGTTCGTTGTAAGGGGGTGACATCACGTTAACGAAGTTAGTCTTTTTCAAAAGTGATAGATCTGGCAATTACTGATGGAAACTAACAAAACAGAAACTTGACCTCCATCTTCATACTATTAATCTAAATTCACAATTTGGTTCAAATCCGTTTAATCCAGCATGAGTTATTGCCTGGAAATGGTCAAATTAACGATGTTTGTATTTTTCAAGGGTGATAGCTCTGCCAAAAACTAATGGAACATGAACTTGGCACCCGCCGCTACTACGATTTGTTATTAAGTTATATTCTGATTTCCGAATTGGTTTGAATCGGCTTAGGATAGCCTGAGTTATTGCCTGGAAACCAGTAAATTAACTAAGTTTGTATTTTTAAAGGATGATAACTCGGTTGAAAAGAAATGGAACACGAGTTATTGCCTTAACTGTCAAATTAAGGTATATATTTTTGCTAGGGGAGGTGGGGCAGGGGGGTTGGGTGGAGACACCTTCGGGTAAATTTGACATACATTGATGGAAGTCGAACTTGGCCTCCGTATTCATATTACTAAGCTGTATGAAGTTTTTGTCCGGAAATGGACAAATTTTTTAATTTCATACATTCAAGGGCAACTGATTCCAGGTAATTTTGACGTAAATTGGCGGAATTCGAACATGGCCTCCATATTCGCATTACTAAGCGGTATGCCAAAGCTGGTTCAAATCGGTGTAGGCAAACGCATATTATTGTTTGAAAACCAACCAGTACGAACGTACGTATGTGCTTATGTATTTTAGGTATGCATATAATGAACACAATTATGAATGAACGTACGAACGTATATGTGAAAGTGCAGTGTAGCGCCGATCGACCGGTTGGGTATGAACCATCCCAATCTGTCTGGGTATGGAACGGCTGGATCGGGTACGTTCCGAGCACGACCACCCCCCCCCCCTGGGGGTGGACAGTATGCATGTATAAAGCCATATGAGAGAGGTTCTAAAAACGACAGTCCATGAGATCATCTAGCATGCATGCGCAGGCGTCAGAGATTGCCTACCAGTGTGCCTTAGCGTTGGAGAGAATGGCATCATATTTTGAACCGAGTTGGTGCATCTAATTCCGCTAAACTGTAATCTCCTCGTCGTTCTTGAAATCTTAATATCGGTCCAGAAATGGCCGAATTATCCATGTTTAAACCTTCAAATTCCGCTCAAAATAGTTCTCTAAAAGCCATAAGCGTGTGTATGTACTTAGTAAATGGGGGAAGATATTCGATCATGTGATCGCTTTCCCTGTGATGGTGAGGTGCCTGGTCTGAGAATAAGCGAGTCATGGGTAACTGCTTACTGTAAATTCAGGCACCCTATAACCTACTATGGTGCATCTTGGTTTTGAGCACTCATCTCTAGGGCACTAGCCACCACATCCACATCGCAAGTTTTTGTACACTCCCAGAAAGATATCATGCGGGGGGGGGGGCAATAATTAAATTTAAGTGAAGGTAACCCCCACTACCAGCACTGCAGAGGGACGTTCTTGCGGATGGGTCTGTTGGCCCAGATGTAATGCTTGTCAAGGTAGGGCGAGTGATGCTTTCGATGGATAACTCGCCAGATCTGCCGTACCACGTCGAAGAGTGGTAGTTTGAATCCGCACATGTGTCATGCTCAGTAATAGACATTTTGACGACAGTCAGGGGACAATGCCTGAGGCACTGCATGAGCTATATGGTACTTCTCGCCGTGTGAACCACCAGGATGTATCTGCATCAATAACTTTCAACTGTAGCCCTTCATAACTACAGGGCAGCTACAATCTTCCGCACCAGTTCAGATCTTTCTAACCACTGTTTAAATTACTTACTGTGTGAATAAACGTGACTAGCTACTAGCCATCCGCATCTGCAACAGTTCATCTTCATCATTCCTGAGAATGAGCCCCATCAGACAGTTTCTGTGCAGATTTTCTTAATAGCTAACTTCCGCATCATGCCATCTCGCATTCCGATTATGTGACGCTTCAACTACAGTGATCACAGAACTTTTTCACAGATGACTAATAGGTACTCCGCTATGTATTAATGTATTAATGTATTAATTTCTTTATCAGGTACTGATGACTAACATGTACCGCATGGTCGTCTGAGACCGCATTTTTAGAGTTTACACATTTTGACTATATATTTATTCTTATTTTCTGGCGATGACTAACCGTCAAGGTCGTGTGACCACTCATTTTACTGTACTGTGATAGTTAGTTACATGGCAGTAGCCATTCTAGTGATATGTTTTGCTTATTTTATGCAAAAACATTGGAACCGCAGTTTGCTAGGCTACACTATACAGCAACAACAACACCTTGTTCCCCCACAGCATAAATATTTCACTGAGGTCGCTATTCATGTTCTCACTACAGGAACCTGACATGCGGCCGACTAAACCTGAACTATTTTAGCACAATAGGATAGGTTTATAGTAGTAAGGAGCAATTACTCTTTAGGAGACATTTTGTGTATGTCTCTTTTCCGAGAGTAGTGGATATGTAATACCGCACACCGGCTAGGTTGTATACATTGGACATATACCATAAGGCCTCCTATTCCTTTGAATATAAGAGTAATTGTCTCTGTCTACGTTCCTCCAGCCTCAGGGCTTAATAATTGTTTGGACTTCCCTCCGTCACATAGGATAGAAACTATTGGGGTTTCAGAGTAGTTAGAATCAAAGTGTCGATGACCGCAAACACTCCCCCTGTATCTTCGGATACTTGTTAGCTTAGATAACCACGCCAAAGTAGGAAGCACTGCGAAAATATTATAATTACTGGCATGCAGTGCATCTCTGGGCGATTTTACTTAACCCTAAGGACAGGTAAAATGTTAATACCAGGGTGCAGATTTCACATGATCTGCCCCAGATATGATGGGTGATGGACAGGACACAGATCTCCATCAAATGCTACAAGTGACTGGGTGCAGTCTTAGAACCCACCACACCCTCATGGGAAGGTCATTATAGTTGGATAGCTTTATCCCCACCATAAAGTTATATGTGCTTTTCAATGCTTATGTAATGCGAGTTGTCCCTGTGTTGGTATAAGTGGTTATGATGTGGTGGTGATAGGATCATTATATGATTCTGAAGTTGCCACCCAGTGACATGTCTGCACGCCGTCTAACTGAAGGGGATGCTCCATGAGGGTGACCATACAGTCGCCGGACATTCTCGCCAGTCAGGCTTATATACGATGATAACGATGGTTAGAACACACAGTCATTTGCGGCTTAACCTTGATCTGGACCCGAAAACTAATTGATAGGATAGCATCTAGCAGAAGGACCGCATAAATAAAGCGACAACCACTAATTCAGTATCTGTTAACTTACATAAAGTGGCGGTTTTGAATCCTGCAGAAATCATCTTCATGTAATACAGCGTACATCACAATAACTTATAATTTCACTAGGTTGACTCTTTTTACATAGCATAGTTTGAACAAGAGAGTAGACCGTTTTGCCATCTCTCTTCCTCCACTTCGGCGTTGTAGGCATTTTCTTGTGACGGAGGCCTGTGCGAGGCACTTTCCTCTTGCAACAAATAATGTTTGTGTTAGGGGTTAATTTAGTTTATATTAAACTTGCTAAGTAACCATGTTAGGACCCTCCTTTGTGGGGATACAGCACTGATTATATCAATTGGAGATTGGTGAGGTACCTCTGACGAGGACCATATTAGGCGATTCGTCAACTCGACCCTATGTACTTGACTTCTCTCTTGTATCAGCCAACGAGTATGATTGTATGCTTGTTAGTATAACTAATCATGTCTAGGCTCCAAATAGAGAAAATGGACCACCACACTGGTGACACAAACAACCAGGATGAGACAATGTGGTTTAACTTCCGCGATGATGGCCGCATGGCCCACTGGAGTGTGAACATTCCACCGGCTCATGAAGTCGGTCTATCTACAATCCAAAGATGTGCAACACCGGATCCCCAACCCCGAGATCCGAAGCTAACCGGCAGCCTCGCCCCAACATACCATCTACTTGTGGTGCCATGGAGCGAGAGTATTTGGCGGACCAGCGCACACACCCGGAGGCTACAAGTGGTACCCGATATGGGGCTCGAATGAGAAGTGAACCCACACCCACCCTCAACACCCGCATGTTCCAGTCTCCCATCTATTACAATCAGTATTCCCCCGATGCAGAGATGGAGCACTATGATGGAAGGGCAGCTCGAGCAGTCACCTATAAGTCAGCAGGAGTACTCGCCGATCAGTGAGGAGGCTTTCTGTGATGCCTCCCAGGCAGGTGCATCCTTCATAACTCTGTCTGAAATACGCGATAGGCATCCAACACCTTTGCCGGATCGCAGACATCAGCAATGAAGTCCCCCACGTGGGTAACCTCAACCACCTACCCGCCCAATGCATTCACCTCGTCAACCTGATGGTGACCAATGGCTCGCCCCTCACCTCATACCGCGGTATGAACAGTGGAATGCGGATCCGCCACAGCAACATAATCCCAGAAGCAACACCCACACATGCCACACCCATCGCCCTCATCATTTACCTGAACCACCACCATATGAAGGAAGACCCACGCAGTGACCTACAGATCCTCCACTGCGACTGCATGACACACCGCATCCAATCCATCGTCCTATGCCACTAAGGCAACCGACGGAGTCATCACTACCCACATACCGCACCGAGCAATATAGACAAGATTCTCCATTGTGGATTTATCAGCACCAGGATACGAGAGCCTGCACATAGCCAGCATCATGCAGATACCGAACAACATCTGCATTTACACCACTATCTCCTGCACCCCACCCGGATTTGCGCATAAAACTCCATATCATGGCACTAGCCGAGTAATCCTCCCACCTGAATTCAGTGAAGAGGGTGACTGTGCTAATTACGGGAGCCAGTTCGAGATCATCAGCTGCACAAACAGATGGACGGATCAGTAGATGACAGAATATCTTGCTGAAAAACTGTCAGGAAAGGCCTTACAGGGACTGGCAGATTTGGGGGGTCAGACTTTACACCCACATACACTGCTCACAGCAGAGCGCGTTATCCGAGAGATTTGGGGACATGGCCCTGGAGAAACCAGTTGTCTTCAGCTAAAAAATTTGTGGAGACGAGCAGAAGAAACGCTCCCAGAATGGGACAGCCACATCTGGCGACTCGTCAGGAGAGCATACCCTAGCAGCAACCACGTAGGAGTAGGGCATCTTCACCTAGGCACATTTATTGACGCTCTGAGCATGGAAATTTACAAACACGCACCGCCACGGCAGTACAGCTAGAGAACTTCCGGGAGAGAGAGAGAGAGAGAGAGAGAAGAATAATCGCCAACATTTACATCCAATTAATGAGCTGAATAATGCTAAATTTCTGATTGCAACAGACACTACACAAGCAGCAACAACAACGGAATCCAACACTGCACCACAGGAAGGACACCCACCCAGTGCGAATCACGCGCCTAGAGGAAGGGGGCATGGTCAGTCCCATCACAGAGGCCACAACAATGTCCCAGGATGCGGGAACCAGCACAAGAATAACAATCGATAAGGCACACATGACATATTAGAAGAGATAACAAAACAGATTCTCCGCACTCACCAACTTAGTCACCATCCTCAGTACAGCAGTCGTTACACAACAACCTACATGACCGCCACCAAGCAACACCGCTCCACACACCTAAAATGCGTTTCCCAGGCGGTCGATGTGTCCATTTGGTGGATGTGATTTCACTGGAGACAACCCCCACTACACCCACAACAACAACAGCTTCTGATGACAACATCCCAGAAAATCTGCATGACCTACATTTGCATGCCACCAGGAGTGTTTTTCCGCAGGGGATATGGACCTGGGAGAAACTTGCCTCATGCGTCACTCCATTGAGACAGGGAACAACCGACCTGTATGGCAACCGGTGCATCGTCTTCCCATACATAAAGAGGCAGAAGCACACCAACAGGTAAATGACATGTTGCGGACAGGCATAAGAGAGCCTTCAGCATCCCCCTGGGCCAGTCCCATAGTACTTGCAGGCAAGAAGGACAGATCTTTGCAGTTTTGCATTGACTACCGCTGCCTTAATGATTTTAGCATCAAAGATGCATATCCGTTACCCTGGATAGATCAGTCATTACATTCGTTGTCCGGAGTCAAATGGTTCTGTATGCTTGAGCTGGCAAGCGGATACTGGCAGGTAGCCATGGATGAGGCTGATCACGAGAAAACTGCAATCGTCTGCAGAGATGGTCTTTTCCAATTCCACAAGATGCCTTACGACTTGTGCAATGCTCCTAGAACATTCGAGCATCTCATTGAGCAGGTATTAAATAGGAAATATGCCTCTGTTACATTGTTTTTGTCTCTTCGTTTGAGCAGACTTTGTCCAACCCTAAAAAACACAAGCAGTGGCAGACTGGCAGACGCCAACTTCCGTAACAAATACTCGAAGTTTCCTCTGGCTCTGCCAGTATTATCATCGTTACATCCATCATTTCCATGTGATTGCATCCCCCCTATTCCTGATCACTCAAAATGATCGACCATTCGAGTGGACGAATGAGTGTGGGGTTTCCTTCAGGGCATTGAAGGAACAATTGACAACCACACCTATTCTTGCTCATCCCAACCCTAACCTCGATTTCATCTTGGACACTGATGCATCTGCTCATACTATGGGTGCTGTTCTATCACAGGCCACAGAAGATGGAACTAAACAGGTACTGGGTTATGGTTCGCATACTCTGACTAAAACAGAGAAACGCTACGCAACCACCAAGAGAGAATTGTTAGCTGCGGTGTACTTTGTCAAGTACTATAAACACTTTCTGTACAGACACCCGTTCACCCTACGTACAGCAATGTGTTCTGCCACGTTGGTATGCCCTATGAGTTACATTCCGACCAAGGTAGTAATTTTAAGAGCCGGCTGATCTCCGAGCTCTGCAAATTGTTCCATATAGTCAAAACAATAACTACACCATATCATCCGCATGGAGACGGGATGGTAGAGAGGTTTAACAAAATTCTCACGCTAATGTTGACTAAGGAAACACACCTTGATTGCTGTGATTGGGATCTGCGGCTCCCATACCTGCTCATGGCATACCACACTTCGATACATTCCAGCACAGGTTATACTCCTGCTCGCTTAATGTCAGTCCGTGAATTAGCCTTACCCTTGGATCTGGCCATGTCCAGAATTCCCGGGGAAAAGAATTCAACCTCTCTCTTTATGTAGAGATCATGTGCCAGCGGATAGAACAGGCACATGAGCTAGTGAGAGAAACACTCTCCACTGTGCACCAGCATCAGAAAACCTGGCTTGATCCTCGTGTATATGGAGACCCATATGAGGTGGGAAGAATGGTTTGGATTCATGATACACGACATTCTGCAAACGTGCCGAGTAAACTGAGTTACCAGTGGAAAGGCCGCTATGTGGTAGTGGGTAAGAAGTCGGACGTGACCTACCAGATCTGTGCCTCAGAAGACTTGACCTCAGTCATCCACTTCGATCATCTTAAACCTTATGTTAGCAATGGCCCAGTGCCAGAGCTCAGGCTGGGCAATATGTGTAACACCGGTACCCAGACTGATATCTCTGTGGAGACAAGTATTCCCGATGTTATCACGGAGCACTGCGGTGCCAGTTCGATCCCTCTCCTACCAAGCCAGGAGTTGGGTGAACATATGGCTAATGCTGAGGATGATGACGAGCCACGTACTCACCCTCTCCCTCCTCAGAGCAGGTCTATCATGTCTGGGCAGTCGTATTTGAAGACTTCCTCATTTGTGCTGTCCAAGGGAAAGGATGAAAAGGTTGTTCCTCTGATATCTTCCCATTTCCACTCACTTCATGCTATTACCCCAATAATAGAGTTACCACTAGTGGAGGCTGAAACTGCCCCAAGCCTTATTGCCTCCTGTTGGGTGGAACATGTAATAAATAGCATAGAAGTGAAGAGGCTTAATGAGGCCTTGCGCTGTTCTCGACAACAGGAAAATCGCACAACACATCCAAGAGGCACCTCTATCCAAAACATAGAGGGTGATGCTTGGCAGTCCTCCTGTATATTAAGTCCATGCTCCATGGACTCTAACTTGTCAAACAGAATTTTCATGCTTTCATTCTCGTAAAACTCATTCATGTCGTTCTCATGTACAAATACAGTTTCGCCCACCAAATTATAATGACCATGACCATCTGACAATTGACCTCTTCATTCCCATTCTATCACTCAATCTCTAATGTCAAGAAAATCTTCGTCTACTTCTGCTAACTTACGTGTAACTCACGTTTAAGGGCTACATCTGCCACCCCTTCTGCAAATTGCATCTTGAGAAAATGATCACTATCAATTTGTTGGTTTGGATCTAATTGTTCTATGGATTTCACAAGTTTTATTAAATCATGGGGAAAATCCAATAATGATTCATGAGGTCCCTGCTTTCACTCATAGAAAACCTTCCTACTTTGATGGATTGAGCTAATCTCATAAAATGCCAATCTTAAGACACTAAAAATGTTTATCGGAGTCTCTAACTCCCGCCCTTCAACCTCGGTTCTTGCCATTTCAATCAAATGATCTCTTATAAAGTCGCAAGCATGGGCATCTGTCATACTATGTGTTATCAGATGGGATTCTACATTTGAAATCCATTCTTCTAGTGGCCACTGCCTTTTATCACCACTAAACGTTCCGATTTGGTTTTGTGGTGCTAAATACACCACTTTATGCTGATCCGACACAGTTGCCTTCAAATTCTCAATAGCTAATTTTATTCGCTGCAGTTCTTTCTTGGTATCCGCTAATTCTGACATGTTTAAAGTTGGGATCAATAAAAAATAAACAATGTAATTGAATGTGACAGACTCGTAATTCTCAATAGTTGTTTTAGTCCAATTTGTAGCACATCAGATTTAAACCTTAATACTCGATTGCAAAGCTCTTGGCTGGAAATATCAGATAGAACAGATTCTATTCCAAAATCATGAAAATGCCTATCTAATAAATCATTAATGCCTACACATACCTTAATATTCAAATACTGATTATGCACGGTATTTTGATGTAAAAACTTTACAGTATCAACTCTTAAAGTATTAGAAGTTGCACCACGTCTTACAATATATTTAATGGAAAAATCTGGTTGTGGATAGAAATCAAAATTATGACTTCTCGAATCTGAACAAAGAATACATTGTGGCATTACAAATTATACCATCATTTGAGAATTCTGATGGCTTAAATGTCTCACCAGTTTTTTTAAGAATAGTAGCTCTTTCACAGGAAAACAGATTTTCTCTATTACATAATTACAGTGATACCTATATCTGGCCCAAATAAACAATCTTTACAAACTATGTTCAGTAACACTGATTCCTACATCCGCTTTATATGCAAATTCAATATATCTAGTCCCTAGCATTAAGGCATATCTGACTATGGGCTGCTCTGACTCATGACTCAATTTACAGGGGGTCTTCTTACACTAACTTACACGAATCCTCTACTGACAGCAGGCGTCAACAAGCCTCTAACGTCAGGAATGGGCTGCATATATTTATGGTTCATTTTAATGTTATTAAGTTATTATTAACAATTATACATTGGCTATGTTATAATGATTCTGGAGTATAACTATTACAGATGCGTTCACAATCATAGTTATAGCGCAATGGATGACTTTCCCATAGCTTGTCTAGTCTAACTTTGAAAGAATTCACTGAGGGGGCGCTGATAACGGATTCGGGTAGTTTATTCTATTGATCAGTACAGCGCAATGGGAAAGAAAACTTTCGTATATTGAGTCTTGGTCTTATTTTCTTAATTTTTAGGCTGTGGCCTCGAGTTATGCTATTTGTGTCTTGTCGCTCAATAAGGTCTGCAGTAACTGGGTCATATCTATTGCTGAGAATTTTATATAACTCGATCATGTCGCCACGCAATCTTCTAAATGCTAATGTTGGTAACTTTAACTTTTGGAGGCGTATATGATATGGTAGATTACGCATACCAGAAACAAGTTTGGTTGCCCGTCTTTGGACATTTTCGATTGCATTTATGTGCTTTTTCAGATATCGAGCCCAAACCACATTAACGTTTTCAATATGTGGCCTAACAAGCGATTTGTAGAGATGTTTACAGTTTCCTTTATCTAGATAGTCAAATGTTCTCCTAATCATTCCCATTATTTGGTTAGATTTGCTTATTTTTCCATTTATATGTTCATCGAAGCATAGTTTATCGTCTATTATGACACCTATATCTTTTTCACTAGATGAATGGGCTAGAGTATGGTTATTAAATTCCATTGTATAAGTGTGTAGAGATGGGTTTTTTTTGCTGATATTCGCATACTTTTGCATTTATCTGGGTGGAACCTCAATAATGAATTATCAGTCCATGAACACATAGAGTTAATATCATTTTGCAGGGTGTCGCAATCTTTTGGGTTGAAGATTGATCAAAAGAGTTTAGTGTCATCTGCAAATAAAAAGATCTCAGTCCCACTACTGATTACATCGGGAAGATCATTAATGTAAATTATAAACAGTAATGACCCTAAAACTGAGCCCTGTGGTATACCGCTTGTTACATCTGTTGGTTTAGATATGATTCCATTTATAGCTACTTATTGCTGCCTTCCGGTTAGAAAGGATTGGATCCAGTTTAACAAATTACCTTCTATGTCGTATGCAGTTAGTTTTTTAATTAGACGTTTATGTGGAACCTTATCAAATGCTTTCACGAAGTCGCAGTAAATCACATCAATCATACACCCCTTGTCCAGAGTCATAGCCATTTTTCAAGAACAGTCAAAAGTTGGAGAACTGTTGATCGGCCGCTTATAAAACCATGCTGTTTTTCTGATAGCATATTATTAATCCTAAGATGTTCCATAATCGTGTCTTTAATAACAGATTCCATTATTTTACAAACAACAGATGTTAAGCTAATTGGATGGTAATTGTCTGGTTTGGTTTTATCTCCTTTTTTGAAAATTGGTGTGATGTTTGCATTTAACCAGCATTGTGGTAATGTTCCCAGGCTTAGTGATTTCATCCTTGGTGTCATGGCTTCATCATGCATGTCTTCAACATGTGTTTGTAACTACACCATGCCAATCAATAGTCGTGTTCTGATCATCTAGACTTCACCAAGCTGGATTAGCGAATCACCATCAGTACCTGTGATGTCTTATCAGGATTGCTCTTACCAACTAACATTTATTACCTAAATATATTTCTTTTCTCCAGAGGCCTAGACGTATCACTTGAAATTGAGCTACATATTAGTGCTACCAAAGCTATCAATTCAACCTTGTCTCAGTGACTAACTCTTTATAAGCACAAGTCTATAAAACAATCCTACTCACAGCGCCAATTTTGTAAGGGAGTAACTGATCCTAGATTAATTATAGACCCGCAATCCTAATGTAAACAGGTCAAAATTCAAAATAAAGTATTCTAAGGCGGGAATTGGAACGAATTATTAAAGATAGCATTTAAGTGAATGACTGTACTACTAGATGGAAAGGTAGTATGGAGTAATCTGACAGACGGCCTCCAAGATAGACTTTGTGTTATCCCTACCCGCCTAAATGGATTTTTGATGACTGTGCTGACAAGAATTAAACACAAGACAAGGCTGAAAATTAATAGCAACGTTTATTTACATATAATATCGCAATTATACTCTACAGGATCTATTCAGGGGATAGACATTCGCCATGGTCCGATGTAGTCTGTCACAAAATATGTGCCACTTTACCATTAGGTTGATATGAGGAATATATAGGTTGGCGAATGTCTCCCCTTCTGAAGAAATTTAAATATTAGGTATTATCATGTCATTCTCCCTGGGCTACGGTTCGGTATAATACACACTAATCAAAAAAACCCTGTAAATTGGCTTTCACCAGCCCATAACTTCACCATCGAAACATGCTGCTCTCCGGAATGGCTCTTCTTGACACTCTCACTGTCAATCCAGAATTGGACTCTACGGCTCGACTTGTCACATCCACATTCCCTTTCGCGATTCACTTCACCCTGTGATAAACGATTAGCAACGAAAGAGTATGACCAGACCTGGCTCTCGCACTATATTCACTTCCCTACGCCAAGACCAAATAGTTCCCTTCTTTCACCCCCCACATAACAACCAATTTAACTAATTAAATCCATATCAAAGGACCAATGATCGGACATTAAACTGAATGATCACCACCTCACCTCTTTCAGGTATTACAACCTCATTTCTTATAGTAGGGTTCACTATGTATTTTCGTTCAGAGCTTTTGGGGATTTGTACCACTATATATTTTTGGAAAGCATTTTATATGCCAATTTCAAAAACCAATGTTTGCATTTGCATAAATGTCTTCATGGCGGCCATCTTGAATTTTCAAAGTGGCCGCCATCTAAATCCTTCGAAATCCAATATATCTGCAACCATGTACCCTAAATTCACAATTTTGATGTCTATATCTAGGTTTTCTGGGTCAACGAATGCATCGGTAACATTTATAATAAACTTCAAATGCCAGAAATAATGTTTTGGTTGATAATTCCCAAAATAATAAGCAATTCTCACACAGCATCTGCAAATGTCGCACCTTTTTTCTAAATCAATATTTGTTACAATATTTAACGGTAACAGTAGCCCATAGTAATCCTATAGAGGGGATAGAATGACGATATAGCCCAATGGCCTGTTATCTACGTAATCACATTGTCATCATGTTTATTAATAAACATATTATGACAGAGTATGTATATGGTGAGCGGCGTGTCACAAATTTACAATAATGGATGGCCCAGGGCAATTTTCAAATTCACCAGTAAAAGTAAACTGAAAGCAAATTTTTGCAGAAAAGTTGTTCAAATGATCGTCTGCTCATAGATTTGCAATACGCATAATCAGACAGCAATAATCTTCAGGATTATCGTTTGTAATCTTGCAATAAGCATTGATCAAATATATTTTGTCATCAAATTTGAGTAAATCATGAGCGATGTACAGCTTGATGCAACACAGGAGTTAACAAATTGGAAGATATGCATTTTATGCCAGACAGATGCTACTGTTAAAGGACCAATGGTGCAGCATCCAAGAATAGACTCATTTACCAATTTGTTGCAAGCAGTCGAAGAGAGAGCAACATTGAAAGATGGTTCATACATTGAAATTCAGAAAAGACTTAGACTTTGCACATATGGTGACATATCTTCACATAAAGCGGGTTGGCATCGCAGTTGTTACTCTACTGCCACTAACAAAGAAGAAATACGACGTGCACGAAATCGCATAGAGGATGCACTATCTAGTGGGTCTTACATTACTAAGAAACGTGGGATAAAGAGGAAAAGTGCTATTGATGAGGCATCGACATCAACTTCAGTATTTACACGTTCCTCGACAATTCCACTGTGTAAGGAAGTGTGTTTCTTCTGCCAGACGGACGATCATAATCAGCAGTTGTTCAAATTACGAACTCATAATGCTGGTAAAGCCCTAAGAGATGCATTGGAAATAGCACAAGATACAGCATTACTTACTAGATTAAATACCTCGCTTTCCCTGTGTGATGCACATGCAATTGATGTCCGGTATCACAAGCCATGCTGGAGGAAGCATGTTTTCCACATTTTACGAGATTCAGATACTACAAGAAATGCTAAGAATGATCTCTCCCGGCAAATGGCATGTCTGATTGAAATTATCCATATTGTTGATACACACACCCGAAATGGGGCTTATCTGTCTATGGCTGACATAGAAATAACATATATTAACATGTTTGGCCGTAAATCCTTGGACAATCATTCACCTACATTTCGTAGGCAGTGGCTGAAAGAGAAAATCCTTTCTGAGCTAAATCATGTAAGATCTGTCCTTCAAAAGGACAGGCGCAAGTGTGCCATTCTGTACTCGCTAGAAGCATGTGAGGAACAAATGGTTCATTCTGCGATGTGTGAAGATGATGGTATGTTAGGCATGAAGGCGATCTATAGGGCAGCACAGATTGTTCGAAAAAGCATCACAACATTCACTAAGAATGATGGTGAACCTGGTTCAGTCCTTGTTTCCAGCAATATGGATGACATCCAATGTGAACTATACACACTGATACGATGGATAATGGTTGGACCTGTAGATAGTTTGGATAGCAAAACCAGAGAGTGTCTCGTTGATAGAGCAGTGCTTACATCTTGTCAAACCCTCATGTTTGGACTTAAATCGGATAGGCAAGTGATGCATAAACCTAAAGCTGCCTCTTCTGAAAAATTCAGATCCCAGCAAAGAAGAGAAAATTCTCAGGTTCTAGGATTGGCATTATCTGTGCATCACGACACCAGGAATAAGACGATTGTGAATCTTCTTCATGCACAGAACTGTTGCATATCCTACCACCGTACCATGCTTCTAGAAACAGCAATAGCTAACTTGGTTGTCGAAAACTTGAGACAATTCAATAATCTGTATGTACCACCATTTCTAAAGAAAGGGACATTTGTTTTCTTTGCTGTGGACAACACCGATTTTGCTGAGGATACCATTGATGGTAAAGGTACTACACATGGAACAATTGTTGCGGTCTATCAAAAAGCTTCTGCACCCGGGGAATCCATTGCACCACCTTTAAACATTGGTGATGCAAAGAGCTTATCAATTACACCACAACACACATCTATGTTGCCATGCGTCAAACCAAAGGCTCAACCTGGAATGCAAAGTAATTTTGTGTTGAGTAAAACCGGTGTTGCAGACTCTTATCAGCTGACCCATATGGGTTGGGTCATAGCATCTTTTGTTGCGAGGGTGGATGAAAGGAAAGAGATGTGTTTGGTTCCTGGGTGGGCTGGGTATAATTCACTCCTGTCATCAAGTAGATCTCTAACCAATGTTGGTGCATTGCCTCTTCTCCCAGAGCTGGCTCATGAATGGTCAACGTTAATGACTAATTAAACAAGCACAAACATTGAAGGAGATGGCTATTGGTAAAGACCACCTAACAGTCATTACTTTTGACATGGCCCTGTATGAGAAAGCAGTGCAGCTTGTAGATGTCAACGCCAATTTAAAGAGTGTTGTTATCCCAAGACTTGGTGAACTCCATGTCGTCATGGCTGCATTGAGAGCTCTCGGTACTTCTATTGAGAATTCCGGAATAGATGATGCATGGATCGAGGCTGATGTCTTTAGCTCTACCACAACGACACAAATCCTGAAATGCAAGCACTACTCACGTTCTCTTCATGCTCATATCTACTCTTACATCGCATTGTATGAACTGGTCTTTGACGAATTCTTCAAAGAGTATCCAAATCTAAGGGATGCATGCATATCAGCTACAGATGACATAGAAGAGGCATGCAGTAAATCAAACCAAGCCAGCCGGGCAGAATCAGTGATGCCGGCTCATAGCAATCTTCTAAAGGGCTGTCTAATACTGATATGCGTAATTTCTTTCAGACATGGGTGACAAAGAGGTCCCAGCATGCGATGTTCAAGTCATTAATGAACTATCTGCACCGTGTGGAAACAACCCTTTTCTTTGTCGTAGCATCCAGAAAAACTGATCTGACCCTTCATCTTGAAGCTGGAGAAGCACTGAGAAAGTTATTCTTTACTTTTGATAGAATCAAATACAAACGTCTTTGGCCAAGATACATAGCAGATATGTATGCACTCAAGCAGAATCATCCAGACACATGGCAAGAATTTGAAACTGAAAACATTGCGGTGACTAAGAATGACATTCCATTCACTTCAATTGGTGCGGATCATGCATGTGAGTATCTGAACAAAATGATGAAAGTGCACTCAGGACTAATTGGAATATCTAACAATGCAAATGCGAGACAGCGATTTTTCCTCGCTGCTCCAGAACTGTCATGGTTATCCCGGGAATTCAAGTGTCAATTTGATTTGCAAGAAGACAAGGTCAGAGATCACCATGACATTGGAACAAGTGCTGTTAAACACGAACACACCACAATCGACAAGATAAAGGCTGCCATACTGACTCATGGTAATCCTTTCGCTGCTGAAGGTGACATGATCTACAACATTATCTCACTTGCTTATGTACCACAAGAGTCGGTATCACAAATCCTGGACGTAGACAAAAGAGGACAGACATTATATGAAGAGTATGTGAAAGAGCGCATTAATGGAGAGGTAAGCCTTTGGGCACCAGTGAAGCGTGAGAAAAACAAGATGTATACATCTGGCAACAAAAAGCCAACAGTACGTATTCGTGACAAAGCTGTTGATCTCAAGGAAACTAAAGATCTATATGCTAGGCTGATGATTCTCGCAGAGTCGAGTCGAGACATTGATTTGAAGTATTCGATCGGCAACTTTGAATTCACACTGACACCGAGGGCGCTGTTTGCTCTGCGTGGCTCTGTCCTACAGTGCACCGACAAGTCGAAGTTAATCAAGCTCCTGACTGACCTACCACAAACCGAGATCACAGAGGATTCACTCTTATTAGGTGCAACAGAAGCAACTGCCGTCGCAACTGCCGTCGCAACTAAGGAATCTAGTAGGAGAATCGCAGTTGTGGATGGAATGGTTCTTGTCCAGAAGCTGGCAAAGAAACCAGCAACTATTGTGACAGTTAACGACCTTAGTAAATGTTTTAATGACAGGTTAATGAGTCTGACAGCAGGATATGATGAGATCATTCTTGTATTTGATACATATCAAGCAGATTCCCTGAAAAACACGACCAGAGAGAAACGACGACATGGGAAGGATCCAATTAGATATCAAGTCAAAGATGATACCAGTATCAAGCACATCCCTATGACAACATTTTTGTTTCATGACCAAACAAAGAATGACCTTGCGCAGTATCTGGCAGAGAAGACTATTGAGTACAACAAAGACTCATCTACCTTGGTCATAGCATCAGCATCAGGCCAGACGATAAGTAATAGAAGCCTACATTTTGAGAACAACAATCATGAGGAAGCTGATACATTAATGATCTATCATGCCATATGTGCAACACAGCGAAATCTTGATACAGCAGAGTTGGTGATTTTCTCTCCAGACACTGATGTCTTAGTGCTGGCAATAGCATATTATGACAATCTACCTAAGAATACGTCTATCTCAATGGTTTCTGGTACCATTAAGCTACGGCCTATATGGAACACTCTAGGCATGGAGAAAGTAAGAGCATTACCCGCATTCCATGCCTTTACTGGAGCAGACAATCTTGGCAGGTTCTCTAGGATAGGTAAATCAACGTGGTTAAAGCTTTTCCTAAAGGCAGACAGCGATGTAATCGACGCTCTGATAAATTTATCGAGAAGCACTGAGGTCACAGATGAGCTACTTTCAACTCTGGCAAATTTGTGTGTGCTGCATACTGTCCAAAGTCTATTAGAATCGAGAACATCCCAGAGTTACGTTGGCATTTATTCTGTAAGCAGCTTGCTGATAGTGAAAGTCTACCGCCTACTATTGGTGCTTTGAAACAGCATGTCCTTAGAGTACAAGTCCAGGCAAATGTGTGGAGTCAGGCAGACATTTCACATCATGTGTTTCTGGATCCACTACAGAATGGATACTACAAGGAGACAGGTGACCAACTAAAGGCAAAAACAACAGATGTTTTACCCGCTCCAAAGTCTCTCATTGAGATGGTTAGGTGTCAATGCAAATCGAATTGTTCCTCTCATCGATGCTCGTGCAAATCCAAAGACTTACCATGCACTGAGCTTTGTCAATGCAGCGCAGAGTGTGAAAATGATGACGACTCAATCGTTAAAGTCTCTATATCAGATGATGAAGATGACGCCAATGTTGCTGGGTAGACAGCAACTGATGCAGCACATTGATTGTTGCTTGAATACTTAGATTAAATTGATGAGATAACTCTGTTATATGCCAAATAAAATTCATCATTGCAACATTATCACAAAAAGTTACAAATTTGCAGATGCTGTCTGTAAATTACATATTAAGTCAGAACTTATCTACCAAAACATGAGTTCTGTTATTTGAAGTTTATTATAAATGTTACCAATGCATTCACTGACCCAGAAAACATAGATATATGCATCAAAATTATTAATCTAGGTCATATGGTTGCAGATATATTGGATTTCAAAGATTTTCGATCGCGACCATTTTGAAATTCAAGATGGCCGCCATGAAGACTTTTGTGCAAATGCAAACATTGGTTTTTGAAATTGACACATTAAAAGCTTTCCGAAAATATATAGTTTTACAAATCCCCAAAAATTCTGAACGAAAAAAATATTTTTTACACTGTGACCCTGACTATTAATGCAAACATCTCACTACACACAATATTACTCCGCCCGAGACAACACCATCAACAACTTCCCGTGCGAAATATACATCCGAAATGTACAGCTAGGGGAACACCGGTATTGTTAAACCCCGGGGAACATATATTCCTATACCACTATTGTCTAACACATACGCAAAACAACACTCTAACAGGGGAGGCCGGGGTTAAGTGGTACACTTTGGCATCCAATATCAACACATCCATGGAAACATGAAATTTTATAATTTATTTATTTCACTCTCTTAGACAAGCAATTACTTATATAAACATTCCCATGCATGGATTAATACTCTGGAGGTGCATGCGTGAACGTCAGCAATAGATGTTTATACATCCACCTTGCTAGAACAATCAAACCACCAATGCATTAGCTGTTTTACAAGACTAAACCATAAAGTATGCCTGATTAAAATAAATAATCGATTTTTGCTTGATTAAATCGATTTTTTCACCAGGAAAAATAATTGACTATTGATGAAATATCGATTAACCAAACTGAACCGTACTGTGGTACCACTCTATTAGCGAAAATGTACTTGCTAATATTTTTGAAGCTGCGTTTTTTTGTTGAGCTTGAACATATGACCTCTGGTCTATGTAATAATGAATGGTTCGAAAAAGTAGTCTTTATCTATATTATATAGATCCTTGATGAGCTTGAATATTTCGATTAAATCTCCTCGAAACCATCTATATTTCAATGGCATTAATTTTAAGAACCCAAGTCCTTCCATGAAGCTATACACTCTGATTTGCGGGACAAGTTTTGTTGACCGGCGTAGACCTTTTTCTAATAGCTGTGATTGCCTTATCAATCTTGGCGACCATGCCGAGTTGCAGTATCCGAGAATAGGTCTCGCTAGAAACGGGTCAGTGTTAGTAAAGGCTCTCTTGATTAGTTATCTTGTGCTGTTTGCCTTGAATACGATATTACATATGTGTATATAAAAAAAGAGATTTCTGTCAATATGCACTCTCAAGTCATTTTCTACCTCTGAGGCTGTATTCACGAAGAGAGCGTAACTTAGGCCTACGCCTGGCATAGCTTATGCCCTATAGCTTAGCTACACCTCAGAGTTATGCCGTATTCATGAAGAAGGGCATAAATAAATGCATCACTGTAATGCATGTAGGCCAGAATTCATTGGTCCCATAGGGTGCTTATTGCCATATGCCGTATGCGTCAAAGGTTCTCCTATCATCAACTCAAAATTTAGTATAGGCCTAATACTAATAAAAAAAATAAAATAAATATAAATAATAAGGAATATTCATTCTGATGTTCTATTGAGTCTGATTAACCTAGCATATAACTGTTCCATTAGTAAAACGCCTGTCATTACAAAAAATAAGTGCTGCAAAAACATGTAATTTTTATATTCTTAAAACATTTATTTAGCATTCTGGTACCGTAAATACTAGGGTAAGCCTTTTTGGGAAAACTTGACTAGAGCGCAGCGCGTCATTCAAGCTGTTCACGTGCGCTCGTTGCCAGGCAATGGCGTATTGCTCAACCATATTTACCAAATTGTTTCAGCTTCACATTCAGTGCACTGTGGACAGTGCCGGATTAAGCCATCCCAAGGCCCTGGGGGGCCAATGAATATTTGTGGAGTTGGGTGGAGACGAAAGGCAAACCAAAAGTGGGTCCCCTGGAAGATTTCGAAATCTAGATGCTTGCATTGTTTTAGTTCAATCAATTTTTTAGCCCTTCAGTTGTGAAAGCAGGACTGGATAAAAAACTGAATGGACAAAAAAATGAAATTCAATTGCTAAAAATAGAATAATTTAACAGCCTGCTGAAGGGTCATGCTTACCTCTTGAAGTGCAGGTGGTGCTATCTGAGAGCATCTAGAAGATAAGAAATAGTATTCAACTGTAATACAATCATGAAATACTCTTTAATAAGAATAATACTGAAACAATATATAATGGATATATATAAGACAATAAGACACACACACCACACCACACACCCCTTCTCCCAACCCCCCCCCCACACACACACACCCCTCACCCACCCACGCACGCACGCACGCACGCACGCACGCACGCACGCACGCACGCACGCACGCACGCACGCACGCACGCACGCACGCACGCACGCACGCACGCACGCACGCACGCACGCACGCACGCACGCACGCACGCACGCACGCACGCACGCACGCACGCACGCACGCACGCACGCACGCACGCACGCACGCATACACACCCAACACACACCCTAGCCTTACTACAGAGAGGCACATGTGGTTATATAGTCATACTGTCATAAGGTTATGATGTTGATGATGATGATGATGATAATGATGATGATGATGATGATGATGATGATGATGATGATGATAGATGGGATTTACTAAACGCACCAACTGTCCCTAATAGCAAGCAAACATTGGCCCAATGTTTGCCACTACGTTGGGCCAAAATCTATGAAGATATTTAAAATAGCACACCAGAGAGCATAATTTAACAATTTAAAAATTAAAAGGTGAATGTTATGTTGATTTTGTTTGATTTTCTGTGAAATTTTCAATGTTGGCTCAATGTTGGCAAACAAATGATATAGCCAACATTGGGCCAATGTTGTAATGTCAAATGTGATCTGCCAACCTGTTGCCAAAGTTGGCCACAACGTCTACATGTTATCTGGGATCATATGTGCAGAGGCCTCTTCTTCAACACCAGCTTCCCTCTGCTTACAACTTTTTAGTTCATGTACCAACAAAATCAGCATGAAAACGCCAGGTGCACGAAGCAGTCATTATAGGTTCTGGGAGGTTAAGACCTGGAATGCAGCATCAAGCATGTCATCTATGCGACACATGTCGGACGAAATGTTCAAGCTACAGGGCAATGTTCTAAGACCCATCTTGTTTTTGATTTATATCAACGATCTGCCGGATTTTGTCCACAGCTACATAAAATTATTTGCCGATGACACTAAACTCTTCCGGGCAATTGCATCAGTAGAGGACTGCCATATCATACAAAAAGATATTGACAATCTTCAACTCTGGTCAGAATGATGGCTATTGAAATTCCATCTCCAGAAATGCATGGTAATGAGGATAGGTATGGACCACCCTGACTATACATATGTAATGGCTGAATCTGGAGGCAAAGTGACTCAACTGGAAGTGACGACGTGCAAAAAGCATCTTGGGATCCATTTTGATGACAAGGTAACCTTCCGCCAACATGTTGAGTTGACGGTTAACAAGGCTAACCAGGTAGTTGGGCTAATCAGGCAGTCATTCCATTATCTAGATGGAGAAATGTTCCATCTACTGTTTAAATCTCGGGTGAGGCTGCTACTGGAATATGTTAATATAAAAATGGAGCCCGTGCTTCAAGACTGACATATACAAAATATAAAAAGTCCAGAGGAGGGCAACAAAACTACTACCTGGACTGTTTGATATGGCATATGAAGAAAGACTCAAACCACTAAAGCTTCCGACTCATGCCTACTGAAGAATTCGAGGCGACATGATCGAGATCTACAAATCCTCAACAATAAATACACTATACAGCTACATGGATTGGTTCTGGAAACGTCGACCACAACACATGGACACAGCTACAAGCTTAGGAAGTACCACTCAAATAAATCACTGGGCGCACACACCTTCAGCAACAGAGTTATCAACAACTGGAACTCTCTTGCTGAGGATGTGGTGGTGGCACCCTCCCTTAACTGCTTCAAGCACCGACTAGATAAACACTGGTCCCAATATCTCTATACAGTCGACCTCCCTCAAGTTCTCAGAAGCCAGTACCAACCAGAATGCGATTCAGAGAAACTTGGTACCATCTAATACTGTCAAGGGAACGTTATTCCAGGCACACTGATAAACATAAGTGCCTAACCTCCCAAGTATATCGACAAGGTGGGTCAGTCCTACCAATCATGAAAGAATACACCGAACTGAAAATCGTAACTGTCTGAGTCCTCCAAGTAAATTGACAAGGTGGGTCGGTCCTCCCACTCAAGAAATGTATTAATGAGGCGGGTCCACCCCACCAGCTAAAACTGTTATGCTGTTCCTGGTCCATGTTCAATTACTAGTCCACAGCCAACCTGTAATGTAATACTCTCATCTGCAACAAGCCGGGTCAGGTGGGCTTGTCCTACCAGCACCACAAGCACATAAACAACTATTGTAATTATGTAAACGTACTGCTAAGGTGGGTATGTAATACCATTTAAGTTAGCTAATTATGTGAGTCAGCCGTACCAGCCTAAACAAGTCGCTAGGTGAGTTCTTGCTGTATTTAAGTCCTATGTTTTAGTACCCAGTACCACGAAATGTAGTAATAATACATATTGTATATATCTCCACACATATTAATCCAGGACAGGTGGACGTGTCCTACCATCCATATGAGGCTACATGTACACTGATAAGGTGGGTCTGTCCTATCATTCAATCAAGCTTGCAATCAAGATTACACCCAAACGATGTAAATATATGTATATCTTGTACATTTGAATAATTATGCTTGTTGTAAGTGGCTGAGCCAGGTGGGATTACCCTACCAGCCCTTCATGCCAAATCATGAAGAACCAGATGTTCCTGCATCGATAGGGTGGGTCTGTCCTACCAGCTCAATGATGTATATTTGTACATTGTAAATTGTACATATACCACAGCAACCATATAATACAAACAGTAAAAAAATAATTTAACCATTATCCATGCATTGCGCAACTAACCACAGTAATGGGAAAAAAATCAGATCGGCAATAGGCCAAACATGGCCTCCAACGCCGCAACAGATGATGATGATGAAGGCACTCCTGCATGCGTATGGTTGGAATCAGTTTGGACACTGCGAGGCACGGAGAATGTTATTATCAAAGTAAAGCTCTTAAATGGTACCTATGAACTTCAAACAGTACACGCAAAACGTGATAGATGTGGAACCACTTCAACCATATGTCGACTCTGCAACCTCAATCAAGAAGATATGTCTCACTTTCCTAGCTCCTGTACATCACTTAATACGACCAGACAGTTCCATGTACATGTCCTGTACGACATACTTGGTGGCAAAACGGAAAACGACACCCGGTCCTCCTGCTCTTAAACCCTACAGAACCTGTCCTGTTCTCTTCCAAATTACATTATCTCGAATATGGAGCGTATCAGCAGAGCCTGGATTTATTCCTATCACAAAGAAGGAATGCGCCTACTCGCCATACAATGACCACATGTACAGAACTTCTGTTAACCTCACTTAATGTCTACAGTTTTGTTTTTACCCCCATTGTCTACATACTCCAGACGGAGGTACATAATATAGTGGGGGAATCTGCATGTACACGAAGAAGAAGTTACTCCCCTTGATGAATTTCTCACTCGTCACAAAAATACGGGAAACATTGTCAAATATCTGTCAACATGACACGGAAGAAATGACTGGTTTTCAGGTATTATTTCACTTTATTCGCCATGTAATGTTTTTCTACCAGAATAATTTGATTTGTTAAGCTTTTACACTTATTCCATTCGCTTGAATCAGTCCCCATCACACGAATTCTAGACATCTCATACCATTGCCCACAGGCACAGGCCTTTGGATTTTCGTCCGTCCATCCCTCTACCACATATTCCCCCTACTAATGTACTATTATACTATATATAATATACACATAATATATAGTGTATATTATATATAGTAGGGGTATATGTGGTAGAGGGATGGATGGACGAAAATTTAAAGGCCTGTGCATTGCCAAATCGCTCCAAATTATTGGAGGATAAAATCAAGAGTATCCTCGCTCAACAACAACAACCAAGTCAACTGCTACCAAAGCATTTGATTTAATCAACTTGTATCTAACCTATCGCCTCAGTGGGGTTAATAATCTGTTCTCAGGGGTGTGGGTGGGATGGGGTTGTGTGGCTCAAAGGTATAGAGCGTTTGCCTCTGCCGCAAGATTCGAATCAAAGAATGTTACAGGTTCGATCCTGCACTCGGGCATGTGGATCGGTGTAAAAACCCTAGCAATGCTGTGTCATTCAGAGTGGACATAAAAAGCAGGCGGTCCTGTCTCGTGTGGTGTTTGTGCCATGGAGGACGTAAAAGAACTCACGCTAAGTGTCAGTCCCTGTATCCAGAGCTTAGTTATGAATACGCTCCAATAGGAAGAAGTCAGTTGTCAGACATGTCAGCTCAGGTCTAAAGCATGCAGATGATGGCTACTTATCATCATCATCATTTTCTCAGGACTTAGCCGTATGTTTTTCGTCTAGTCCCGTCGATGTCTTAAAACCTATAATTAGCGAATATGGAAAACAGGGGATTTGACATTGTTACGTGCTATTACTTGTTAGTCATAGATATTGTACATATCTTACTAATTGCTAGTTATTATTATGGAATGTGCATGCCCAGCAGTCACCAGCTGCGGTGTGCGCCTACAGGTACTAAGGCACTGGTTTAAGTGTTAGCCGCAGTGTGCCACCTACCAGTCAATGTTAATTATAGTGATGATGATGATTATCATAATAATCATTATTGATAGTAATAGTTGTGATGCTACCCGTAAAATAGCTATAAAAATGTTAATAATTATATCATTGGATAATGTGTTTTCGAGGGTGTAAGCATATTTTCGCAGATTTAATATAATGAGTAGGAATTTTATCAACAAATTTGTTCAATTTTGTAACTAGCAACCATTCACTGAAATAAAACGTGCATAAAAATAAAAATAAACCCTAAAATAAACTTAGTGCTTATAAATATCCACAACCTGGGCTACAGATGCAATCTCGGTATTGCGTCATGTGTTTTCAGGCAGGGCAGTGGGAAATACCAGGAAATATTGGGAAATACTCAGATATCAGGTGGCAAGTTTATCCTATTTAACCTCATGGTTGTTTATCATGCTTAAGAAAACACTGAAAAGCATTAGCAAATATCATCTAGTGACATATGCATAAGTTGCAAAACTATATGTATAAGGAACATAGTCTTCTAACCGTTAAAGCAATACTACTTTAGACAATGCCAGACAAGACTGATCATCCAATGAAATGCCTTATAATTTTATGAGGTATGACTGGATATTTGACAGTAAATCAGTCTATAGATCTTCTTGGAGTTCAGTAGATCTATACAATTACTTACCCAATAATAAAAGGCTTTGACTAGTATCAGAACATGTAATGTAAATTTACTTCTGAGGTCTTTACCTATTGCTGTGTACTTGCTTAACCCTTTAGCACTCAAGTCCGCAAAAATTACCGAGCCAGTCATTCCAGTGGTAAATATTCAGAAATAGTCTTCTCTTGGTCTGCAAATCGGCATTTTCTTTTGGGAAAATTAAAATTTTCTTGAACAAATTTAAGGCTTAACGGGTTAAGCAAACTATTTATAACATGAAAGAATCTTAATATTTTGAAACCATTTTACTGGAACTCTTTGCAGCCTCTACTGAAAATGATTTCTAGAAATTCCACCAACATTATGCAATAAATAGTAGGTGTTGTATCTGCTATGTAGAGTTGAAAAGGTTATAGATATGATATGATGTGCCTATATTGCCTATTTGATCTCATATGTCAACCTGTATTAGATATAGACTTCTATATTAGCGCCTCTGATTAATATATCTAAGATATTTATTTTAAAATTTACCACTTCTGATTGAGTATTGCTGCCAACCCTGTGTATTTTCGAGGGTGATGTAATCACGTAATTTCAACTCTAGTTAGGCAGTGAATTGATGTAATTTTTATGATTTGAACAAAGGCGGGTCTGTCACCGACAATAATGCCATAAACGGGTCTGATACAAACAGAACTTAATTTATAGTTGTAAATCCAGATCAGGTTATATTCCGCTTTTCGTGATAACCGGGTAGCAGCAAATTTCAGCCAAAACATTAAAAAAGTTAAAAATCTTTCAGTTTTTCTTTTGGAAATTGGTAAATGTCATATTGAAAATGAACATAAGTGTTTAGCCTACCGGAAAATAGAAAAAAATTATTGAAATTTATATTGATAAATTTTGATATATGTGTGTTTGGGTTAGAGCTGGGCGGTATTGATATTTACATGACGGTACCGGTACCATGAAAAAGTACTGCGGTACCACGGTATACCGTCATCTGAGCTTGAGGCATGCCACAAAATTAGAACAATTTTTTCTATTTCCTTTTCACTTCCATCTCCAATCAACGGTAAATATAGGTAAAATAAATAAATCGGCTTCCTGATTTAGAGAAGAAAAACATTGCGACTGTTTAGTTTCACGATTTTATTAGGTCACTATTTTTATTGACGTAATATCATTCACGGGAATATCGGTCAAAGGGTGTGGTCGACTCGCTAACTATAACCCGCTGTTTAAGACATTGGGGTGCACTATTTTCAATCTGGATTGTTCTTGCTATTAATGCGTGCGACCAGCAAACGGTAAATTTTATTTTGGCAGTCGAGCGCTTTGATAAACAGAGTCCAGACAAAATCTGCGAGTATTTAAACGGGGCGAGTGTTGTACGCTTTTATTTCTGTTGGAGTCGTATATTCTGTTACTCACAAAAACAGGCCTATACACATACATATAACATGACATTGAATATAGCCGATTCCTAAGCTTCTGATAATTACTGAGTACCTGATGTGCAGACTCGTTACTCGCCATGCTTCACGTGAACAATGCGTGTAAAAAGCTATTTCCACGAACTTCCGACGTGTAGCCAGTTGAAATATGAATTACAAAAACTAAAACACTATAATTTTTGGGTGTCGTTACTTAAACTGGATTTAATCCGTAAAGAAATTTCTTAAAACAAGCCAGAAAAAAAACCCCCCGACTTCAACGCTGCTCGTTGTTAATAAATTAGCACGTGATCAAAACGGCACGAGCAAATACTATGTTTTATTAAATTTTCATTGATAAATTCAGCATAGTAATGTATTTTCCCACGGTCTAGTTCATGAACAACCAATCAGATACGTCTTTGCGAGATCGCTGTTGTGTTTGAATAGCGCGCAGTTTGTATGTTATTTTGTTATTCTAGCATGTTTGTTCGGTGACAAAATGCTTGGAGTAATAAATTACAAATAATAGAGACGGGAATAGGGAATATATTATAGTGTAATTACTACCGGCGGATGGCCAGAGAATGAGTTTAGATGTTTTAAATACGGCAATTTTACCGTGAGTCTTTCAAGACGTACGTTTGACATACAATTCTGCCTGTCATTATTTTGTAATTGACGTCTTGACGTTTGTTTTTACAACAACCCTTTCACCTGAACTCGGCTAATAGTTAGGGATGCCTGTATTTTTGGCACTATCAGCACTAATTTACCCTTGGTCAAGTCAGATTTTATGAATATATTTCTCAAATATTGCTCAAACATTATGGACGGTATTCACGGTATTTGGAAATGTCAACGGTATCGGTTCACGGTATACCGCGGTCCTCACGGTACTACTGTCAGACCGCCCAGCTCTAGTTTGGGTGATATATGTGTACTACACCAGCCGTCGCTTACTATAAGGGTTGTCCCCAAATCCCGAAATGACAGCAGTCCAGCATTGACCGTATATGTGAAAAGCACACAGATTGACTAATACCGATTCAAAAACTAATAAAATGCAGGTCCTATCTATATGTACCTTCTTGTCGGTCTCCGTTTGCATTGCGTACGTCACTACGTCATTGGCCGGGATTCCTTTTTGTACGGGAGTTGGAGTTATTTTATACAGCTGCTATTATTCTAGTTATATAGTCATTGAATGGATGCATAAATCAATCAAGGAAGGAGGAAAAGAGGGAATGGGCACAAATCTGTTTATGGAACACCAATGAAATTATGCTACAAACCACAGCCGCCATCATGACCACCAGTGACATAAATAGTGCCACCACCACCAAACCCACCATTCCACCCCACCACTTCAACTAACAACACCAACACCATGCAGCCACGAACACTACCACCACTGCAACCGCGAAGTTACCACCACTAACAGCAGTACCACTATTACCACGCTGTTGTTGTTCTTGTTGTTGGCAGCAACAGTTGTGGTGGTTGTTGTGGTGATGATGGTTGCGGTGGTTTGTGGCATCATTTCGGTGGTGTTCCTTAAAAAAAAATCTCTGCCCGTTCCTTCCTTGATCGATTGATTCATTCATAGATTCATGATTGATTCATTATTCACGCTGCTGACGGCTGGTGTGAGTATTGTAGTCTGTGTGTGGTTGGTGTGTGTCTGCATGTCTGTCTGTTTATCCAAGGCAGATCTCAGGAATCCTATGAGGTAGAATCACCAAATTTGGCAAATGTGTTTAGGGCTTCAAGGTATTAGAAAAATGAATATCGGTATCGATATCAATTTTCATACCGGTATACCTTTAATACCGGTGTTATTCCGATGGAAAAAATGGAGTGAGGCTTGAGTAGTATGATTCCATATTCAACGTGTATCAACGCTGCTTAGTCGCCGCAAATTTCCACAATAAAACCAAGAAATTACACGAATGCTGATATTAAGCGTTAAATTTTAACTGTCTTCAGTTAAATCATATCTCAAAACGGCTGAAACTGCCCCAAATCGTCCCTACAAATGATTTGAATTTGCCACAAAATTACAACTATTTCTGCATGGAGATCGCGAGATACTGGTAACCAGTGACCATCTCGTCCGATAGAAACACTCCTAGTGATGTACAAATATCAATGTTCTGAGTCAAACACGTTGAATACAATGTATGAATGTAAACATACGTTTTGCTAATTTTCCTGGCTATCTGCATTGATGTATATGTTAGAATAATAAATTAACTTTCCACGGTGGCCTGTGCTTTATAGGATGAATTTGCAATGTGACGAAACCGCCAGCAAACGTGGAAATCTCCGTGCAGGCATAGAACTTAGCCATTATAACACATACTAAATAGACTACCATATGCTGCGAATACATAGTCCTACGCTCACTCTCGTTAGAGTAGCTTGTATCGGATCGATATCTAATGATACCCGCCAACATAATAAGTGAATAAAGCTCTCCGAAATTGAGAAGTTTTTCTCGTATTGTCGTGTTCCTCTTTCCTTGGGCTGTTAGGCGTCACTACAAAGGCGCACAATTCCGGGAAATCGCTCACTAACCAGGCTGTAGTAATTGATATAAAATATCACTCAAAATATTCATTTCATATTATGATTTTTCTAGCAAACAACAGGCTGAAATTATAAAATATTAGCGCAGGAAAAGAGAGGTTCTAGGCTTTTTTAACAACCCGATGTCCTATGATGGCAATTAAAATACGTTTTATTCATTTTTTTTGCGAGAAGTGCATTCTTATAAGTAGCCAGCATTTGTAGCCGTAATCATTAATTTATCAATTACTCTAACACTAGCCTCAAAACAACAATTTGACAGCTCTGGATAAATAAGAAAAATGGGATCGTTAAATACAGGTAAAATATCATTTTCCCGTACGAAGAGCATTAACTTATATTGCTGTATATACTATTGAGATATTACAAATGGGAAGCAGATTATCTGCCTAACAAAATGTTATCTATCGGTTTTATCTTATATCTCGATATTTCGATGTCAGCAAAATGATATCGGTATGACTAACGGTATAGCTATGATACCGGTATTCGATTTAATATCGGT
The DNA here is from genome assembly GCA_034401795.1 of Chaetoderma sp. LZ-2023a. Taxonomy (NCBI): domain Eukaryota; kingdom Metazoa; phylum Mollusca; class Caudofoveata; order Chaetodermatida; family Chaetodermatidae; genus Chaetoderma; species Chaetoderma sp. LZ-2023a. The sequence continues at coordinate 191,860,043 of CM067370.1, read as the reverse complement.
AGATCATGAATCCCTAAATACATTAATATTATGAGTGGCTTGAAAAATGTTTAGTTTGAGGTCAAAGGGTAAAAAATTGAGGTCACAGCCTCAATAAGAGCATCCCAAAATACACACTTTTACCCATAAGTCAAGAACAGAAGTAAGTAGAATCATCAAATTTGGCCCATCTAGTTTCATATTATATTTCCATATTATAGTTGGTGAGATGTTCTTTGAGTTTAGGGCAAAGCATCAAATATCTAGGTCATGGGGTCATAAAGTGCATACTGGAATACACAGTTTTGGTCATAACTCTGGAATGCAAGAAGGTAGAATCACCAGATTTAGCACACGTAGTGTGACAGCTTTTGATAGCCTTGAGTTTGAGGTCAACGGGTCAGCTATCTAGGTCATGGGGTCACTAAGTTCATTGCCAAGCCAGAGCATGAAGGCGTGAATCAGCATCTCACTCGAGTACACTCTAGTTGATTGATTCATTCATTCATACATCCATTCATTGACTAACTTAGAATAATAGCAGCTGCGTACAATTATCCCAAACTCCCCTACAAAAAGGAATCCCGGCCAATGATGTAATGACGTAGTCTGTGCAAATGGAGACCGACAAGAAACAACGTATAGGTATATTATTTTGAAGAAATAGGACCTGCATTTTATTAGTTTTTAGCTCACCTGGCCTGAAAGGTCAAGTGAGCTTATGCCATGGCGATCGTCCATCGTCCGTCAACTTTTGCTTTAAAACGCTACTCCTTAACCAATAGCCGAATCTTAACTAAATTTTGGCCAAAGGATGCTATTGCGCTCGGATACGGAATTTCCATTTGGAATTTTGATTCATAAATTTTTTTGGTCCAAATCTTAGATTTTATTCAAAATTTAACGGAAATTGTTAAATTGCTTCTTTTCCTTCGACCAATACGTACATGTACCATTATATCACCATTTGATAATACAGCTAGCTTGCTAGCTGGCTCTAGGAATCTAGATTTAGAAAGCTTTACCGGCTCCTGGAACTGGGTACCTTGCATATAGAAAGATCTTAGTTTTCTCAAAGTTTTCTTTGTGCCTAATTAAGCTAAGTTTCGCACCTGGAATTATTGGATTACCATTGAAGGAGCTGCTGAAACTCAGGTCATATCATTTCATGTTATTCTCTAGCATATATGGAGCCACGGTGACGGGTGTTGCTGACCAGGCTTGGTACATGCCTATCTCGCCTGGTCCAGTGGCCACACATGGGGTGCCGTTGGCGCCCATGTATGGCCATGGTTCCGTTACCGCCACGGGTCCGCACCGTTTTCCGTGCGTGCCTACTCCATGGAACAGTGTTTCATGGGTTGGCGGCGGAACTGTACGGTACCAGTGTTGCTGGCTTTCCAGTAGTGACTCCTAGTCGGGAGGCCGCTGGTGGTAGACCCGTGAATACATCAACGGGTGATGTATTCATGGGGGGGGGGTGTCTTCTTTGGAGACGGACTGGTCTGAGGCTCTGGCCTGTGGCCTCTAGGGAGGTGCGGGCAAGGTGTCGTATTCTCAGAGGAGAGTATGAGCGCTATGGTGTGGTACCAACGGTCACTGAGGATGACCATTGGGTTCTGGGGGTCCAGAGTGCTGGAGCGGGTGGTCCCGCTCAGGCGCTTGTGGACAGATCTCAGACACACAATGAGGAAGGCCTGTCCCTATGCGATGAGGGGGTGAGGGCAGCAATGAATGCTGTCAATCACTTATCGTTTACTGCAGTCACTGTGGGCTGAAGTGGGGGCAGGCCACCCTGTGCCACCTGTGGCGCTGTCTTGCGTAAATGACGGTCTGGTGCTGTCGATGGATGCTTTGGCCAGGGTACAAGCGCATGTTACGAAGTCCAGGAGGCAGATGGTCCTTGACCATATGCGTCCGGCTACGGCTGTCAGGGAGCGTTTGCTTGGAACGGTCCCAGCATCTTTGGTGACCAAGCGCGGGCCATCTTAGAGGCCCTGCTAACATAGCGCAGAGTCGATTAGCGGTTAACGTCCAGCTCGTGCTAGTGCTGTGGCTAAGCCATTGACCGTTCAACCTTCCTCCAAGAAACAGAAGAGCAAGGTGAAAGCCAAGCCAGCATCTGCTATTGCTGGGCCTTCGCAGCCGCCTGCGGCTGAGAAGGCGAGGACGGTTGTGGAGGCTCTTGCCCCACTGCTCCTGATTGCCCGAGGGGCGGGAAGGGCAAGGGTAAGTCCACCAAAGGCAGAAAGAAGGGAGCTGATCATACCTGAGGGTATGGTAGCTCCCTTCGTATCTGCCTGGACCGTGCCTGTGCGACAGGAACAGTGGTGCCAGTTAGACCAGTCAAGCCAAGCCGAAAATGGTTCTCTCTCTCGTTAAGAGGGGTGGGGGAAGCGGATCACGAGCCATACACCCGCATTAGGCGTCAATGTATCTATGGTAAGTGGAAGGCTCATGCGTTTCGTCGAGGCTTGGCGAGATGTGACGTCAGACAGTGTGGTCCTGGGATGGGTATCCTAGGGGTACATGCCAAAATCTGTCTTTGGCACCTGTCTGGACTCCCGTACCAAGGGAGCCAGACAAGTTAGAAGCCATTCAAAATGAAGTGTCAGGTTTGCGTCTAAAGGGAGCAATAAAACCAGCAAACCAGAGCACTCCAGGCTTCTATTCAAACATGTTCCTTGTCCCCAAGAGCGCAGGGGGGGATGGATACCCGTACTCAATCTCAGGCCATTGAATTGGTTTATCCATACGCCTCGGTTTCAGATGGAAACTCTGAGGTCGGTAATGGCAGGATTGAGGAATGGAAGGTGGTGTGTGTCAATCAATCTGAAAGATGCATATTTCCACATTCCAATGAAAAGGCATTGTCACAGGTTTCTGAGATTCGCGTTTCAGAATCAGGTATGAGAGTTTGTAGTCCTCCCATTCGGCCTGTCGACAGCCTTAAGGGTTTTCACCAGAGTGGTCCTAGCGGTGACAGCTTTTCTCAGAAAAGAGAATGTGGCACTTCACACCTACATAGATGATTGGCTTATCAAGGCGGACACGCCAGCCAGGTTAGGAGTGAATACTGCTCTGACTCTGAAGTTACTTTCATATCTAGGCTGGATAGTTAACAAGGAGAAATCCGAGTTGACGCACGCTCAACACTTTGTTTATTTGGGGATGCGATTTGATCTCGAGGAAGGCAGGGTTTACCTGTCAGAGCCCATAGTGGTGTCTGTTAGCCATCCTCAAGAGGTTTCAATTGGGAAACCACATTCAGGCGAGGAGGTTTATTCAGATGCTGGGCATGATGATCTCCATGGAGCAGGTAATCCCGTTGCACAATGGCACTGTGAGTCCTTTTTCACGGATTACTATATGAGGGACATGTCAGACTCAGCCAATGCACTCGCTGTAGCTGTTTTGAAACGATAGTTTGTGGCCACAAGTACTACTCACCTCCTTCTGGTACTTTGAAAAGCAAAAGTAGTAAGAACAGACATGGTCAAGCGAAAGGATTTCAACTGTATGGGACATGTCTGGTCGAAAGTGTGTTGGTTGGTGGCTCCATGTCTGCAATCCATAATTCATGAGGTAATTCAAGTTTGACAGTTTTTTGTATTATGTTTATATATCATGATCATTCATCTTATATATTCATGCTCATTCCCAGGCTTATATGTGCAAAGAGCAGTTAACTCTCTTCGCATATTTGTGTTTTCAGGCGAGATGCATGTTCGTGAGTTCTCTCCCTTTTTTAGGCGAAAATGTTTGTGTGTGTGTGAGCGGTGATGCAAATGTGATTCGGTTCCAAACTTGTCGGTCCTTTTAGGTCTCCGTAGGTCAAGTTTAAGTCTTAAGTTCTTTCTCCATGGGCAAAAGAGGCTACATGTGTATGTATGGCTTGCCCCTTCCTACCAAGTTACCGACTAAATCTGGTGTTATCAAAGAGTAATATACTGGTAAGTATTGATCGAAGGAGAATGAAGGAAATTTCAATTTCCCTTTCTCCGAGATCTAACAATACTTACCATTATATTATGGACCCTGCCTCCCAGCCCCACAGAGGCAAGCCATGGGTATTCTCTTGTTTGTTAGCTACATGTATGCAAACAATATGAGTCTCACTGGCAGGCAGCTACCCAGTTGTTGGGAGCCGGGTACCTGGTTCCAAGAGCCGGTAAAGCGTTCTAAATCTAGATTCCTAGAGCCAGCTAGCAAGCTAGCTGTATTATCAAAGAGTAATATAATGGTACAAAAAATGTAAGTATTCTTAGATCTCGGAGAAAGGGAAATTGAAATTTTCTTCATTCTCCTTACCCTTTGGACCGATTTCAATCAAATTTGGCTGAAAGGCTTCCTATGCTCATAGGTTATAGAATTTGTGTTCAGAATTTTGATTCGTAAATATTTTGGGTGAAAAACTTTGATTTTATTAAAAATGTACCGGAAATTGTCAAATTGCTTCTTCTCCTTACCATTTTTACCAATTTGAACCAAATTGGGCTGAAAGAATCCTATGGTTATAGACTCTAGAAATTCCATTCAGAATTTTGTTGCGTAAATATTTTGGGTGAAAATCCTTGATTTTATTACAAATTTACCGGAAATTGTCAAATCTCTACTTCTCCTTACCATTTTGACAGATTTCAACCAAATTGTACTGAAAGTATTCGATTGTGATAGGCTCTAGTACTTCTATTCAGAATTTTGATTGATCAATTTTTTGGGAGAAAATTTGAGATTTTATGAAAAATCTACCGGAAATGGTCAAAATGCTACTCCTTACCTGCTTGACATATTTCAACCAAATTTGGCTAGATGCATTCTATGGTGGTAGGCTCTAGAACCTCTAGAAATTGTTAAGTTGCTATGCCTCCTTAGCTGCTTGACATATTTCAAACAAATTGCACTGGATGGATTCTATGGTGGTAGGCTCTAGAAATTCTATTCAGAATTTGGTTGAGAAATTTTTGGGCGAAGATCTTAGATTTTATGAAAAATTTACAAGAAATTGTCAATATGTTGCTTCTCCTTAGTCGCTTAACATATTTCAACCAAATTTGGCTAGATTGACCATATCATGGTAGACTCTAGAACATGTATTCAGAATATTAATTGGTAATTTTTGTGTGTGGGGTAATCTTGGATTTTCCAGAAATGATCCAACATATCTATTTAAATGCAAATGGTTCAAATGCTAATGGTCCAGATGAGTGCCACAGGCCCTTGGGCCTCTTGTTTAATAAGTATTGGTTAATTACCCGGTTTCAGTTTGAGTGTGTGTGTAAACATATCTTTATCATTCTTACGTCTTCATTTGTGGAATCCATGTCCATTTCGTGAAATGAATGATATAAATTTCAGTCGGTGTGCTTTTCACTTACATTGTATACGGTCAATGCTTCTTCTTCTTCTTTCTTCTTTTCGTTCGCTGATCATACCGCCAGTCCTGTAAGTGACTATCGACATGATCATAAGCGTTAAGTGCGTGGATCCATGGTTTATTAGAGTGCGCCGTGCGGCCTGGAACCTCCATCTTCAGCACTCGAGGTTTCTGTCAGGGTTACCTCACCCTTACTTCCTTTAGTCGTCTCTTATGACACGCAGAGGATACGGAAGGTGTATTCTAAGCCCCACCTACAGGGCAAGGGGTCAATGCTTGACTGCTGCCATTTCGGGATTGGGGGTGCATCTTTTATAGTAAGCGACGGCAGGTGTATTGGAAATAGCCAGAGGAGACGAAACACAAACAATATGGCAGTAGTTCACCTTGTTAGCTCAGAACTTGTATACAGAATTTTGATTGGTCAATTTTTTCGGTGGCCATCTTCAATTTTCCAAAAAATTGCAGGAAATATTTAAAACGCTACTCCTCATTAGCTGCTTGGACAATTTCAAGCAGGCTTAGCTTGAAGGATACTAGGCTGGTAGGTTTCAGAACTTGTATACAGAATTTTGATGGGTCAATTTTTCCGGTGGCCATCTTGGATTTTCTAAAAATTTCTGGAAATCACTTAAAAGCCAATCAAACTTGGATGGAAGAACCCTAGCCTAGTATGCTTCAGAACTTATATACAGAATTTTGATTGGTCAATTTTTCCGGCAACCATCTTGGATTTTCTGAAGAATGGCGGGAAATTGTTTAAAACGCTGCTCCTCATTAACTGCTTGAGCGATTTCAACCAGACTTGGCTGGAAGGATACTAGGCGGGTAGATTTCAGAACTTATATACAGAATTTTAATAGGTCCATTTTTCTGGTGGCAATCTTGGATTTTCTAAAAATTTTGGGAACTCAGTTAAAAGGCTACTCCTCATTAACCGCTTGAATTTTCCGAAAAAAATCACTGAAAATCGTCTACTCATTAACTACTTGGTCGATTTCAACCAGACTGGCTGGAACGAGCCTACGGTCAGTAGGCTTTAGAAGTTGCATATAGAATTTTGATTTGTCAATTTTTCCGGCGGACATTTTGGATTTTCTGACTATTTTTGGAAATCAGTTAAAAGGCTATTCATAAAAACCACTTGCCCGATTTCAACTAAACTCAGCTGGAAGAACCGTAGTCCCATACGCCTCAGAACTTGAATACAGAATTTTGACGACTTGATTTTGATGGTGGCCATCTTGGATTTTCCAATAAATGGGAATTCATATAAAATGCACTCCTCATTAATCGCTTGGGCAATTTAAACCAATTTTGGCGGGAACGATCCTATCCTGCGATGATGGATATAAGGTATACATTAATCATAGGCGTAAGACGGTAAGAATTTTTTGCGTGAAAATGTGTTCAATTTTCGTGCTTTTTTTCGTTTTAGAACCGATTTCAATATTTTCGTGAAATATACCTAATAGAAGTCGCCCCCTTTCTCAGGATTTGGATATATAGAATTTACAGCCCTTGTCCTATTAGATGCCACAGTTACTAATGACCAATATACGGTAGTGTTAATGCTACTGGCCTAAGTATAGAAACAAGCTTGAAAATGTAGTTCCCGAACCCAGCCACCATTCACTTAGTTCCAAATTTATACCTTCATTCGTGGAGCCTGTACCACTAGGAAGCCATATGCAAATGAATTTTGGAAATTAAAATAATTTTAATGACCCTGGTTCATGTCTATTGCCCCATACTTTTCCTCTGTCTTATAATACAGCGGGGTACCAGGCATAACCCAGGTTCGTGGAGCCACTGGTGCGGTCAATCACCAAAACTGTCATGTGATGTTTTACAGGTAGGATGATTATATTATACATGCATTGGTCATGGTGATGGGTCATGGCCCATCGTATCATCAAAATGTTCATAATGTTTGTAGTTGTCATAGCGCTTGCTAGTAGGATGATTATATTATACATGCACACTTGGTCATGGTGATGGCCCATCGTATCATCAAAATGTTCATAATGTTTGTAGTTGCCATAGCACTTGCTGTGGTTCAGTATGTCAAATATCAAGTCATAGACATCTTTCTGCTCAATTCTAGACCTTGTTTTTAAAAACTAACAAATGCAATCTGAGATTGCTGATCATCGCCCTACTGTTTTTGTCACGTAAAAGGTTTCAGATGTTTACAGATTTTCATGATTTACATGGATCATGCCCATGTTTGTGGTATCCTAGTGTATAGACACGCCCTTTTCTGTGTTAAAATTTGAGCCCAATCAGACTAATAGTTTTTGAGATAATGACAGATCCAGAGTTTAATCCAGTGCAGATCCGGGTTCTCTTATCCAGATCATGATCATCCTCTGAAAATCCAGTGCAGATCCGGCTTCTCTTATCCAGATCATGATCATCCTCTGAAAATCCGATTTCACCCCAAGTTCCTTTGTTGGGATAAAATTTTAGCCAAATCAGATCAGGAGTTACATGTAATTATCTACTTCTCCAGAGCCTCGCACTCATGCATGCACACGCATGATCGCAATATATCCAGTATAGGGAGAGGGTAAAATGAATATTTTACTATAATAACTATACTAATTTATTATCTTTGCAGGTGAAACACACACAATTCTGTCCAGGATCCACAATCCACAGCCATGCCTTGCGTGACTATAGGTTAATGATCTGCTGAAATTACTGATATAGTACAGTTTTTCTTTCGAAAATTAATTGTTTCTGCGAGTATCCAGCTTCCAATTCTTTCATCAGTGTATGGGTCAAAGGTCATTTCATCACTTGAAGGGTCAGCTTGTGAAAGAGTGAACTCTGTCTGTGATATTTTTCTGCTGTCAACATTGAACGATGGACAAAGCTGCCCGCGCTGTTAGAAGGTACTGTACATGTATGTAGTCACTCTAATGGTATATTTTATGAATAGATTAACTCTGCCTGTTGGATTTCTGTAGACCACATTTTCTATAGGGTTTAGCCATTTAACACTCATATCAGCCAAAAATGGCCTATGTAGTGCTCTTGAGAAATGTCCATTTGCAGACCAAGAGAAGACTATTTTTGAAAATTTATTACTGGAATAACTGGCTCGGTTGACTGGCTCGGTAGTCGTTCCAGTGATAAATTTTCAAAAATAATCTCTTGGTCTGAAAATTGACATTTTTTCCATGAGAAGATTAAAATTTTCTTGAAAGAATTTAAGGGTTTAAAGGGTTAACTCTGAATATACTGACTATTTTGAAAGACGTTTGACTGAAAGTTGTTGGTGACTAAGCTCCAGAGTTATTACCCATGAAAATTGTGGTGGCTTGGAGCAATGAGACAGTTAAAGCATTGACATTCCATTATATCATTCATTCACATTCACTTTCTTTGTTTGTATATCACAGTAATATCCTAAGATTGAATATTGTGTTACTGCTAACCCTTTAAGCCTTAAATTTGTTCAAGAAAATTTTAATTTTCTCAAAAGAAAATGCCAATTTGCAGAAGACTGTTAAAAAAAATTTACCACTGGAATGTCTGGCTCGGTTATCGAGTCAGTCATTCCAGTGGTAAATTTTCAAAAATACTCTTCTCTTGGTCTGAAAATGGACATTTCTCAAGACCACTGTAGAGGTTTTTGGCTGATATGAGGTTTAAAGGGTTAAGTCTTTAACTCTTAGCAACTCCAGCATTATTTGTATGTGATAGACCTGTGAAGATACTTGCATACATTGTTTATATATGGTATAGATAGTGTAACAGGAGGTGAATGTACACATGTAGGTCTCTTTTAACGCTTAACTCTCAGCAACTCCCTCCCTCCCTCCCTCATTCCTCCCTCCCTCCTCTCTTCTCTATCCCTCCCCCCTCCCTCCCTCCCTCCCTCCCTCCCTCCCTCCCTCCCTCCTCTCCTCTCCTCTCCTCTCCCTCCTCTCCCTCCTCCCTCCTCTCCTTCTCTCCCTCCCTCCCTCTCCCCCTCCCTCCCTCTCTCCCTCCCACACATGTACGTCTCTTCTTATGAAATTCCCTAAATCACAGTTTTCAGAAGTCTGGCCTAAATTGTATGCAACCTACAACATTCCTCCTGTCACTGGAATTCGCCCCGTCATCATAAAAAATAGTCGTTTTCAGAAAATGCTAAATGGTTTTGTCATTCCACATCACTGCGCTGGTGACACACAAAGCACCACTGTTCTAACATTGTGCTTCAATTTGTGATGGCTTTAACATTTTAACACTCATATCAGCCAAAAGTGGCTTCGGCAGTGGTCTTAGGAAATGTCCTTTTGCAGACCAAGAGAAAACTATTTTTGAAAATTTACCGCTGGAATGACTGGCTCGATAACCGAGCCAGTCATTCCAGTGGTAAATTTTCAAAAACAGTCTTCCTTTGGTCATGTTGGTCTGCAAATGGATATTTTCTATGAGAAAATTGAAATTTTCTTGAATAAATTCGACGGTTAACGGGTTACGGTACATTTATTACTGAGCCGTTTAATGGTCAAGTTTTTTGAGGAAAATATACTGTAACTATTTGCTCCTTGAACACCTCTACGGATTGTCCATAGGTTATATGTAATTAACATCCAAATTACGCGTGTGCGGACGTCGAGTGAAAATCCAAAAATGAAAAATTGGGCAATTACGGTTATACAGACACGGTGTTAAAATTATGAATTTCCATTTGTGGATCTATGAAAGTGGTGAGCACTTATCAAAGCTCACGTCGGCTTCCATCAAGGTGTCAAGGTGTAATAATTCACAGTACCAGAGTATCCATCCATCATCAGACCTCGTATGACGTCATAATCAGCACAGTGCGTGTATGATGACGTCAATCTTTACGTCATAAAGGGTTCCATATAGAGCATCATCAAATCTCAAATGATCCGACGCGTTGTATGAATTGTGTCTTTGTAATTTTTTGTTATTTAATAAACATGCTGTTGAATATTTTGAAAGTAATTTGACTGGGCACTGTTGCTGCTTACAGCAACCAGTGAAATTAGTTTCAAAATATTCAGCAGCTTACCTCTGTATTTTTTGGGAAATTGATAGTTAGGGCAATCGGGGAACGATCTATCCCAACACGGTGAGGTGTGGGTGGAGCTTAGCTAGAGATGGGTGGGGCATAGATAAAAATGGAACGGTCCATTGCTCAATCTAACCGACATTTGAGAACAGCCCATAGAGTTAGAATAGCAGTAGAGAACTTACATGTGTGTGCATACCTTCACTTCAGCATATATAGCCTCCAAAGGGGAATCAATTCTCTTTTGGTAATTGGAAGAGAATTTGGACAGATGCAAATTTATATTTTTTCTAGGAAATAAAATTGTATTGGCTATTTGATTTTGTAGTAGAATTAGTATAAGCACTCTACAGCTATTCTAACTCTATGGAACAGCATGCCAAGATTCTATAATCTTGTTTATCAAACCATGCTTGGCCATGTGTGATAAATGGTATTATGTCAAGTCACTATGATACAAAAGAAAATTGCTCAAGGTCGCAAGCTCACCGTGGTTCGAACATGGTCAGACAACTTTGACCATGGTCATCCATGGTCAAACTTAGATAGCTTTAACCATGCCCATAGCTTGAACGTGGTCAGACCATGCTTTGGGATAATATATTTAATATATGAATTTAATGGCAGCAGAGCATGTTTTATGTCTATATGCCATTAAGTCAGCAAACCAAATCCCCTTTTTGATAAATACTGAGCCTACAACATTGTAAGAACAGCTCATGAGCTACATACGTTAATAGTCATGAAGATATAAAATAATGATCAAGATTTCTGCATAATATGAAAGAAAATGTTGCAGTGGTTGACCTACATTGGCATTGTTTGAGATAAAATTTATACATTTAGCATTTATATTATTATGTTTCTATTTATATGGCATTTACTATTCAAATGTCATTAATGACGATTGCATAATTTATGTGCAATTGAATAATTAAGACTTTTTACCTGTAAAATACATACGTTTATAATAAGAGAGTTGTCTCCCTTAGTAAATTATGTCAAATAGGGTTAACCATGGTTGAATAATTTTTCTCAAATCTTGATTAACCCGGGCCAAAACATGGTTGAATACGGTCATATACAGTTTTCATAAATTTGTTTGATCATGGAGATTTTATTTTTTTAATTTATTGGACCATGGTCAACCGTGTTCGATGCATATTATCACAGTCACTATCATGCTTAAAAAGAGTCGACCAGGGTCAACATACATCACAGTATGATTTCGACAATTTTCAATGTTGACCATGGTCAAACCATTGGTCGACTTATGATGCATGGTCAATATTTCGCAATGTTAGTTATGGTGAGTACCTGTCTTATTTCTGCAGGAGTGGTGTGAGATTACTGTCGCTGAGTGCTGGCCACTCTGACCTTAGTGTCCTAATTTCAGAGGTCAAGGATATGCGTAATACTGAGAAGGCATTCAGCAATGCGCAGAAGTCTGGTAAGAATATTGGACTGTTGGTTTCAAATTATCCTTTTCAGTTTATCCATCCATCATAGGATGTCATAATCAACTACGTGATGTGTAGGCTGACGTCATGAATGACATAGATAAGTTCGTCACAAACACTTAATTGAAGACAGACTATGCATTGTTGTATGAATTGTATGGCTTTACTGTTTAATTAATATGATGTTGAATATTTTGAAACTAATTTGACTGGGCTAGCAGCAACAGCACCCAGTCAAATTAGTTTAAAAAATTCAACAGTTTACCTGTATAGTTTTCTGGAAATTTATAGTCAGCAGTTCAGGGATCGATCGATTCCATCACAGGGCAGTATGGGTGGAGCTTAGCTAAAGATGGGCGGGGCATAGCTAAAACTGTACTCCGCCATTGTCCTTGGCGATATACAGTAATATATAATGTATTAAAATATCATGATATATCGATATATCATACTGGTCCAAACATTTGAAGACACATGTATTTTGATGGGGAGACTTAAGCATGATTCGAGGCACCTACGCCTTTACATGTATAGAGTAGCATGGGTCGGGACATGCATGAGAAATAGTGTCACTGAGAATATTTAAAAATAAATTTTAGGAATTACATGTACGACAGAAACATTTCTCAGTCAAAGTGATTTCAACATTTCGTCAGAAGTTGTTAGCAATTTTCAACTTTTTAAAGCTTAGCTTGATAGCTTCATAGAACAAGGTGAAGATATTTTGTTTTCCTGAGTATTACCGTATTTCGCTTAATAGTAGCCTAGGCTTCTATTAGCACAAGAGGTATTCAATTTCCAACCAAGCATCTCTGAGAAAGGGGGTGGGCTTATATTACAGCGTTTTCCCAAAAAAGTTTTCTAAAATTGATACCATGGAAATTCACCGCCTACGTTTAATGTATACCTCAAAACATACCGGGGAAGTGAAATTATTTGATTTGAGCACCTAAATATTGCATATCCTTTAATAAGGCTCGTTTGCCCTGTAGGTGGGGGTTAGAATACACCTTCCGTATCCTCTGCGTGTTGTAAGAGGCGACTAAAGGAGGTAAGGGTGAGGTAACCCTGACAGAAACCTTGAGTGCTGAAGACGGAGGTTCCAGGCCGCACGGCACACTAATAAACCATGGATCCACGCACTTAGCGCTTATGATCATGTCGATAGTCACTTACAGGACTGGCGGTATGATCAGCGAACGAAAAGAAGAAGAAGATAAGGCTCGTTTATTACATCAAAATTAATCCACAATTTGATATAAAATGGTGTCGCGAAAAAATACAAATCACGTGATTCGCCTCCAATTGAAGAGTTTATTTTAGAGCGAGTACTCAGATATAAATATTCTGGAATCGGGGACTCGGAACTCGGGAATATCTATATATTATCATTGCGCGATAGGAACTGAGTATTATCCTGATCTTAAAAAATGTGTACCCATTTGATAAACTCCCGTTAGCGTATAATATCTCACGAGAACATGATGCCTCCCATCTCTAGAACCACTGACTCGCCAACTTAAGAAGCGGGCTATATTGTCGTGCATAATAGTTCAATTTGGATCATTTAATGTGATCGGCGTTACAAAATTGATGCACATTTTGTCCAGTGCTTGTTTGGTACATAAATTTGGTCTTAAAATATATTTATAAGGAAGGTATTTAATTACGCCAAGACTGTTTTACGCGCATTTTGACTACAAACGTGTGGAATAAACTTTATTATATCTTGAACATACGTGGCCTACTACTACATGTGTAGTATTAATCTAATAGGCGGTCAAGATTTACATGTACAAATCCGAGGCCTGTATTGACTTCTAGAGGGGCCGGGAATGTATCGGGGCAGAGATCAGTCTGAAGTAGACACACCCTGTGACACGATTGTTATTATTATACACGCTATTCTTACAAATTTGCTCTTAAGAAACATTATCCTATACAGTCTGCGGAGTTAGGGCGTGGGCATCTAATACAGAGTTTTGCCGTTTTGAAACTGCTAAGAAATCATTGGAGCTCATATGTCAAAGTTAGGGGGTGGGCTTTTATTAGAGCATAGGCTACTATTAAGCGGAATACGGTAACTCTTACCACTCTGATGTTAAAATTATTAATTTTTAAATTAAATTAAAAGATGAACTGGTGTTCATTTTTTAACAAATTTGCTGGAAGATGGTGCTGTCATAGGCAGTAAAATTGTTGAAAAATGTACACCCGTTTCTTTCCTATTGACACAGTAAAAGGTATAATATTGACATCAGAGTGGTAAGGGTTAAATGGTTATTAACCCTCATTTTTGGTTTCTACCTAATTATAAAGCTCAAGTTCTGCTATAGAGATTTTGCTAATCGTTTCTGAAACGTCGTGTGTGTCAAAATATGACATTCAGAAACAAACTTTGGGTTTAGCGTGTTGTTCTAATTAAATACTTGCCATGCCTTCATATCCTGATCCTATATCTGTGACGTACTTGATTGACAGATCAGATATTTTTACACAGCTTGGACTTATTTCTGAACCAAGATTTAGTATAATGTTAAGGTTTTTCAATGGACTTCTAATTTATCAAGGGCTTCTCCGATCCTAACGAAACTTAAAAAATGTGTTCGGTATCATCTTTGCCTTTACTTTGCAACAAAATTAACATGATTTCTAAGTTTTTTCATATGTTTACATTGCTTGGATTTAGTTTATTTCTGTGTGATTTGTTTCTTTATCAAGAATTAGAAGAATATTGGAGGTTTTCAATAGACATTTAAGTCATCAAGAGTCATCAAGAGTGTATATTATTTTAAGAATTCCTTATTTCGCGACACTACCACACATGATGTGTGATACATGTATGAGGACAAACTAAAGGGCTCAGCATGCAGGGAACAGTCCAGCTAGAAGTTTATGCTTATTTCAAAACTGAAATTGTGGCATTTCAGAGTCGTAAGTATTAGATCTCTGGGAATTCCTTCTCCACCCACCTGTCTGCCCTTTTCAATGACTTTGACTTTTTGACCTCAAAATCAAAGCCTTGCTTTGGGAGCGAAAGGGATTTGAATGTGCATGCAAAGTGTTCAGAGCATAGTTAGAAATGGGTAGAGCCTAGTTAGAAATGGGTGGAGCTTAGTTAGAAATAGGTAGAGCTTAGTTAGAAATGGGGGGAGCAAAGCTAGAAATGGGTTGAGCAAAGCTAGAAATGGGTAGGGCCTAGTTAGAAATGGATGGCCATAGCTAGAAATGAGTGAAGCATAGCTAGAAATGGGTGGGGCCTAGTTAGAAATGGATAGGCCTAGCTAGAAATGAGTGAAGCATAGCTAGAAATGGGTGGGACCTTAAGTTAGAAATGGGTGGGCATATCTAGAAATGAGTGATGCATAGCAAAGGATTGGTGAAGCATACAGTATAGCTCAGAATTAAGTCCTGGGAACAAAAACGCAACAGACAAAAGCAAAAATGCGCCCGGAATAAAACAGTAATGTGCCAGATGCAAAACAAAAACGTAGGCGAAGAAAACATAAATGCGACACGAAGAAAACAAAAAAACCACCGCAGCGCAGGACAAAAACAACAAATAATAGTGACGGGTTTTTTGGCGCGCCATAAAGTATCAGAAAGCGTTTGGAAACAAAATATGAACACGGCTAGAGAGCATGCCATGTCTTCAAAATACCCGGCGCATTTGTGAAAAACATAGGTGCATTTCACACGCTGAGTAAATTGGAATGCCTGTGGACTTTGGCTCGTTACAAGTAGAAGTCGGTGTTACCCATTCGAGTTGTCAGTTCTTGCTGTTCGCGAACAGATTTAATAAGAACCCTACCATTCGACAACGGCACTGGAACAGTGTTTCCTGAACAAAATTTCTACTCCCCATCAGACGAGGAGTGGAAATCTCGTTCGTGAATGCTAAACATGCTAAACTGTTCTCGCCGTGGCATTCTAGAACAGTTTCAGAATGTTGTTCATGAAGGACGAGAAAGGACAACACATATTTTCACGATGTTCTCTTAAATTAGTTTCGTATCAGGAATAAAACAGAATTGTAAAGTTTACTTATTGAAATGAATGTTTGCGACGAGATTTTGCAATGGCTTACATAATGTACTTATGCACAAATGTATTCCCATTGTTGGTCATTGTATTTGTACGAAACTACGAGAAGTATGCTAGCTCCATCTATAAAATCGACAGAACTGTATTGCTATAGACCAGTTATGACCATTCAACGGCAGCATTTCCGAGCAATATTTTATAATATCTAACATATTATTGCGGAAAAAACCTTACAGTGAAGACAAACGGAAGCTTCAGAAACATCCACAGTTGATCGTGATAGATCTATTTTGTAGTTTTCTCTGGCATTTTACCAGAAATATTAGTCCCACGAATCTTCCCAGTGTTCTCATTCTGTTGCTTTCACATTTACTTTTTAAAAACATCCAGCGCAGCGAAACATGCTGACCTGGTGAGATGTGACATAGTTTATTCTCATCCGGTTGCTTTTGCATTTACTTTCTATAAACATCCAGCGCAGCGGAATATGCCGACTTGCAGGATTTCACATACATGTAGATTATTTTTACGCCATAGACAAGTAGTAGGACTGCAGACGATTTTAGCACTTATTTTCATTTCAATCCCTGTCTACATTATGTATATATCGAGAATACTATTGTCAGCGGGCCAGAGAAAAACACGACCGCGTTTTAGAGAAACAATCTTGTCGGGAAGTGTTTTGGCGCGTTTAGGCTTATCCTGTTCATAATTAATTCATGTACATCACGGAAAAAGTCACCTGACATTTCGACCTCATCCTGGTTTTGTTTTTCATTTGGCGCGCAATGTTTTTCATTTGGCTCGTTTGTGTTTCATTTGGTGCGAAATGTTTTTCATTTTGTGCGCCTATGTTTTGCTGCTGTCGTGTTTTTTGTTAACTTAATTCTGAGCTGTACTGTAGCTAAAAATGGGTGGGGCATAGCTAGAAAAGGGTGTAGCATAGCTAGGAATGGGCCGGACATAGCTATAAATTGGTGGAACATAGCTAGAAATTGGTGGGGCATAGCTAGAAATGGATGCCTCTGTTCTCATACATATATATATGTTCTCTCTGAACCTGAACATTCTTCAAACTAAATGAAATCTTCATACCCTTGTATGCATGTACAGTTGGGGGAGGTCACACTTGTATATATGTTCGGGGGTATTGCATTGTTATCAGCGGGCCCTGTTTACCTTTCAGCTTGTCAGTACATGGTGAAATGGGCAGCTAATGAAGAGAATCGAGCCATACAGGTAGGTACTGGGCTGGTATTTTTCTGTTTTCTATTTGAAATATTTATTTTGAAAGACCTTACAGTACAGCTCAAATACCTTATAATATTTCCAAAACAAAATAAACAGTACTGTTGAACATTTTGAACATAATTGGATTGGAACACATTGTTGCCTAACTTAGAGAATAATGTCTTCCAATCGAATTATGATCAAAATATTCAAAAGTACATTTAATTTGTTTTGAAAATCTGTTACATTGTTTCAAAGTAAATGTTTCAAACAGATCACAGACACCGATATATGCCTAACATTTTGTCCATAGGGTGAGTCTTGTACCTCAGGCCATGTTATTTATTAAGAAATTGTTAGTAGAATATTTTGAACATATTTGGATTGTAATGTAAGATATTCAATATGTCAATACTAATTCAAACAGACTCTTAACTATTTAGTTCTCAAATTTATCCAACAAAATACAAAATGTCCATTTGCGACCAAGAAGACTGAAAATTACCATTCCAGTTGTAAATTTACAAAAATCTTGTTCTGCAAATGGACATTTCTCAAAACCACTGTAGAAGCTGTTTTCTGCCAGCCTAACCCTTTAACACACAAGCCACCCCAAATGACTTCTGCAGTGGTCTTGAGAAATGTCCATACCAAGACTATTTTTGAAAATTGAGGACTGGAATGACTACCTCAAATGCTGAGCCAGTCATTCCAGTGGTAACTTTTCAAAAATAGTCTTCTCATGGACTGCAAATGGATATTTTCTTTGAGAAATTTGATGGTTAAAGGGTTAAAACATAGACTATTTTTGGTACATGTATTTCCTCTTTCACGATCAATGGGTTAAACTGCCACTTTTTAACCAGCATTTATATTTTGAAGAAAAATATCCTTATTTAATCCAATTTAAATGCTCAAGTTATTGCCTTGTTAAATGTCCAAGTATGCCAAGAAAAGACTTTTTGAGAATTTACCTCTGTTATGACTGGCTCACTTATCCGTCTTCGTCAGTTGACAAGTGACATGATTGTAACCTCTGATCATGATGTCAATTGACGTGATGGCAGTAGGATAATGGTACGCTTATTTGGCAGATCAAACATCTCAGATACCTTAGAGACTTGCGGGATTGCGTGATTAAATTGAAAATTGTGATTATTTAAAAAATTCTAATAATGCTTCATAAAATATTTCAATTCCAACATTTTAATTACTTTTTAATGAAATCTGTCATGAAAATTGGAATTTGGGTCATTGAATGTACGTCCACTTTCAGGCCAAGACAAGACTATTTTTTGAAAATGTATCACTGGAATGACTGGCTCGAGAATCGAGCCTGGCATTCCAGTGATACGTTTTGAAAAAGTTCTCTTTGTCTGCAAATGGACTGTTCTTAGAAGCACCATTGTAGCGTTCATCATTGGTATGTTTTTGTTGTTATGTCTTGGTAATTTGTAGACCCAAGCTGATTAATCGAGTAATCACGATTATTCGTATATAATCGATCGTGATCACACTAAGCAATAATCGCATACGCCTAATATCTTAATTCTATTATCTGTTCATCTGATTTCAGGATTCTGTTTATCAGGTCGCTGAGCTAAACATGTTGTGGACTGAAGCGCAGAAGGAATTCGCAGGTGAAAACTTTATTATCTAGCCTTTAGTGAAGCGGAAGATAGATTGATATAGGGATTAAAATAACATCCATCATCTGATTTCCAGCATGCATCATGAATTAGTAGACATATTGAAGTTTTTAAATTGGAATTTAATTCATCATGGAAATATCCGATCTCTATAAAGCTGTACTGATTTGGTTTAGGCGATCATTGCATCCAGTCTGTATCATAATGACAATTATTTCCCAGTTTTTCCATGCTGTTACATGGCTTGGACTTAGGTTATTCATATCTTAAGGGCTTATCTCACCTTAATATATTTAGAGATTTGTTCTGGAACATTTTTACATCGAATCTGCATAATAATGAAAATGATTTTCAAATTTTTCTCACATTTTACCTTCACTTGGTTTGAAATTAGTTTAATGCTGGATACTATTAAGTTGTTTCCTATTCAAGCCATATATTTAAGAATGTTCATGTTTTTCAATAGGTAATAATTAATTCATCAAGGGCGTATATATATATTTAATTAAACATTACAGATTGGTTTTATGATATGATGGAAGCCATTCAGGGCTCACCACACAGGATGTAGTCTCTGATGTTTTTTTAAACATGCATGCTTAGAGTATCTTATATCACACAAGTTTGGTAAATTATCAGTTGGAACGAGCGTTAGCGAGCTCCAACTAGTATCTTACTAAATGAGTGTGATAACTTTGATACGAAATGACAATGAGTGTGAGATTCTATTTCTTATATAAGCGATTATTTATAATTTTTTGCACAAATTCTGGTAATTTTCTTGCCATTTCACAAGATACTTTCATTATTGCTGCAGTGCTTCAATGACCAATAGGGAATTCCAGTATTACATGTAGCTATACCTCGCCCATTTCTAGCTAAGCTCCACCCATGCTGTTCCTGTGCTGGGATCGATCGATCCCTTAACTCCTTGACTATCAATTTCCAGAAAACTATACAGGTAAGCGGTTGAATATTTTAAAACTAATTTGACTGGGTGCTGTTGTTCCTGCCATGACAACAGCGCCCAGTCAAATTAGTTTCAAAATATTTAACAACATGTTTATTAAATAGTAAAGACATACAATTTGTACAACAATGCTACATGTTACGTAGTTGATTATGACCATATGATTGATGGATAAACTAGAATTTAGGCCCATTGGATTATACACAACACCATATAGTGGCAAGTGCAACACCTTATTACTTCAGATTTAATGTAATTTGTAATCAATCCTTTGAAATGGTTGAGCTTTCTATTAAAATTGATCAAATTATTTCATTGCACGTTTTAATATTAATAAATAATCCTACAAGCGACATTCTTTGGTCACCGATGCTAGACAACAACATTGCTTATATTATGCGTCACTAACATGTGTCTATGCAGCACTAGTTGTATATAAGATTAGATTTAACCCTCTAATGGTCAAATTTGGTCAAGAAAAAATTTAGATATTTTCTCACTGATTGTCCAGTTACTGGATGAGAGAAAACAATTAAAAAAAATTTATCACTGGAATGACTGGCTCAGTCATTCCAGTGGTAAATTTTCAAAAAATGTATTCATTTGTCCTGTAAATGGACATTCCACAAGAGCCTAGCAAAGGCTGGTATGGCCTTTAATGTTGTAATGAATGTTGTGCAAATTTGTTTTCAAATGTAATGTATGATTTTGTCTAGTTTAGAATGGACCTTTCCAGTTTTAGCCATACCCCACCCAGTTCTAGCTAAGCTCCACCCACACCTCACTGGTATTGTGATCGATCGATCCCTGAACTCTCTGACTATCAATTTCCAGAAAACTATACAGCTAAGCTGTTGAATATTTTGAAACTAATTTGACTTGGTACTGTGGCAGCAACAGTGCCCAGTGAAATTGGTTTCAAAATATTCAACAGCATCTTTATGAAATAGTAAAGACATACAATTCGTTCAACAATGCATATTCCGTCACCAATTATGCTTTCGTGGCAACGTTATCTACATCATTCATGACATCATTGATTATAATGTCATTCTACGTGTAACATACAATGTGGTTGATTATGAAGTCATATGATGGATGGATAAACTGGAAAGGTCCATTGTATTAACTGTTATTACCCAGACATCATGTGATATGGGAATGATCATCACCCAGACATCATGTGATATGGGAATGATCACCACCCAGACATCATGTGATATGGGAATGATCATCACCCATACATCATGTGATATGGGAATGATCATCACCCAGACATCATGTGATATGGGAATGATCATCACCCAGACATCATGTGATATGGGAATGATATCACCCAGACATCATGTGATATTTGAATGATCATCACCCAGACACCATGTGATATGGGAATGACAGATGAAATTGAAATTCCCTCCACTCGAAGAAGCTGTTCTGATTTTTACACATCCATATGAGAATTATTCTCAGAACGTAGGAGGTGGACGTCACCATCAAACCTCTAATACAGTATAATGTATATAATTGTATTCGTAGTTTATTAAAATACATGTATGTAAATATTTTATAGAGGATTTAAAGGAATTTCGTCACATGTTTGAGATGGTTCTAGAAGGTGAGAAGCATGTCGGTCAAGCCAAAGCTAATCTTGTAAGTATTCCTATCTTCTCGACCTTGTATTCAATGTCATTGGTTTTACTTATGTTTGCTAACAAATGTGTATCCAGGTCCGAACTTAAGGCAGTGCAACACCTACTAGGCAGCGATGTCTTCTAATCCAACTATGTTCAAAATATTCAACACTATCCTTTTATTTTGTGTTTGAAACATGATAATGCCGCCAGCAGCATTACTGTTGAAACCAGACCATAGCTTTTTCATGATCCTAACGGCAGTTCCTAGAGCCACAAGTATGAATTTCAGAAACTTTTCACAGGGCCTCCTGAGTCCTAAGTTCGTCCCTGCATGTGTCAGTAAAGGCTGGTGTCTCTTGCTGCTGGTCAATCCATGCACCCGGAGGCTTCGTTTATCTCAGTTTCTCATGGGGGTGGCACCAAACATTTCAAGTGAGTTAAGCCAGCCATGATGGGCTCACTCCGCCAGCAGCAGGTAAGTAAAAATGAAACTGACAACCCTGGCGTGGGGCACATGCTCCCCCCCCCCCCTAGATCTGTGGCTGATCCCAACCTGTATACCTTCATTTCTCAGCACTCTAGTTGGCCTATACTATATTTATTTTTAAATCTCTTGAGATGTTCTATTTAATTTTTCCAGGCAGGATGTGAACAGCGAGAAGCAAGAACTCGAAAAGAACTTAAGAAGGCGGCTAAGGTATGCCTTCCAAATGATTGTGTGTGTATAACTGTCAATATGCACATGTGCATGCGCAACACATGCACACACTCACTCACATACAGCCACATTCACACGCACAGACAATTCAATGTGGTTGTGCAGTTGTTGGTATTGTTGGTAGAAAATGTTGATTGGGTAAATATCGTGCAACAACGATATCTTTGTGCTATCGCCACTCATGAGATGCTGCCATTTTGTTGTCATCTACCCTTTAGTGCTAGCCCAAACTGACAGCTGCAGTGATGTTGAGAGATAGCCATTTGCAGCCTAAGGGAATATCGCTGTATTAAATTGTCAAAATCCATTTTATTATCCTGCATATAGACATTCACTTAGCAACTATGCACACTTACTGCTACTATGCTGGAAATTCCTATGCTTTGATTATAAATCAACAGTATTGGTAATCTGTTTTAAAATGTTTTGGAAATAATTTGGCTAGAAGCATCTAGAAACTTTTACTGATGGCACGGTATCTTCTAGTCAAATTAATTTCGATATATTCAATATTTGAGGAATTTGTTATCTCTTGCCTGACAAATAATTGATGCGTGGCGTGGTTAATTTAATATCGCATCATATAGCATCTGTGTTGTGGATGTTCTCTGAGACATGAGGTCAACGATCACATCTTAAACCTTTAACTTTTATATCAGCCAAAATGGATTTTGCAGTGGTCTTAAGAAATGTCCATTTGCAGACCAAGAGAAGACTATTTCTTTTAATTTAGCACTAGAATGACTGGCTCGAAAACCGAGCCAGTCATTCCAGTGGTAAATTAAAAAAAATAGTCCTCTCTTGGTCTGCAAATGGATATTTTCTATGAAAAAATGTTAATTGTTTTTAACAAATTCGAAGGTTTAAAACGTTAAAGATCCTGGATGTATCCCCCCCCCCCGACCCCATTACACCTATCTGAAGAAGTAATTTAGGATAAATGTCTGTTTTTGTTTTCAGAAAGCGACGGCAGATGAGATTCGGCAGCTGGAGAATAAGCTCTTGCAGGCGGAGAGGGCTAAAGATATGGCGCAGCTTGAAAGTAAGATGCACTTTATTGTATACAAATTTACTCTGCTTATAAATCATGTGCTTTGCAGCCAGGGTACTGAATAGACCCAAGCTGATGAGCATGGACATTCACAGCATCTTGCTCATGGACATATATATATTTATGTAATGTCCTCTAGTGCTGTCATCAGAATCATTCTAGATCAAGAGTAACTACTGGCTCATCACCTAGACATTGCCAAACTGATGTCAAAACATCGTCGGTTGCAACTAAATCAATAGGAGATGTAGTAATATTAGTGGACATTTTGTAAATAATGTTGCAGAAAGTAGTTGCTGTCCTAGAAAGCATGATTTTACAGAAACATTGCAGGCTTCAAAGCTGTGGTTTGCTACAAACTGTAAGCTAGACATGAATTGTTGAGAATGTGTGAAAATGCTTCACTCCAGACAGGAGTAGAAATATGTACCAGTGTAGAAATTGTGTCAGTTGACTGCATGATGGAATTATATGCTTGTGAGAGAAGTAGAAAATAAAGCCATCTGCTTAACCCTTACCGCTCTGTTGTCAAAATTATATATTTTCAAATTAAATTAAAAGATGAACTGGTGTTAATTTTTCAATAAATTTGTGGGAAGATGTTGCTGTCATAGACAGTAACATCGTCCACCAAATTTATTGAAAATTGTACACCAGTTTCTGTGCTATTGACATAGTAAAAGATAGAATATTGACATCAGAGTGGTAAGGATTAACTCACTCATAACAGCCGACAAAGGTTTCTGCAGTGGTCCTGAGAAATGTTGATTTGCAGACCAAAAGAAGACTATATTTTTAACTGAGCCAGTCATTCCAGTTGTAAATTTTCAAAAATAGTCATTTCTGTCTGCAAATCAACATTTTCTATGAGAAAATGGAAACCGTGATCAAATTCGAGGGTTAAAATGATTAATGTCACATAACCTCTATGATAGACTGAGTATGATAATGTACTGGTGTCTATGCAGACTATACTATCTTTAGCAGTCTTGTCAGTAGGACTTCCTAAATATCGGGTCCTATGACATGCAGCAACATCAGAACATTAAAATGTTTCTCGTCTTCCATGTCCACAAGTTATTCTCCCCCCCCCCCCCCCCCCTCCAAATAATTTCTTGAAGTTGGAGAAAAGAAGACGAGTTCAAACTGTGCCAACGTTGATCTGTTTTGTCCAGCAAACATAGCGGATTAGAAGTTTTCCCTGGTATCCGCATGAATCCGAAAAATGGTTATATTATTTATTATGTTTAATATGGTTTGGGTTTTTTCAATTGTCACAAAATATTCTGGACTCTCACAAGGTTTGCTTGGGGTATTATTGCATTCTCATTAGCAAACCATTTTCAATATCTTTTCTGACAGTTATGACGGTTATATAGAAACTTTTGTACATTTAATAACATAATATTAAAAGAAATTGTTTTGTCCTTTAGTTGCTGATCGGGTCCGTGAAAATGATGTCGTCAAGATGATCAGATTAAAAGAAGGCCTGCTAAAGGTTTCAGAGGCATATATTGAGTTTGGGAAAAAATGCTCCATGATATTTGAAGCTCAGCAGGTAATGTTTTTAAGGAAAAATTAATATTAACTTTATTTGTAGTACGAAAAACTAAAAAAAGCAAAGAAAAAGATTGTCATTCATTGTAAGACCATTGCTTAACGCTATTGCACACATTACATAACAGCTCAGAAATTAATACTTAAATAAAGAAAAGTCCTGATGAGACATAGAATACTATGGAATACTTGTTTATTCACAGGATATTGCCTATGAATTACCTGATGTCCATGGAAGAGATCTAGAGGATATCAAGTATACAGGTAAGAAATCTAGAGGATGTCACATATACAGGTAAGAAATCTAGAGGGTGTCACATATACAGGTAATAGATCTAGAGGATGTTACATATACAGGTAATAGATCTAGAGGATGTTACATATACAGGTAATAGCTCTAGAGGATGTTACATATACAGGTAATAGCTCTAGAGGATGTTACATATACAGGTAAGCAGTCTAGAGGATGTTACATATACAGGTAAGCAGTCTAGAGGACGTTACATATACAGGTAAGCAGTCTAGAGGATGTTACATATACAGGTAATAGATCTAGAGGGTGTTACATATAGAGGTAATAGATCTAGAGGATGTTACATATACAGGTAATAGATCTAGAGGATGTTACATATACAGGTAATAGCTCTAGAGGATGTTACATATACAGGTAAGCAGTCTAGAGGATGTTACATATACAGGTAAGCAGTCTAGAGGACGTTACATATACAGGTAATAGATCTAGAGGATGTTACATATAGAGGTAATAGATCTAGAGGATGTTACATATACAGGTAATAGATCTAGAGGATGTTACATATACAGGTAATAGCTCTAGAGGATGTTACATATACAGGTAATAGATCTAGAGGATGTTACATATACAGGTAATAGCTCTAGAGGATGTTACATATACAGGTAATAGTTCTAGAGGATGTTACATATACAGATAATAGATCTAGAGGATGTCACATATACAGGTAATAGATCTGGAGGATGTTACATATACAGGTAATAGATCTAGAGGATGTTACATATACAGGTAATAGCTCTAGAAGATGTCACATATACAGGTAAGCAGTCTAGAGGATGTTACATATACAGGTAATAGTTCTAGAGGATGTTACATATACAGATAATAGATCTAGAGGATGTCACATATACAGGTAAGAAGTCTAGAGGATGTTACATATACAGGTAAGCAGTCTAGAGGATGTTACATATACAGGTAATAGATCTAGAGAACGTTACATATATAGGTAAGATGTCTAGAGGATGTTACATATACAGGTAATAGATCTAGAGGATGTTACATATACAGGTAATAGATCTAGAGGATGCCACATATACAGGTAATAGATCTAGAGGATGTCACATATACAGGTAAGAAATCTAGAGGATGTTACATATACAGGTAATAGATCTAGAGAACGTTACATATACAGGTAAGACGTCTAGAGGATATTACATATACAGGTAATAGATCTAGAGGATGTTACATATACAGGTAATAGATCTAGAGGATGCCACATATACATGTAATAGATCTAGAGGATGTCACATATACAGGTAAGAAATCTAGATGATGTTACATATACAGGTAGTAGATCTAGAGGATGTCACATATACAGGTAAGCAGTCTAGAGGATGTTACATATACAGATAATAGATCTAGATGATGTCACATATACAGGTAAGAAGTCTAGAGGATGTTACATATACAGGTAAGCAGTCTAGAGGATGTTACATATACAGGTAATAGTTCTAGAGGATGTTACATATACAGGTAATAGATCTAGAGGATGCTACATATACAGGTAATAGATCTAGAGTATGTTACATATACAGGTAATAGATCTAGAGGATGTCACATATACAGGTAAAAAGTCTAGAGAATGTCACATATACAGGTAATAGATCTAGAGGATGTCACATATACAGGTAAGAAGTCTAGAGGAAGTCCCATATACAGGTAATAGATCTAGAGGATATCACATGTACAGGTAATAGATCTAGAGGACATTACATATACAGGTAATAGATCTAGAGGATGTTACATATACAGGTAATAGATCTAGAGGACGATACATATACAGGTATTAGATCTAGAGGATGTTACATATACAGGTAATAGATCTAGAGGATGTCACATATACAGGTATTAGATCTAGAGGATGTCACATATACAAGTAATAGATCTAGAGGATGTTACATATACAGGTAATAGATCTAGAGGATGTCACATATACAGGTATTAGATCTAGAGGATGTCACATATACAGGTAATAGATCTAGAGGATGTTACATATACAGGTAATAGATCTAGAGGATGTTACATATACAGGTATTAGATCTAGAGGACGGTACATGTACAGGTAATAGATCTAGCAAATGTCACATATACAGGTAATAGATCTAGAGGATGTTACATATAAAGGTAATAGATCAAGAGGATGTTACATATACAGGTAATAGATCTAGAGGACGATACATATACAGGTATTAGATCTAGAGGATGTTACATATACAGGTAATAGATCTAGAGGATGTCACATATACAGGTATTAGATCTAGAGGATGTCACATATACAGGTAATAGATCTAGAGGATGTCACATATACAGGTAATAGATCTAGAGGATGTCACATATACAGGTAATAGATCTAGAGGATGTTACATATACAGGTAATAGATCTAGAGGATGTCACATATACAAGTAATAGATCTAGAGGATGTTACATATACAGGTAATAGATCTAGAGGACGTTACATATATAGGTAATAGATCTAGAGGATGTTACATATAGAGGTAATAGATCTAGAGGATGTTACATATACAGGTAATAGATCTAGAGGATGTTACATATACAGGTAATAGCTCTAGAGGATGTCACATATACAGGTAAGCAGTCTAGAGGATGTTACATATACAGGTAATAGATCTAGAGGATGTCACATATACAGGTATTAGATCTAGAGGATGTCACATATACAGGTAATAGATCTAGAGGATGTCACATAAACAGGTAATAGATCTAGAGGATGTTATATATACAGGTAATAGACCTAGAGGACATTATATATACAGGTAATAGATCTAGAGGATGTTACATATACAGGTAATAGATCTAGAGGATGTTACATATAGAGAGCTAAATAATATCAAGTATAGAGATAACCCTATAGTCATTCTCGCTCGGATGAGATCCATTATATTTGCCTGACATGGTCAAGAATGACAAGTAATCTTATGCTGTCATGACCTGGCATCCATTAATCTTTTCCTTATGTTGATTTGAACTAAACTTGTGTATGGCATCAGGCACTCAACACACTAGACTGAACAGCACGCAGTCTGATTGATCTATTTCTTTAACTGACCATGTAAGTTTCCTCTGAAGATTTCTTTGTAATCATCTAAAGGAATACTCGTTAAAGCTGTATGATCATGCTAAATGATTCACTATTACGTCATTAAAGCTGAAGTATCATGCTAAATGATTCCATATTAATCCATACCAGGAACATAGGGTTGAAAATAAATTTGTGTTTTCAGTAAATCCTATTATGAATACTTTAAGCAAATACTCAGCAGCCACTCCTCATCCACTATGAAATGATTTGCTCAAAGCAAGCAAGTTATCAGTGAGCCGGCAGATGCTGCCATTAGCATTTGATGATTAAGCAATACACATAGGCGTGTGCGATTATTGCTTTGATTGATCATCACACAGCAAAAGCATATCAATAGCAAAAGCTGCAATGCTGTTGAGAAAAGTTTTTAATGCGATCGGTCACGAAAATGGACATTTTGCTCAGTGAGTGTATGTACATTTGCAGGCCAAGAGATTATTTTTTTAATGTATCACTGGAATGCCTGGCTCGCTGGATACATTTTCAAATATTGTGTTCTCTTGGCCTGCAAATGGACATACATTCACTGAGCAAAATGTCAATTTTCGTGACTGATCACATTAAAAAGTAATTAAAATGTAGGATTTGAAATATTTTATGCAGTAGAAATTATTCACGATTAATCGATTATATAAATTTTACTCACGGATATAAATTAACAATTTAAGAAATAATCGTAATTTTCGATCTAATCACGTAATCGAACAATTCTAAATACACATGTCACAGCTTTGCTGGCATTGCATATTAACGCTTGATGCAACTCCGTAAAGGAGACAGTGTATTTGTAGTAGGCTTGTGCGATTATTGCGTTGAGTGATTCCAATCGATTATTAGAAAATTATCGTGATTACTCGATTAATCAGCTTGGATATAAATAAAGTCCATTTTCAGGGCAAGAGAAGACTATTTTTTTAATGTAGGCTTTCCAGTAATACATTTTCAAAAATTGTCTTCTCTTGCCCTGCAAATGGACATACATTCACTAAGCAAAATGTAATTTTTCATGACCAATCTCATTAAAAAGTAATTGAACGTTAGGTTTTTAAATATTTTATGCAATATAAAATATTCACGATTATTTGATTATTTTATTTTTAATCATATAAATTCATGATTTAAAACACAATTTCGATTTTCGATTTAATCACGTAATCGTGCAAGCCTAATTTGTAGCATGTACTCTCGTGTTTTCCAGGCACCGGTGCTACTAAGTTTTATGTGCAGCAAGTAAAGCAGAAGATACGTCAGTATCAGCGCAAATCACATCACATCCTGCCTTCCTCTACAGCACTTATGCCAGGTATGTAACACACACATCACATCCTGCCTTCCTCCACAACACTTATGCCAGGTATGTAACACACACATCACATCCCGCTTCCATCAACAGCACTTATGCCAGGTATGTAACACACACATCACATCCTGCCTTCCTCCACAACACTTATGCCAGGTATGTAACACACACATCACATCCCGCTTCCCTTGACAGCACTTAAGCCAGGTATGTGACACACACATCACATCCTTCCTTCCTCGACAGCACATATGCCAGGTATGTAACACAGACATCACATTCTGCCTTCCTCCACAACACTTATGCCAGGTATGTAACACACACATCACATCCTAGCTTCCTCCACAGCACTTATGCCAGGTATGTAACACACACATCACATCCTGCCTTCCTCCACAGCATTTATGCCAGGTATGTAACACACACATCACATCCTGCCTTCCTCCATAGCACTTATGCCAGGTATGTAACACACACATCACATCCTGCCTTCCCCCACAGCACTTATGCCAGGTATGTAACACACACATCACATCCTGCCTTCCTCCATAGCACTTATGCCAGGTATGTAACACACACATCACATCCTGCCTTCCTCCACAGCACTTATGCCAGGTATGTAACACACACATCACATCCTGCCTTCCCCCACAGCACTTATGCCAGGTATGTAACACACACATCACATCCTAGCTTCCTCCACAGCACTTATGCCAGGTATGTAACACACACATCACATCCTGCCTTCCTCCATAGCACTTATGCCAGGTATGTAACACACACATCACATCCTAGCTTCCTCCACAGCACTTATGCCAGGTATGTAACACACACATCACATCCTGCCTTCCTCCATAGCACTTATGCCAGGTATGTAACACACACATCACATCCTGCCTTCCTCCATAGCACTTATGCCAGGTATGTAACACACACATCACATCCTGCCTTCCCCCACAGCACTTATGCCAGGTATGTAACACACACATCACATCCTAGCTTCCTCCACAGCACTTATGCCAGGTATGTAACACACACATCACATCCTGCCTTCCTCCACAGCATTTATGCCAGGTATGTAACACACACATCACATCCTGCCTTCCTCCATAGCACTTATGCCAGGTATGTAACACACACATCACATCCTGCCTTCCCCCACAGCACTTATGCCAGGTATGTAACACACATCACATCCTACCTTCCTCCACAGCAATTATGCCAGGTATATAACACACACATCACATCCCACTTCCCTCTACAACCAGATCAGGATTCAGATCATTTGGGGTCTGGGGATACTTGGTTGTGTGGTCCCCTTATCAGGTATGTCAAGGAGCGAATAGCTGCTGCTGCTGCCCTTTCAACTGACCAAACTAAATATAATAAATTTGTTACATATGTGTAAAAATTATTGAATGCTTTAAAACTAATTTGATAGAAGCGGCAGCACCATCTTTCAGTCTAATTGGTGTCAAAATATTCCGCATCTTATGAGTGTAAAAGTGAGATCCTGAGATTTCGGATTCAAATGCGTAAAATGTGATTTTTTCATTTGGAGCCCCCTTATTTTTTGGGGGCTCCCAGGACTCTATCCCTGTTAGCCCTTCCCTTAATCCGGCTCTGTCGACAACACTTATAGCCGGTATGTAATGCACAATATCGTACTATCCTCTGTGATTTATGCATACATAATAAGAAAGCAATGTCGCATGAGATTCACTCTAACATTATGTATCGTCTCCCTCTTGAGCTAGTTACAAACCAAGCTGTAGTCTCAAACACTGGGGATGTATGTTGTAAGTAATGTATTGCTACACAAGGTGTTGACTAGTAGGATTGATGGTTATGACGTTGTTTTTTTAAAAAGTTGTTTTTTAAAATGTTGGTCAATGAAATGTGTTGATAAACTTTAAAGAATCAATAAAAAATTATTTCATATCTGAGGCCATACCAATTTATGTTTTTGTTTTACAAACCATCCTAACTTCATCTTTCCCCATCTAGAAAAAGCATAATGCTGCAATTTTAAGGCATTATTTTCAATATTCTTTCCATCTAATAATTTTTCACAGCCAAATCCTTACTACTCACAATTCCTCAAAATTTTCTGTAACTCTTTTTGTTCTCTGTAGCTTTGTTAAGCCTTTCATTGTTAGGCCGCTCAAATGGCTTTGCAACGGTTATGAGAAAAGTCCATTTTCTGGCTAAGAGAAGACTAATTTTGAAATGGCTGGCTCATTAACGAGCCAGCCATTCTTGTCATAAATTGTCAATAATATTATTTTGTTGCACATCAGTCAGAACACTCAGCACAGAAGTGAAGTCTGAAGCGCTACCGTCATTTAAAAGAAGATTTCAGTGTAAAATGAAAAATAAAACAAATGTTAAATTTAGAAATAATAGAGTCCAATATGGAACCCACTATGAGATTTATATATGCAGGGTAGACGAGAGCTCTTTAGAGACCTGTATGGAATCCAATATGAGTTTTAGACAGCCCAGATAAGTAAGTCTTTAAAATAAGTTTTTAGCAGTCAATACAGAAACTTATTGGTTGATCACATGTTAGAAATACAATCTCATTGGCTAATATATACAGATGTATAATAACATCTGTTGTATAACTGTTTTCCAGATGAACCGCCACCCCCCTATTCAGCGTCTGATTACATTCAGCCTACCTACCCGATCGACAGGACAAGTGACTACAGCCATGAGTATGAGTCAACAGCACAACCTCGCTATACATCTCCGCCGCATCGACAAAACACGCTGGACGATGATCCCGGTGATCAGAGCGACGACGACCTTGATGATCTCAATGGTGCCATGGGGGGCGTACAACTTTGAGGATTTATGTAAATTTTAGAAGCTCTGTATGTTAATTATGCAGGATGATATATATTTTTCTTTGAAAGAAATTAACATCCGTATTCCATGGTTTCTGTTAGGGTTTACATGACATACTCATGATATTTTTATTGGCCAGTTACCGGAAAGTGACAGATTTCTAAAAAGATGTTTAAAACCCAAATATGTTTATATTATATATTGTTATAGTGTGGAGCAGGGAGTTTCGGGACTACAGCAGACATTATTACCATATATTATCTGCTGTTTAGTTCACCTAGCTGAGCTAATTATCTGATGAGGATTTAACCCGGAACTAGGATACATCAATAATAATGTCATGGTCAAGTAAATATCATACCTAGGCTTGTGCGATTATTGCTTTGAGTGATCACGATCGATTATTAGCTCACCTGGCCTGAATGGCCAAGTGAGCTTATGTCGTGGCGACCGTCCGTCGTCCGTCCGTCCATCAACTTTTCCTTTAAATGACTTCTCAAGAACAGCTGGGCCAATTTCAATTATATTTGCCACGAAGCATCCTTATGGCATAGGGATCCAAGTTTGTTCAAAGGAAGCCGTTCGGCCAGTTAGGCTGGTGGCCATCTTGGATTTTGGCCGATTTTTAGAAACGTCTAAAAATCTCTGAAACCGCTTGAGGGATTGAAGGAAACCTCATGAAATATGATCTAGGACAAGAGCTCAACCAAATTTGTTCAATGGAACTTAATTGGTCAAATAGTTCGACGGCCATCTTGGTTGACCTA
Source organism: Chaetoderma sp. LZ-2023a (assembly GCA_034401795.1). Classification (NCBI taxonomy): domain Eukaryota; kingdom Metazoa; phylum Mollusca; class Caudofoveata; order Chaetodermatida; family Chaetodermatidae; genus Chaetoderma; species Chaetoderma sp. LZ-2023a. The sequence goes on along the minus strand of CM067370.1, from coordinate 191,827,005 downwards.
GTTTTAGCGAAAATAACTTCTCCAGAACCGCTGAAGAGATCAGGCTGAAATTTGGCAGATATGATTAGGGACTAAGCGCCAGTAAAGTATGTTCAAGAGAGGTTGATCTGTTAAAAAACATGGTCGCCGTGGGCCCATCAAAATATAGCATGTTTGGCGGCCATATTGGATTTTTTCATTTGATGGATTTTGAGGCCGAAATCGTTTTTATGTAGGTTTTTGGGTATTCCTATCTCAAATTTGCAATTTTCGAATCTGTAGGATAAACGGTTTGGTGGCCATCTTGAATCATTTTCCTGCCAAAAGCTCCCATGTACTAAAGCAATGGTAAATTAAAAATATCTTCTCGAGAACTACTGGGCCGATTTCAATTATATTTGGCATGAAGCATCCTTAAGGCTTAGAGATTCAAGTTTGTTCAAACTAACCCGATTGGCCTATTTGGCCGGCGACCATCTTGGATTTTGGCTGATTTTTTAGAAATGTTTTTAAAAATGCTCTCCCAAACCATTTAAGGGATCGATTCAAAACTCACGAAATATGATCTATGGTAAGCGCTGAATCAAGTATGTTCAAGGGAACGTGATTGACCCAATGTTTCAGTGACCATCTTGGATGACCTAATTTTCACAAAAACAACTTCTTCCCCATAACTGCTGAAGCGATCTGGCCGAAATTTGTGATATTTAATTAGCAACTAGGGCGATTAATGTTTGTTCAAGAGAAGTTGATTCGTCAAAAAACATGGCCGGAGTGTACCAATCAAAATATAGTGTGTTTGGCAGCCATATTGGATTTTTTTATTTGATGGATTTTGAGGCCGAAATTCGTTTTATATATGTTTTTGGGCATTCTGATCTCAAATTTGTAATTTTCGAAACTGTCAGATAAACGGTTTGGCAGCCATCTTGGATCATTTTCCCGCCAAAAGCTCACATACTAAAGCAATGGGAAATTTAAAATGTCTTCTCAAGAACTACTGGGCCGATTTGCATTATGTTTGGCAGGAAGCATCCTTATGGCATACAGATTTCATTTTGTTCAAACGAAGCCGATCAGCCAATTTGGGCAGTGGCCATCTTGGATTTCGACCGATTTTTAGAAATGTCTAAAAATCTCATTCTCCGAAACGGCTTGGGGAATCGATTCAAAACTTATGAAATCTCATCTAGGCAAAGAGGTAGGCCAAGTTTGTTCAAGATGACTTGATTGACCGAATGGTTTGGCAGCCATCTTGGATGACCTAGTTTTCCCGAAAATAACTTCTCCAGAACCGCTGAAGGGATCAGGCCAAAATTTGGGAGATATGATTAGAGACTAAGGGCTATTAAAGTTTGTTCAGGGGAAGTTGTTCCATCAAAAAACATGGCCGCCGTGGGCCAATCAAAATGTAGTGTGTTTGACGGACATAATGGATTTTTTTATTTGATGAATTTTGAGGCCAAAATTGGTTCTATATATGTTTTTGGGTATTCTGAGCTCAAATTTGCAATTTTCGAAACTGTCGGATAAACGGTTTGGTGGCCATCTTGGATAATTTTCTCATCCAAACCTCCATGCTAAAGCAATGGGAAATTTAAAATGATTTCAATTATATTTGGCAGGAAGCGTCCTTAGAGCATAGGGATCCAAGTTTGTTCAAATGAACCTGATCGGCCAATTTTCCCAGCAGCCATTTTGAATTTCGGGCAATTTCAGGAAATGTCTTTAAAAAATCTCCGAAACCACTTGGGAAATCTTCATCTAGGCCAAGAGGTAAGCCAAGTTTGTTCAAGAGGACTTGATTGACCAAATGGTTCGGCGACCATCTTGGATGACCTGGTTTTCACGAAAATGACTCATCCAGGACCGCTGAAGGGATCAGGCCGAAATCTGGGCATTTAAAATTGGTTCAAGGGAAGTTGATCCATCACTTGCAAAAATGTCCACAAACTCATTTAAAAGACTGCTAAACCACCCACCAACAATTTTGACAAAAATTGATGGTGCTCCAGGTGAGTGACACAGGCCCCTTGGGCCTCTTGTTTAAGAATAATCATGATTACTCAATTAATCAGCTTGGGTACAGATTACCCAGCTTTGGTACAAGTTGGCCATTTTTGTTCGGCCTTATGCATTATTGACCCATTAGTCCAGTCAATCTAGGCCAAAAATATTTTAACCCGGAACAAATTGCAACAGAATTTTTTTACCTTGCCCAGTGTATAGGGGGCCATCATGTACAACATATCAAAAGTCCTCCAAAATTCCAATAGGGGAAAGGGTAAAATTTGCATAATTATTACCAGATTTGGGCCATTTCACATGAAAAATGCATTTTTCTTTATTTCTTTAAAACCGGTATGTAATATATGTGTGACTGGGTATTTTTGGACTTTTTTGGTAATAAATGAATACGATTGATATATTCTCCACAAATTAAATGTATTGTGTTATGCCACTTGCATGAATTTACCTAATACCATCATTGATATTGATACAATACATATTATATTTTATTATGTCACGGTATTGTGTGTTTCTAAGCTAAGCTAAGATGAAATAGTATGGCATAGTTACCTGGTTTCTACTAATTTCATCTTGCATCAATTATCCAAGTCATCTTCCTCAATGAGCGTTATTGAATTCGAGCAACTGAGACCCTTACAGTCTTCGCAGGCGGATGTGCAGCTGAGCCCATGTTTTCTACAGGTGCATCTCTTTGATTCACAGCCAGTTTTGCAGCTGCATCTAAATGAATACAGTAAATCGTCAGGTGCTGCCAGCATGTCAGTCTTAACAGGCAGCATTTGGTGGTTGAGAACTTTCCAGCCCCATTCTGTTGGATCCATATCTCCAGCATCTCCTCTCCAAACTTGAATTTGGTAGTACACGCGAAGACTGTGAAACTTTGCGGATGCGGGTGTTGGTGGTAAATCTCGTGCTTCAACATACTTGGAACTTTTTGCAACCTTCTCCCTGAATCGCTTGTACCGCAAAGCAACTAGACTATCCATTGAAGTGCCATTGTATAGAATAAGCATTGCCTTCTCACCTGCTTTTATCACGTCATCTTTATTCGCATTACTCATTGTAAACACTTCAGCAATTTGAGAGAGTTCTTTGCAGCACTGGATTTTGCTAAGGGATGCAGATTTTCCAATTCCATAAAGCCTAGATGTTGAGTCACAGCCAAGGATAGCATGGATAAATAACAGCTGTGAGCACAAACAGAACCCGAGTTTTTCCTATGCCATTTTGATATTCCACAGTCGTGGTTTCTTTGCATTTTTCTTTGGCTCTGGTCTGAAAAATAGCTGACAGCCATTCATATCAGTATGGTATAGAAGCAACACCAGTAGGTCGGTATCGTCTCCAACAAGAGCAGTATTTGTTGACTTTGAAGCCAAGATAGCCGTTTGCGTAATTAAGACATCAGCATCACCGCTTGCCTTTATCGTTAAGCATCCAGCCTGTTCGAAAGATGAACTTAAGATTGATATGAACCGATGTTTGTTCTGCTTGTTACTAAGAAAATCAGGCTTACTCAGAGTTACAACTGTTTGCGGAGTCAGTACAACAGTTGCGCCTGATCCACGAGTTCGCCTCTTATGTGTTACATCTTTTATGTCTGGGCCTTGGTCATAACCATCAAAATCTACTGTAGCCTTTCCATATTTGCTTATGCAATATTTTACATATCTTTGACAAACATTTGCAAATGTCTCTCCACGCTGCCATGGAATATGGTGTAATAGAGCTCCTCCATCAAGCACATAGTGGACAGAATCTGGAAGGACTGCATCTTCATTTTGAATTAATTTCCACAATGCATCAGCAAGTGCTGGCTTATTTGATTCCCATGGAAGAGATGAATTATCAAAGAGTGCGAGCGGATGAGTGCACAACTCATACTCAAAATAAGATGATGGATTCCCTTTTGATCCATTGGTAGCAATTAAACTGAGTCTTTGAAATAGGAGTTGTGGATCAATTTGTACACATTCATCATCAATCTTGAGAGATGTTTTGGATGCTAAGGTAATAGCTTGTCTCTTTCTCTGGAACGAAATGCTTGATACACATTGGCCACACATCGAATTAATAATTGATTCTCCAATATCTTTAGCATCGTCAACATTGAATGATTCATGTGCAGACAATCCACTATCAAGTCCTCTAAGAGAAGGGTCTGGTCCAAATGGATTCAGTTCACTAAGGATTTTGAGAATTTTGTAAGTATCATCCATATCACGCTTTATTCGAGATTGTGTGGAATCTTTGTGTTGTTCACTTGAATCACAGTTTACCCCAGAAAGCTCTTGCATTGCATTACACACATCTGCACATGCGGGCATAGACAACAACCAAACAAGACGCTGAAGTTCTGTCATTCCACGACCTCATGTTAGACCACCACTTGACTTTACACTTCTCAAAAGGACCTGCTCAATAACTAGATCAGTAGATAACCCTGCCCAATACCTATCACTTCGATGAATGACATGATGACCATTGAGGAAGCTGGTGTGTATATCTGGATGACTTTCAGGTATTTCTAACATCTTTTGTAAATATACATATGCAGACTTGGCGTACAGATTATGCCCAGCGGCTGCAAAATATGGAAGCATCTCACGAACGGTCTGAAGGTGCATGTTCCAATCACCAGTTCGTTCTGCCTTAATGAATTTGCGCAGAATGTCAACAACTCCATATACAAAAGCCAGAGTCGTGCAGTCCTCTTATCTTTCATGACCACCTTCTCTGAGTCTAGTTTGTCCTTGACATCATGTAATGCATTTTCCGAGGACAATCTTGTAGCTACATACGGATTTTTGATAATGTCATCATAGAGCTCTCCAACTTTAACCAGACTTTTATTTAGGGAACTTTCAATCGTTTCATGTCCTGCAACATTATCATCATTGTCAAAAAATTCTTTTGAATGCATTGCAGCGGAATATTCTACTGTGTCAACTTCAGCATCTGCAATTGTAGGTAGTGGTAGGTTGTATGCATTTGCAATCAAGATTGTACTGAGAGAAGCAAAAACCATGAGGTGTCCTCGAACTGCTCGAGAAATTGCCTTTCCACTAAGAATGTGTTTGACAGCATTCTCAGCGTAGACTACCTCTAGAATAGGCACAAGACCGCTTCCTGCCATTAAGTGACCAATGCAGCCAAGGAAGCTCATCTCCATATGAAGACCTCCGAGTCTTAGAATAATTTGCTTTAATGGACTCCAGCTCGGCTCAATCTCTATGATAGTCATAGCTTTCCAAAATAAGGGCTGATCAAATGTAATCACGGGTGCAACATGGTATCGGTTTGCCTGTTCACAAACATAAGTCAAAGTGGAAAAGATGCAGGTCATGTTACTTGGCTCTAGATCTATCATCGGAAGGAAAATAACAGACGATTTACCTGGATAAACTCCTTGGTGAACAGTTTGCATCATGCCAGACCATGACTGTCTCCTTGAACGCAGAAACAAAGAGAAATCCCAGAGGATGTCAATGTCAGCTGTTGGGTCTGTTTGTTCCATCGCAGTTAACTCCTTAAAGGTCAATGGTAAGTTCCTGGTATGCTGAGACTCAAAGTTCCTGATACAGATCTTGCCAACTTGCTTGATATTTTCAGATGTTACATTTTTCCTTGGAATAAGTTTGCACGAAAGGTTTCCTGGTGTAACAGATGCAATGATTCCCATTCCATGAAATGTATTATGCCCATCTATTGTGTAAATATTGTGATCCACATTGTCGGCAACAAACTGAATGAACTCGCCTGATAATGGCTGTGGTAGATCTCCACCATGAAGTGATGCACTGCGCTCAAACCTCTGTATCTCCGCATATGAACATCCAAATCCGTGCTTGTACACGGTGTCAACAATAAATCTAGATCCAAATTTATGGTGCATCTCACATGACAGCCCGAACTGCAAAGGTGCCAAAATAACTCTAGGACGAGTTCCTTGCATAATAGCCTGTCCAACTGATGCTTGTTTCATTTCTGTGTCTTTTCCAGTAAACAAAATCCGCAATAATTCCCGCAGTATCTCTGGTAAATAATTCAATGCCTTTACTGGGTCGCTCATTTGCTCCCTTGATGGATAGCTTTCAGATGATGTGCATGAATCAATTAACTTAATATCGTGTCTAAGCAGTTTGGCAGCTGTCTGGATGATTAGCATGCTCTCTGATTTGGAATCCTTTCTCTTCTGTTCCTTATAGAAGTCAGTCAAAATAGTAGGTGCTTTAGAACGAAAGGTAACAATGTTTGGCTTACCATTCACAGTGCTAATAAATATTTCATCGCCATAATTATCTTTTATTTTATCCTGCATGTATTTTGTACTGTATGCTTTATTCTCTTTATCATCGAGATACTCTTGCATTTTATTAACGAGGTCGTGCTGGGTCAGCTGCTCATCATCATTATTTTCAAGAAATGCCATTGTCGCACTAAATGCTCTTACTCTGTCCAAGTCTTCTGGCCTTCCATGTTTTTGGGATGAGCAAGATGAGTGCAGCTGAGGGATATTTTTCATGGTTCGAAAATTTACGCTGCAGCTTTGATGGTATACTGCATTGACAATGCATAAATCCGGCGTGAAGGCAAGCCGCGCAGCTACAAGTTTGCCCCATTCGTCTTTTCTCTGCTCACAGGCCTCGGCGATACTACATTGAAAGTCATGAGTACTTACTGGATAAATATCATAGCCACGTTTCTTTCCATCTTGAATTTTTGCAGGGTATCCGCATAGCAAACAATGTTCACTAAAATTGAATGTTGGACTTTCTGAACGGAGTGTTCGCATGGGTGGCGGAGATTGTTCAATTTTCTCTGCGTCACGGGCAATCCGCTTGGGATCAATGAACTCCCGTCGACATTTTACATGAACCCTCTGTCCTACTTCAGCTATGACATTGCTTTCACGGGCTCTGCTAGCATTGTTAATACCGTCACAGCCTTTAACTCGAAGCTTAACAGTTTGTGAGCCATTTTCTAGGCTCTGGTTACAAATAACGCATGTATCTAAATCCATGTCCATATTCTGATTGAATTGTATAGAAATTTATTCAAATTGTGAGATAAAAGTGAAAATTAAAATGCAATTTATTTTTGATAAAATTTTAAAAGCGAAAAACAAAATTAAACTTACTTTAAATATAATTTTTTTAAATTACCCCGGCCCTGTGCATACAACTATATTTAATCTGTGGTTTAGAGAATTTGTACAAGTGGTTCAAGGCAATATTGCCAATTGCTTACTGTCTTCCGTGACCATGAAATTCAGAGCTTAGACAACATTTCTACTTCGTTTATTTGCGGAATGAAGCATGTAAGGGAAGTTTCATTATTCGGATAATGGCGGTAGCTAAATATGCGAATTTACCCACTTTCCCTTTGAGGGATTTTGGAGGACTTTTGATATGTGACACCTGGCAGTCCCATGAATGCCGCAGAAAAGAAATAAATTCTGTTGCAATTTGTTCTAGGTTAATTTGTAGTTTTACTGGACTACATTAATCACTATGCTGGTACATGGTGTATTTAGTGCTCTGGAGTCGGCTTGGGTGAGTTTCCCTTTGAGTGATCTTTTTCGATTATTTAAGAATAATCGTGATTACTGGATTAATCAGCCTGCAGGGTACAAATTACCCAGACTTAACAAGAAAGGCATATCAATGATGAAAGCTGCAATGGTGTTTAGAAATGTCCATTTGTAGAGAAAACTATTTTTGAAACTGTATCGCTGGAATGCCTGGCTCGCCAGTCATTCATGTGATACATTTACAAAAATAGTGTGTAGGTCAAGAAAAGACTTTTTGAAAATGTATCAGTGGAATTCCTGGCTCGCCAGTCATTTCAGTGATACATTTTCAAAAATAGTCTGCAGGCCAAGAGAAAACTATTTTTGAAAATGTATCACTGTAATCCCTGGCTTCGCCAGTCATTCCAGTGATACATTTTCAAAAATAGTCTTCTCTTGGCTTGTAAATGGACATACATTCATTGAACAAAATGTCAATTTTCCTAACCAATCACATTAAACAGCAATTAAAAGGTATGTTTTGAAAAAGTTTATGCAATAGAAATTATTCACGGTTATTCAATTATTTAATTTTTAACCAATTAAATTCAATATTTAAAAAATAATCGTGATTTTCGATTTAATCACGTAATCGCGCAAGTCTAGTCTGACCATGCACTGATGGCTCGACGAAGGAACAGCTAGATACATTAGATATTGCATGTTTTTCAACCTGTGTGTAACTCTGGATAGTATATATGTTAATCAATTATGTTAATTAATATTTTAAAACGAACAAAATGTATAGATTTTATCTTATAGACAATATACTTGTTATTTACCTGTGTGACTATTTGAAAATGCTGTGCATAGTGTATATTTATGGAGAGATGAGCCATTGTACCATGTTGCTGGATGCTGCTGTAGGTTAGCCCATTCACCGATGAATTCTGTATATTTCAAGGCGACCATACAGGAAAACTGTTGACTATTTTGAAATTAATTTGACTGGAAGCCATTGCTACTGTAAGCCAGTCAAATTAATTTCAAAATATTCAACAAAATAAAATTTATATCGTAAAAATTATAGTTTTCATGGATTTGTCAGTGAAAGGTTAATACAACACCAGCCTTAACTACTGTAATTACCCATTGTATACTCTCTGATGATGCATTAGCCATATCTGTATCCTAATCATCATCCTAATCATTGATTAAATCCAGAACACTTTAGAGGGTTTAAGAGGGTTGTAGAGCGCATAATGTTCCGTTCTCTGTACGACAAAATAACCCGGCTAACCCTAACCCTTTAAGCCTTGAATTTTTTCAAGAAAAGACTATTTTTGACAGTTTAGCGCTTATTGAGCCAGTCATTCCACAAAATAACCCGGCTAACCCTAACCCTTTAAGCCTTGAATTTTTTCAAGAAAAGACTATTTTTGACAGTTTAGCGCTTATTGAGCCAGTCATTCCACAAAATAACCCGGCTAACCCTAACCCTTTAAGCCTTGAATTTTTTCAAGAAAAGACTATTTTTGACAGTTTAGCGCTTATTGAGCCAGTCATTCCACAAAATAACCCGGCTAACCCTAACCCTTTAAGCCTTGAATTTTTTCAAGAAAAGACTATTTTTGACAGTTTAGCGCTTATTGAGCCAGTCATTCCAGTGGTAAATTTTCAAAAAATAATCTATTGGTCTGCAAATTGACATTTCTCAAGACCACTGCGGAAGCCGCTTTTGGCTGATATAAGTGTTGAAGTGTTGACAGACAGTATCTAAAGGATTTTTAGAAATAAAACGAGTTTTTTGTCTTGTGTACGAAGCAGAAAGTGAGACATAAGTATCGCTTTTGTATCTTAATTTTGTGCTTTATACCAAACTCCTATTGGATTAGATTGCTGGATTAACTAACCCTAATGGAAATTGACCTTGGCGCCATGGTTACTTCTACTACTAGGGGTCAGCAAAATGATATTGAGGTCCTGCAGTCAATATCGGTGTGACGGCAACAAGTTTACTTTTTCAATGTCAAGTTTTTGCTTAAATACCTCCACTCATAGCTATGAGAAATAGCATTTTATTTTAGTTAATTCACATTAACATCTGGCAAGCAAATTTATCTTTTTTAATTAATCTAAAACCTGAATATGTCCTTTACCCGATTGTTATCCTCACAGAGGAGGGTAAGGGAGACATGAGGGTAAGGGGGACATTAGGGTTATCGAGACATGAGAGTAAGGGAGACATGTAATTCCTCAGAACTTGTGCTGTACTTACTAACAGCGATTAAAAAAACAGACAACGATACTCCATCGATGAACTCTTACTAAATCTGAACATTGTGAATAATTGTAAAATTTAACTATTTAACCCCTTTCACTACTGAGTTCCTCGTTTCTCATTTTTAACGCAACCATACAGGAAAACTGTTGAATATTTTGAAATTAATTTGACTGGAAGCCATTGCTGCCTTAGGCAGCAATGGCTTCCAGCCCAATTAATTTCAAAATATTCAACAGAAGAGGTTTTATATCATAAAGAATTTAGGGATTTGTCGATGAAAGGGTTAAAATATCAGTGTCTCAATTTCCATAGGCAGCAACAGCTTCCAGTCAAATTAGATTCAAAATTTTCAACAGAATTTTCCTTACGCTAGATAGAATTTGTTGTTTCTCGTTTGGGAGTATTAAATGGTTAATGAAACAATTTATCAAACAATGTAACATGGGCATCTGTTTGTCAAACAATGTAACATGAGCATCTGTTTATCAAACAATGTAACATGAGCATCTGTTTATCAAACAATGTAACATGCGCATCTGTTTATCAAGCAATGTAACATGAGCATCTGTTTATCAAGCAATGTAACATGAGCATCTGTTTATCAAACAATGTAACATGAGCATCTGTTTATCAAGCAATGTAACATGAGCATCTGTTTATCAAACAATGTAACATGCGCATCTGTTTATCAAGCAATGTAACATGAGCATCTGTTTGTCAAACAATGTAACATGAGCATCTGTTTGTCAAACAATGTAACATGAGCATCTGTTTATCAAACAATGTAACATGAGCATCTGTTTATCAAACAATGTAACATGAGCATCTGTTTATCAAGCAATGTAACATGAGCATCTGTTTATCAAGCAATGTAACATGAGCATCTGTTTATCAAACAATGTAACATGCGCATCTGTTTATCAAGCAATGTAACATGAGCATCTGTTTGTCAAACAATGTAACATGAGCATCTGTTTATCAAACAATGTAACATGAGCATCTGTTTATCAAGCAATGTAACATGAGCATCTGTTTATCAAACAATGTAACATGCGCATCTGTTTATCAAGCAATGTAACATGAGCATCTGTTTGTCAAACAATGTAACATGAGCATCTGTTTATCAAACAATGTAACATGAGCATCTGTTTATCAAGCAATGTAACATGAGCATCTGTTTATCAAGCAATGTAACATGAGCATCTGTTTATCAAACAATGTAACATGAGCATCTGTTTATCAAGCAATGTAACATGAGCATCTGTTTATCAAGCAATGTAACATGAGCATCTGTTTGTCAAACAATGTAACATGCGCATCTGTTTGTCAAACAATGTAACATGAGCATCTGTTTGTCAAACAATGTAACATGAGCATCTGTTTATCAAACAATGTAACATGAGCATCTGTTTATCAAGCAATGTAACATGAGCATCTGTTTATCAAACAATGTAACATGAGCATCTGTTTATCAAACAATGTAACATGAGCATCTGTTTATCAAGCAATGTAACATGAGCATCTGTTTATCAAACAATGTAACATGAGCATCTGTTTGTCAAACAATGTAACATGAGCATCTGTTTATCAAACAATGTAACATGGGCATCTGTTTGTCAAACAATGTAACATGAGCATCTGTTTATCAAGCAATGTAACATGAGCATCTGTTTATCAAACAATGTAACATGAGCATCTGTTTATCAAACAATGTAACATGAGCATCTGTTTATCAAGCAATGTAACATGAGCATCTGCGCGGGTGTGTCTTCGGGCATCATTAGCACTCCTGGACCATCTTTGCTGGGTGACGTTTACAGACAGCGGCGATGTATTACACATCTTGTATAGTGCATCATTGGAAATTATGCTGACCATCAGTGTCCAGTGATAGTGTGTAGGTGTTTGCGGTGTCTTTTTGTCAATGGCATCATTGATCTACAAATCCATAGCTTCCAGAAGGACTGGAAAGCTATGTTCCCCATGATGCAGTGTGTAGCAATGTCAACAGTACTACAAAGCAATGAGCCCAAGATTTTACTTGTCCTCCTTGGCTCACCGCCACGAAGTGAATCGTCATTTTCTTTTGTTTCATGCTTTGTAGATAGGTATATGTGGCTGAAATCTGTTTTGGATTTATTCATAAAGTGATTCTCAATTTTTAGTTTGCTTTCTTGCAGCTATTGGGAGAAGTTCGTCAAGGGGTTTCTTTTCCTCGTCTATGAAGTCCACGTCGTCAGCATATTCCATCTCTAGAGGCATACCCAGTACTGACACAGGGGTGGGAGGGGTGTGTGGTGGGTGGGGTGGGTGTGTGTGTGTGTGTGTGGGGGATTGGTCTTGTGGAATTTTCCCGCACGGATTTCAATGCAGCAGCAAGGTAACCGGTGAAGAGAACAGGGTATATACATAAGTCCCTGTGGGGAGCCGATTGATGTCTCAATCTCTACAGACTTCACTGGCTTGACTTGTACTCACAGCCTGGTGTCTGCAAGTAGTAGTCTCACTAGTCGTAACTCGTCTTCATTGCAACTATTATCTATATTTGTTATTATTATCCCTTGCAGTTTTCCTTTGATTGATTTTACTATATCATGTTTGTTGAAATTTTCCAACTTGCTCCGATGAATGAATCCAGTTTTATCTATGGATGGCCGGTCACTAGCTAATGTCTGCCCACACTTTGCCCGTGTGGGGATCGATCGATTACTGCATTCCCTGAATCTCAATTTCCACAAAACTATACAGGTAAACTGTTAAATATTTTGAAACTAATTTGACTGGATGCTATTGGAGTTTATAATGGCCTTACCTCTTTATCCCACAAATTTGTTCAAGTAAATTTGAATTTTCTCATAGAAAATGTCCATTTGCAGACCAAAAGAATCCTATTTTTGAAAATTTTCTACTGGAATGACTGGCTCGATTATCGAGCCAGTTATTCCAGCAGTAAATTGTTTTGGTATGCAAATGGACATTGCTGAATACCAGTGCTGAAGTCGATTTTTAGCTGATATGAGTTTTAAAGGGTTAATCATGGCATTCTTGTTTTTGTCATGGTAATACTGAATCAGAATCATGTCATGGTCTTTCATGTGTAGTTGTTGTCGTGGTAATACTGAATCAGAATCATGTCATGGTCTTTCATGTGTAGTTGTTGTCGTGGTAATACTGAATCAGAATCATGTCATGGTCTTTCATGTGTAGTTGTTGTCATGGTAATACTGAATCAGAATCATGTCATGGTCTTTCATGTGTAGTTGTTGTCGTGGTAATACTGAATCAGAATCATGTCATGGTCTTTCATGTGTAGTTGTTGTCGTGGTAATACTGAATCAGAATCATGTCATGGTCTTTCATGTGTAGTTGTTGTCGTGGTAATACTGAATCAGAATCATGTCATGGTCTTTCATGTGTAGTTGTTGTCGTGGTAATACTGAATCAGAATCATGTCATGGTCTTTCATGTGTAGTTGTTGTCATGGTAATACATGTATAATGGTTGGCATGGTAATACACATGTGTAATATTTGTCATATAGAATAATCATTCTATTATGTTTAGTCTAGATTATATTCATAGGACAATCTAATAACTCCTTTAACCCTCGAATTTGTTCAAGAAATTTTTAATTTTCTCAGAAAATGTCCGTTTGCAAACCAAGAGAAGACTATTTTTGAAAATTTACCACTGGAATGACTGGCTCTGTTATCGAGCCAGTCATTCCAGTGGTAAACTTTCAAAAATTGTCTTCTCTTGGTCTGCAAACGGACATTTCTCAAGACGACTGCATCAGCTGTTTTTTGGCCGGTTTGAATGTTAAAGAGTTAAAATGTCAAAATTGTTTTTTCTTTGTAATCCATATATAAGGGAGAGTACTCACCCACTCATGCTCTGCCTAGTCAGACTTCACTCCCTTTTGTTGAGCCCAATGCGAAGAATAGGATGGCTCGATGTAGCGATCCGATGTAGCGATCCAAACGGCGTTCAGATAAATGTTGAAGTTTTAAATGTACATATAATTCATCAATGCTTATCCGATCTCAATAAAGGTTTACAGATTTGTTCTATGCCATCATTGCATCCAGTCTACATCATAATTAAAATAATTTTCAAATTGTTTCCATATTTTTACGTGGTTTTGTCTTAGTTTTTGTGAACCAAGAATTATAAGAATGTTAAAAGTTTTTCAATGTTCTTTTACTTTATCAAGGGCTTATCCAATCCCAATAAAACTTTACAAGGTTGCTCTATATCATCATTACATTCAGTTTGCAACAAAATTAAAACAATTTAAAAGTTTTCTCCATACTGTTACATGGTTTGAACTTAGTTTCTTTCTGTGTGATTTGTCTCCATTTCAAGAATTAGAAGAATGTTAGAGTTTTCAATAGACATTTGATTTATCAAGGGGTATACTATTTTAAGAAATCCTTATTTTGTGTCACTGCCACACATGCGTGATATGTGGAAAAACTAAAGTGCTCGGCACGCGGGATGCAGTCCGTCTAGTTTTAGCTGTATGCCTGCTAAATTTCTGCAGACTGCATTTCTCATAGGGTTTATCTCTGGATATGCTGAATATTTTGAAAACAATTTCACTGAAATTTGTTGGTGGCTAAACCACCAACAACTTTCAGTCAAATTGTGTTCACACTATTCATCACGTCCAGCGTTATTGCACATTGAAATATTGTCTGGTAGCTTGCAGCAGATAAAGAGTTAATAACTTGGCAGATAATTTTACGTGTGTTCAACTAGCGAGCCCTCAATTGTGATGGCGGGAGACGGGTTGTTAGGGATCATTTTAATGTGCATGGTAAGTTGCTGTTCTCACTTATGGATGGACTGCAAGGAAATAATTCATTCTGACTTTAAATGTCGCCCCACCCACATGATCTCCCTCCACAGGTCCTGTGTAATGCACCTACCATATTTCTCCTATTAGAGGCCTATGCCTTAATAGAAGCCTACCCCCAAACTCAGAAATGTCAGTCTCTAGATTTTCCAGCACTTTGAAAACGGGAAAATCCGCTAATACAAGACTAGCCCCAAACTCGGCATCTTGGTCAGATAAACTTTTTCCAAATATTGACATTAATAAATAATTCGTCGTTTATTACTTCAAAATTTGTCATAAAAGTTGAAATCCAGTCAGGGCAGGTTAGCTAAAAACGAACTTGAATAGCACGAAAATAGAAAACATTTCCCGCTAGATATTATTTCCATCAGACAACTACGCTTATACCATGCCAATAACCACGGGAGTGAAATTAATATGTAGGCCTACATAAAAAGTGTG
Organism: Chaetoderma sp. LZ-2023a; assembly: GCA_034401795.1. Taxonomy (NCBI): domain Eukaryota; kingdom Metazoa; phylum Mollusca; class Caudofoveata; order Chaetodermatida; family Chaetodermatidae; genus Chaetoderma; species Chaetoderma sp. LZ-2023a. The sequence continues at coordinate 191,811,898 of CM067370.1, read as the reverse complement.
TTCACTGTAATAACTATCGTTTATTACATCAAAATTCTTCATCAAATCTAACAAAATGTCATCGTGAAAAAATGCAAGTCGTGTTATCAGGAACCTGCGCATAGATTTAAAATTTAGAGCGAGTACTCGGCAGATTCACGGGCTTGTGATTTTGGACTCGGAACTCAGAAATTATATTGCGTAATGGTAACCCAGAACTGTACATTAAATGACATCCACATAACGGGTACCTGTTTGATAACTGCGCATTGATATGAATCCTGTCATACAAGGAAGATGAGATCGCTTTACAGCGTTTTACATTCGTGTCTCGCGAAATTCCCTTCGAAACGGGATCGAGAATGCGTGAAGCCAGGCCTCTATTTTTAGTTTTGTGCATTTTAAATTGTGAATAGTTAGCGGAATATAATTGAATTCAATGGCTAATCAAACAATATATCTCAGAATTCTCTTCTAGATAGATGATCACGTGATGAACTCGTGACTCACTACATATAATTAGTCTGCTAAATGCATGTGATAGTTTTCCGATGTAGTTTTGTGGAATCCTGGAAATACATGTAGACGTTTTACATGAGCTTATTAGAAGCTATTTTTGGGGGAAAACTCCCTAATGTAACCCTACCCCTTTCTCAGACATTCTGCTAGTGAAATGTCTCCTTCACTATCTTAAAAGAAGCCTAGGATTCTAATAGGAGGAATATGGTATCAGAGAAATGTTACCTTGACACTGATGGAATGTACACTGACTGCTAGTACAGATGAATTTACACTAATTATAATGTTTATGTTTATAGCAAGAATTTACATAGAAATAAATACTATGTCATCTTTTCAGTGATTATTTGTGTGCATATTGTCACTTTCTATGCATATCATAAAAATCTTGATAACTGTGTTATGTTATAAGCATGAATGGACCTATCCCGTTTATCCGTCAATCATATGACATCATAATCAATTACGTGACGTGTAGGATGACGTCATAATCAATGACATCATGAATGATGTAGACAAGTTCATCACGAATGCTCAATTGATGACAGACTAAACGTTGTACGAATTGTACATCTTTACTATTTAATAAACATGCTGTTGAATATTTTGAAACTAATTTGGCTGCCAGTTTACATGTATTTTTTTCCTGAAAATTGATATGCAGAGAGTACAGGAATCAAACAATCGCAACACAGGTAATGTGTGGCTGCAGCTTAGCTAGAGATGGGCGGGGCATAGCTTAAACTGGATTCTTCCATTGTACATGTATAATTTAATTTACTGAAATAGGGAACACTGGAGCAATGAGACACGACAGTGATAATTTTACTGAACAATGATCATGACCATTTGAATTATGTGACTGTGGGTAAAGATTTCATTTGGTAAATGTGTCATATCGACTCACTTCAGGTGTCATATCGACTGACTTCAGCGTGTTGGTTATAACACCACAATGCCGACAACGCAACTAGGAAGCAATAGGTTATGATAATGATGGTGTTACGATGTATCCGTTTCGTGTTTTAATATGCACATAGCTTTACTCATAATTATTCACATTGTTATTGATGACTTTTCAATTTATTTTTTCTATCAGAACATTAATAATATTGCCGTATAATTTTCCTCTCCTCTACAGAAGAGGTTGCTTGCAGATTCTTTGGTTAATTCAAAATTGTTTACCAATGACATTGTTCAAAAGAGAAAATTCTGCAGAAAGAAGTAACTAAATTGTCCCTATATATCCTTTAATGGACAAGATTGGTAAAAAAAAACAATCGGATAGGCTTACGCGATTATTGCTTTGAGTGATCGCAATCAATTATTTACGAATAATCATGATTACTCGATTAATCAGCTTGGGTACTAATTACTGAGACATAATAACAAAGGTATATGCGAATGGTGAAAGCTGCAATGGTATTTAGAAATGGCCATTTGCAGGCCAAGAGAAGACAATTTTTGAAAATGTATCACTGGAATACCTCACTCTATACTCAAGCCAGTCATTCCAGTGATACATATTCCAAAATAGTCTTCTCTTGGCCTGCAAATGGGCATACATTCGCTGAGCGAAATTGCAGTGTTAGTAAAGAGTAATTAAATTGCAGGTTTTGAAATATTTTATGCAGTAGAAATTATTCATGATTTTTCGATTATTTAATTTTTAATCATATAAATTAATGATTTAAAGAATAATCGCGATTTTTGATCTTATCGCGTAATCGTGCAAAGCTAATCTCAGATTCTGTCTTTGATGATTGTCCATTTACTTTGTGCAAAATTGACCACTGTACAGTTAACCCTTTAATGGTTCAATTTGGTCAAGAAAATTTTAATATCTGCTATTGAATGTCCATTTACAAGCCAAGAGAATACAATTTTTGCAAAATTATCACTGGAATTACTGGCTCGGTTATGGAGCCAGTAATTCTAGTAGTAAATTTCCAAAAACTGTATTCTCTTGGCCTGTAAATGGACATTCCGCAAGACTATAACAGAGGTCAGTTTTGGGCGACATAACCATTAAACAGTTAATGACTCAAACATTGTAGTTGTGAATATTCTGCAAATTAGACATTTATCTTGGCCGATTTGACCAGTACATGTTACTCCAAGAGCCCGCCATCATGGATAAACTGCTAAGGCCATTAACATGTTACTCCAAGAGACCGCCATCATGGATGGAAGGACATTCATGTTCAACCATATTCAGCAATCGCCTGACATCTGCAGTAGGCACGCAATAGATTATGTCCTAGGTAGTTTGACATGCATTGTAGGCAATCATTATAATCTGTGCTAAGTCACTTGTAGCATATTGTAGGCAGTCTTACATTCTGTGCTAGGTGACTTGAAGCATGTTGTAGGCAAGCCTTACATTCTGTGATAGGTGACTTGAAGCATGTTGTAGGCAAGCCTTACATTCTGTGCTAGGTGACTTGAAGCATGTTGTAGGCAAGCCTTACATTCTGTGCTAGGTGACTTGAAGCATGTTGTAGGCAAGCCTTACATTCTGTGCTAGGTGACTTGAAGCATGTTGTAGGCAAGCCTTACATTCTGTGCTAGGTGACTTGAAGCGTGTAGGCAAGCTCTACATTCTGTGCTAGGGGACTTGGAGCGTGCTATAGCCACTGACCTAGGTAACCAAGTAATATGGTTTTGTACTCTCAGACATACATAGAATAAAAGAGCAATTCAGTAGCCAGTTCAACACATTAATCCTCAACTTGGACACCGCTGGCCTTTGCAGCAGTCATAGGAAATGTCTGTTGGTCGACCAGGCAACTCTTTTTGAAAATTTACTGCTGTAATAGCTGGCTCGTTAACTGAGCCAGTAATTGTATTGCTAAGTTCAAGAAAATCATCTCTTGTCCTGCAGCAAGTGTACAGTCGGTGTTATTAGAATAAGCCCATACACAGAATACAGACCAAAAACGACAAATTCTTTATGATGTAAAGAATATTATGTCGAATATTTTGAAACTAATTTTACTGGTAGATGTTGCTGCCTTTGTCAAACTAGTTTCACAATATTCAACAGCTTTCCTTTATACTCTTAAAATTGAGACAGTGTTATTTTAACCCTTTCACCGACAAATCCCTGAAAAAGTATATTCTTTCCAATGCATGGCATATATTCTGATAAATATTTTTAACTTAATATGACTGGAAGCCATTTCTGCTTTAACCCTTTAACACTCATATCAGCCAAAAATGCCTTCTGCACTGGTCTTGAGGAATGTCAATTTGCAGACTAAGAGAAGACTATTTTTGAAAATTTACCGAGCCAGTCATTCCAGTGTTAAATTCTCAAAAATAGTCTTCTCTTAGTCTGCAAATAGACATTTTCTATGACAAAATTTAAATTTTCTTGAACAAAAATCGAGGGGTAAAGTGTTAAGGCAGCAACGGTTTCCAGTCAAATTAGTTTCAAAATATTCACCAGTTCCTGTATGGTTACCTTGAAGATGAGATATGTGGAATTCGTCCGTGAATCCGTTATAGATCTTAGCAGTTTATGTCCCTGTATGCACCTACACTGATATTATCCTAGCAAAAGAAAACCAGGATGTTTTTCAGATGTGCATGTTTATTTTTCTAATTTTATCAGATTTTCATTGTTATCAAATTACTTCAATACTTACTTCTGTTCTCTTAATCGTTGAATAAAATTTACAGAATTCAATTGTGAATGTAATATATTTATATGTATATATTGAAAATGCTGAATAAATAACTAGATTGCACTCGATGGAGGGGCTAACTCATACCTTTCTTCTCTGTTTTTCCAGTGCACTTAGTGACCCAGTGACCTAGATATTTGACACATTGACCTGAATCTAAAATTCTTTCTACCCGTAGCAAGGCTGAAGTCAAATACAAAAGTATTTGTATTTGAATTAATTTAAATACATTTTCCAGGTATTTGAAAGTATTTGTATTTGAAAAGTATTTAAAGCTAAAGTATTTGTGTTTGTATTTGAATACATTGCCAATGTATTTGAGTATTTTCAAATACTTTTCAGAATACTTCTCTGTCTATTCCTGATAAATACTTACATTCAAATGTACATGCACAGTGCAAATTAATTTGACTGAATGGAACTATTTCATTAAGAAGCAAAGAAATTATTTTTAAATTTTATTTCATTCATTCACACAGTATGTCATCCTCAGTTTTAATCATCCTGGATTTAAAAAAGATAAATGAAATCTTTAGAATATTTTGAAAATAACTTAGCCGAAAGTGTTGTCTTAGGAGGCAACAACAACTTTCAGTCAAATAGTTTTCAAAATATTCACATGTGCCCCGATCATCTCTATCTAAGCTCCACCCACACCTCGCTCGTCTTGGGATTGATCGATCTTTGCACTCCCTGACTATCAATTTCCAGAAAATATACAGATAAGCTGTTGAATATTGCGTAACTAATTTGACTGGATGCTGTTGCTACCTATGGCAGCAACAGCGCCCAGTCAAATTAGTTTCAAAATATTCTGCAGAATACTTATTAAATGGTAAAGACATACAATTCGCACAACAACGCATAATTCGTCTTCAAATTCATGACGTCATTCAACACATCATGTGTCATGTCATATGATGGATAGATAAAGTGGAAAGGTGAATTCTTTAAACCAATGTATAGTACTGTACTTCTCTCTAAATGAATCATACTGTCTGAGTGGTATCTGTAGTAGAATGGGCAATTATCTCCTAGTCAAGTTACAACAACACCTCCGTTATACTAGCTTGCAGGACTCATACCAGAACCTTAACCCTTTTCACCATGAATTTTATATTCAAATCATTCATTTAGACCGGGTGGGTGCTGGTGGGTTAATCACCATTCTTGCACTTATGTCAAATGATTAAATTTTGTAGAAGAGAGGCTCATGTAGATGTTGGAAATAGTGTTGTTATGCTCCCCGAAAAAAATTTTGCGGGAGCATATAGTCGCCGCTTTGTCCATCCATTCATCCGTCCGTTCGTCCGTCCGTCAGTTCACCATATATAAGTTTGTCTGGGGCATAGTTTCAAGACTTTTTCACATATGGTCACCAAACTTGGTATGTGGATGCATCTTAGGGAGATGTGCGGAGTATGAAAAGTAGGTAAAAAATATGTCATGTTGACCTACTTTTCATGGTCGACTGAATATCACAGAAAATGTTTGTCCAGGCCATAGTTTCAAGGTTTTTTACATATGGTCACCAAACTTGGTATGTGGATGCATCTTAGGGAGAAGGTGTGCAGAGTATGAAAAGTAGGTCATGCTGACCTGCTTTTCATGGTCGACTGAATATCACAGAAAATGTTTGTCTGGGGCAGAGTTTCAAGACTTTTGCACATGTGCTCACCAAATTTGGTATGTGGATGCATCTTAGGGAGAAGGTGTGCAGTGTAGAAAAGTAGGTCATGCTGACCTACTTTTCATGGTTGACTGAATATCACAGAAAATGCTTGTCCGTGCCATAGTTTCAAGACTTTTGCACATATGGTCACCAAACTTGATATGTGGATGCATCTTAGCGAGAAGGTGTGTGGAGTATGAAAAACAGGTCAGCTGTAGGTCATGCTGATCTACTTTTCATGGTCGACTGAATATCGTAGAAAATGTTTGTCCGGGCCATAGTTTCAAGACTTTTTGCATATATACTCGCCAAACTTGGTATGTGGATGCATCTTAGAGAGAAGGTGTGCACAGTATGAAAAGTAGGTCATGCTGACCTACTTTTCATGGTCGACTGAATATCACAGAAAATGTTTCTCCGGGCCATAGTTTCAAGACTTTTTCACATATGGTCACCAAACTTGGTATTGATTATTACAGAAAATCTCTCTGTTCATTTTTCATTTAGTTTTTATATGTATTTTTCATATGGTGCGAAGCAAAGTCTAAGTGTGTTTATTTAGAGAAACTTAGATTTTGCTTTTATTAAGCTATCGTTAACAAATTGTTCGCTAGGGCAAATCCCGCCAGACAAAAAGAATGATGGATGGCCCACCAAATCATTCCTACTCCCCAAATTGTGGATTTAACATCATTACCCCAAACCAACAATATTTTAAGGATGGCCTAAGATGGTGATATCTCATTGACAATTTCAAGTTCGTTTCTCTGTGTCTGAGCTACAGTTCCAAACCTTTCCCTGAAGCATATGCCTTCGGGGTTATCCTTTCAGTTTCTCTGCAGAGTATGCCTTTGGGGAGCATACATCAATTTATTGATTTGCCTTGCTTTCTTAGCCAGCAGCAGCCTACAAGGATTGCTTTTCAGTTATCATGTGAAAAGGAATGAAACTTAGGAATCTGAAATTTCAGAAACTCACAAATAACAAAAGCTTTAGTATTATAAAATATTTTGGGGTACAATTTGAATATTAGTTTTTCCAAAAAAATACTTTGAGTGAGATGGTTTTAGCACATCTAAATGAATAGATAAATAAAATAAACAAGAGGCCCAAGGGGCCTGTATCGCTCACCTGGACCATAAGAATTTCAACTAGAATGCTCTTTATCAACAAGATGGCCACCAAACCGTTTATCCAACAGTTTCGAAAATTGCAAATTTGTGATCAGAATACCGCAAAACACATACAAAACCAATTTCAGCCTCAAAATCCATCAAATAAAAAAGTCCAATATGGCTTCCACACATGCTATATTTTGATTGGCCGACGGCGGACATGTGTTTTGATTGATCACCTTCTCTTGAACAAACTTTAATGGCCCTTAGGCACTAATCATATCTGCCACATTTCAGCCCGATCCCTTCAGCAGTTCTGGAGAAGTCATTTTCACTACAACTAGGTCAACCAAGATGGCCGCCAAACCATTTAACCAATCAATTCCCCTTGAGCAAACTTGGTTCAGCACATGCCCTAAATCATATTTCATGAGGTTTGCATCAATCCACCATGCGGTTTCGGAGAATATCTTTAAAGACGTTTCTAAAAATCGTCCAAAATCCAAGATGGCCGCCGGCCCAATTGGACGATCGGCTTCGTTTGAACAAACTTGAATCTCTATGCACTAAGGATGCTTCCTGCGAAATATAATTGAAATTGGCCCAGTAGTTGTCGAGAAGAAAACATAACAAATTTCCCATTGCTTTAGTATGGGAGCTTTTGGTGGAAAAATGATCCAAGATGGCCGCCAAACCGTTTATCCGACAGTTTCGAAAATTGCAAATTTGTGATCAGAATACCGCAAAACACATACAAAACCAATTTCAGCCTCAAAATCCATCAAACAAAAAAAATCCAATATGGCTGCCAAAGACGCTCTATTTTAATTGGCCCATGGCGGCCAGGTTTTTTTACGGATCAATTTCTCTTGAACAAACTTTGATGGCCCTTAGGCCCTAATCATATCTGCCAAATTTCGGCCCGATCCCTTCAACGGTTCTGAAGAGGAAGACATTTATGCTACAACTAGATCAACCAAGATGGCTGCCCAACCACTTGACCAATCAAGTTCCCTTGAACAAACTTGGATCAGGTCTAGCGCTAGATCATGTTTCATGAGATTCGCATCAATCCCCTAAGCGGTTTCGGAGAAGGAGATTTTTAAAGACTTTTCCTAAAATCGGCCTTAATCCAAGATGGCCGCCAGCCAAATTGGCCGATCTGGTTCCTGTGGACAAACTTGGATCCTTATGCCCCAAGAATGCTTCCTGCCAAATATTATTGAAATTGGCCTAGCAGTTCTTGAGAAGAAGTCGTTTAAAGGAAAAGTTGACGGATGACAGATGGACGACGGACGGACGATGGACGGTCGCCACGGCATAAGCTCACTTGGCCTTTCAGGCTAGGTGAGCTAATAAATAAATAAACCCTTCCATCCCATTCATACCAACATTTAAAAAAACCTGTTTTCAAGGTTAATGAATATATCTCAATCTAATTCTTGCCTATCATTGCAACACTTCTGTCAGGCTAACAATTTCTCGATAAATGTTTAGTGGTGTTTGTTATACCTTCAGTGGTTAAGATTTAGCATACAAATTTAGATTTCTGCTCTGTGAATCTCCCTTTACAGGCCAAGAGAAGACTATCTTAGAAATTTTACCACTGGAATGCTTATCAACCCAGTCATTCCCGTGGTAAGCCTTCAAAAATAGTCGCCAATAGGCAACTATTTTTGAAAATTTACAACTGGAATGACTAGTTTGCTTATCAACCCAGTCATTCCAGTGGTAAAGTTTCAAAAATAGTCTTCTCTTGTGCATGTGTAAATGTGCAATACTCAAGACCAATGCAGAGACCGGTTTGGCTTGACCATGCAGAGGCCAGTGTGGCTTGACCACGCAGAGACGAGTTTGGCTTGATCATGCAGAGACCAGTTTGGCTTGACCACGCAGAGACCAGTTTGGCATGACCATGCAGAGACAAGTTTGGCATGACCATGCAGAGACCAGTTTGGCTTGACCATGCAGAGACCAGTTGGCTTGACCATGCAGGGACAAGTTTGGCTTGCCCACCCAGAGACCAGTTTGGCTTGACCATGCAGAGACCAGTCTGGCTTGACCATGCAGAGACCAGTTTGGCATGACCATGCAGAGACCAGTTTGGCTTGACCATGCAGAGACCAGTTTGGCTTGACCATGCAGAGACCAGTTTGGCTTGACCATGCAGAGACCAGTTTGGCATGACCATGCAGAGACCAGTTTGGCATGACCATGCAGGGACCAGTTTGGCATGACCATGCAGAGACCAGTTTGGCATGACCATGCATAGCCCAGTTTGGCATGCCCATGCAGACACCAGTTTGGCTTGACCATGCAGAGACCAGTTTGGCATGACCATTCAGAGACCAGTTTGGCATGACCATGCAGAGACCAGCTTGGCTTGACCATGCAGAGACCAGTTTGGCATGACCATGCAGAGACGAGTTTGGCATGCCCATGCAGAGACCAGTTTGGCTTGACCATGCAGAGGCCAGTTTGGCATGACCATGCAGAGCCCAGTTTGGCATGACCATGCAGAGACCAGTTGGCATGACCATGCAGAGATCAGTTTGGCTTGACCATGCAAAGACCAGTTAATTGGCTTGACCTTGCAGAGACCAGTTTGGCTTGACCATGCAGAGACCAGTTTGGCTTGACCATGCAGAGACCAGTTTGGCTTGACCATGCAGAGACGAGTTGGCTTGACCATGCAGGGACAAGTTTGGCTTGCCCACCCAGAGACCAGTTTGGCTTAACCATGCAGAGACCAGTTTGGCTTGACCATGCAGAGACCAGTTTGGCTTGACCACGCTGAGACCAGTTTGGCTTGACCATGCAGAGACCAGTCTGGCTTGACCATGCAGAGACCAGTTTGGCATGACCATGCAGAGACCAGTTTGGCTTGACCATGCAGAGACCAGTTTGGCTTGACCATGCAGAGACCAGTTTGGCATGACCATGCAGGGACCAGTTTGGCATGACCATGCAGAGACCAGTTTGGCATGACCATGCAGAGCCCAGTTTGGCATGCCCATGCAGAGACCAGTTTGGCTTGACCATGCAGAGACCAGTTTGGCATGACCATGCAGAGACCAGTTTGGCATGACCATGCAGAGACCAGCTTGGCTTGACCATGCAGAGACCAGTTTGGCATGACCATGCAGAGACCAGTTTGGCATGCCCATGCAGAGACCAGTTTGGCTTGACCATGCAGAGGCCAGTTTGGCATGACCATGCAGAGCCAAGTTTGGCATGACCATGCAGAGACCAGTTGGCATGACCATGCAGAGATCAGTTTGGCTTGACCATGCAAAGACCAGTTAATTGGCTTGACCTTGCAGAGACCAGTTTGGCTTGACCATGCAGAGACCAGTTTGGCCTGACCATGCAGAGACCAGCTTAGCTTGACCATGCAGGGACCAGTTTGGCTTGACAATGCAGATACCATTTTGGCTTGACCATGTAGAGACCAGTTTGGCATGACCATTAAAGGGTTAACTGCATAAAGCTGCTTGGGTCTTGTATAGCTGGTTTAATTCTCAATTTCTGATCAGAAGTGGATTAGGAAATTATTTCCTTTCAAGGCAACCCAGATAGAGCTGGTCTAGTATTAACAACACCTCGATTGTACTATGTTCCACGACTATTCCTGAGTGTTGACTATTTTCATCACAAATTTTATATTTATAGCATTATAGTGGGGCGGGGGGGGGGGGGGCGGGGGCTGTTGTTATTTATCCCTTATCATAACGATGTCAAAAGATCAATTGTAGAAGACATATTGGTGTACATGTTGGGAATATTATTGCTTTCTTAGAGAGTAGCTCAGCATACAGCAACAATCGTTTTCAAATTAAATAAAAGATCGGAATAATTTTGGCAACAAAATATATGCAAGTTTTTGAATGAGATAGAAGAATACTCAGCAAGAATCTAAATAAATAGACAAAATCAATAAATAAACCTTATTTAATGTCATCCCGATTCTGTCTGAACTTTAATAAACCTGGTTTCAAATGTAATATACATGAAATTAGTAAATAGTCACAAAATAATTTAACTAGCCGTGTGATAGTCATAGGCAGCAGCAATTCTTAGTTAAACTGTTTTCAAAATAATCACATGATTTTGTATCAATATTTATTCTCTCTACTCTCCCATAGGAAATTTCATCTACAATCGTGAAAGCCCCACCAGCAAAGCAAGATAGGTCTGGTGGAAGCGTTTGTGAGCTATGATGATATGGAAATGACCATATGTTAGCATGCTAAAGCATCAAACAGCGGCCATTTGAGATAAATAGGCCTTGGAAACATTGGCATACATCACTAATCAGGAAAGTATAATTTCATCAAACCTAAATTAGATAGTGAAATATTTAGATGTTTATGTATGTTTAAACATGGAAAGCGAAGGTTATCTGACATTTTGATTTTGATGTAATTTTGCATTAACTATTCAGGATGGTGTTTGACTAACTTTCCTAGCTAGTTTACTATAATTCCCAGTTGGGCTGGGATCTAGTCAACGATATTTAACTCTGGTTAGCCTGTCAAACTTGACCCTAGATTTGGTATTCTATTAATTCCATCCACAAATATGGCAAAATTAAGATACTGATATCATAGATCTTTTCCTTACATAATATTTCCATTCATAACATGATACTTGTTTCATTTTGCACCCTTAGTTTGGTATCTATGATTGGCTGTGCTCATGTAAACTTGAGGGTCTGGCTGAACCTGAGGGTCTGGCTGTCCATCACTAGAGTTACATCTGTACCATACTTTGGTCTTCTATAAGACATGTAAGAAGTATTTAAGAAGTATTTCAGATACTTACCATAAGTATTTGTATTTAAATATTGTGTCAAAATCAAGTATTTGAATTTGAAGAATTCCAAAGTATTGGTATTTGTATTTAAATACTTTTGAAAGTATTTGACCCAAGCCATGACCCATAGTCAGTTAGAATATGAATCTAGAACCAAATTTAATAGTGCTACCGTCTTCTAATTCAAAGTTATGGCCAAAACGTGTATTCCGATATTCACTTAGTGATGATGTGTGACCTAGATAGATGATCATATAACCCGAAACTCCAAGACTTTGCAAGGAACAAGATGAATGAATGTGCACAACTGATTCTACCTGCTTGTATTCAATAGTTATAATCAAACATCTATATTCCAATGTGCACTTGATGACCTTGTCCTTGATAGGATATGATATAGATATATGAATGGATGTGCCATGTTTGTTGATTCTATCTTCCTTCTCACAGTGGCCTTTGTCATGAGTAGTTGCTATATATATATATCATCATCATCATTTACGAGGCATCCGCCATTCATTGGCTTGTCATTACGGTGTCAACATGTTGAAATAGTATGACTTGCTCAGTTAAATTCAAATGTTCTTTGTTTGAAGGAAATATCTAGATAGCGCTTGATAGATTTGACCACCGTTGCTTAGTTAAGTCCCCCCGAAACTCTATATTTCCCTAACATTGGAGTTTAAGTCTGTTTTAGAAAAGTGCTGTGGTTCAGGTGGGTGTTCCTCGCACGAGCTGCGGTGCGCCGCGTACACTCACGGTTACACCTTACTGCGCCTAGCATTTGATTATAGTGTTGACTTGTGCATGACATAATTGGTTCCATAAACTTTTCCGTTGGTGTTGTTATAACTTTTATCCTGCGGCGTCCCATTTGCGTTTAGCTCAACCTTTCTTTTTATATCTCATGTTTGGTTAATCATATTGGGCACATGCCTCCTTATAATGACGGCGTGACACACTAATGTTGGGGTCAAAAGGTCAAAGGTCAAAGTCACTGTGACCTTGGTAAAAACCTTTTTTCAATTCTAACTTTTTCCGCTTAGCTCAACTTTTCTGATTATATCTCATATTTGGTTAATCATACATGACCCAAACTTGGACATACGCCTCCTTATAATGACACATGGTAGTGTTGGGTGCCAAAAAGTCAAAGGTCATGGTCACAGATATGCATGTCGACCGTCTGTCGTTTGTCATCCCCCTGGCAACTTTTGGTTTAAAACGCTACTCATTAACCGCTTGGCCGATTTTAACACGTAATTTAGCCGGAATGACCCTATGGAGCTAGGCTTTAGACTTCTATAGTTTTTCTTGGTCAAGTTTAATGGAAATTGTCAAAACACTGCCCCTCATTAACCGCTTGTCGGATTTCAACGTACTTGGCTGGAAGGGCCCTATGTGGCTTCAGAACCTATATACAGAATTTTCATTGATCACTTTTTTTGGTGAAAAATGTTATTAAAAATTTACAGGAAATTGTCAAAACGCTAATCCTCATTAACCCGCTTGTGACAGATTTCAGCTCACTCACTCGCCCGCCCGCCCGCCCGCCCGCCCGCCCGCCAGCCCGCCCGCCCGCTCGGTCGCTCACTCACTCACTCACTCACTCACTCACTCACTCACTCACTCACTCACTCACTCACTCACTCACTCACTCACTCACTCACTCACTCACTCACTCACTCACTCACTCACTCACTCACTCACTCACTCACTCACTCACTCACTCACTCACTCACTCACTCACTCACTCACTCACTCACTCACTCACTCACCCACCCACCCACCCACCCACCCACCCACCCACCCACCCACCCACCACTCACTCACTCACTCACTCACTCACTCACTCACTCACCCACCCACCCACCCACCCACCCACCCACTCACTCACTCACTCAGTCACGCATGCAGTGGCACACATAGGCACACACGGACGCATACAGGCACGCACGCACACACGCACTCACTCACTCACACTCTCTCCAAATGAATTTATTAGCCGTCTACTCATGGAATGGTTTAACTCACTCACTCACTGACTCACTCACTCACTCACACAGATGGTTTTAGTTTAGTTGTTTGAGTATTGAGTTCCTCTCTCTGTAAGGCATAACAGAGACATATACTGATCTCTTCGATTCCTGCGCGGATCGACCGGTCAGGTACGGACCGTCCCAGTCAATCTGGGTATGGAATGGATGGACTGGGTACGTTCCAAGCACGCACCCCACCCCTGCGTATGGCGATACGCGTGTATAAAGCCATATAAGAGAGGCTCAGTCTGAGAGGTCGCCTAGTAGGGCATCTTTTGAATACTCCGGGTCTGTATTCGTAATTCGTTAATAATAGACACTCCTCGTCGTTTTTTAATAAGGATCAGAATGAAACGAGGAATCCGAATCTTTTTACAGAACTAAAATCGGTCCAGAAATGGCAGAGATATCCACGTTGCTTCCATTCAATCTAGTTCACAATAACGTTATACACGCATGTGTACTTGTAATATGTGAAGGCCAGTAAGTCACGTGGTCGCTAACCATGCCTCGTCATGACGCGCGCGTTGATTGGTTGAGATGCACTCTGTGACGTCACTACTCAGTATATTAGGAGCAGCAATCGAGAGAGAGAGAGAGAGAGAGAGAGAGGTGGTGTGGGTGCCAGTGCTTACTGTAATCTTTTCGGTCGAACAACCCAAACAGTGCCTATAGGGTTTGAGTTCTCGTATCTGGAGCACACCGACCGCATCGGCAAAGTGCAGATGGGCCTTTTGTAAGACCAGAAATTAGTATGTGCAATGGAAGCATTGACAGATATCTCACCTGATCTGCCAAGCCACGCTAAAAGGTGGTGAACAAACTCTGCATGTGTATCGTGCTACGTAGCAACATTTTTTATAGTGATCTTAGGACTATTTTTGTACCGATGACTAATAGGTACTCCGTAACATTTCTATAGTGATATTTATATATATACTCAGCCAAAAACGTTTAGCAACAGTGAAGTTTGGTTTGTTGTATTAAAACTATGCGTCCATTTATAATCAAAAGCAGATAACGAACGTTAACAGAAAACGCTTAAAAGTTTACCATACCGAACATGGGCCGCCGCCCAGTGCTACCTGAAAATCAGCACGATGAAGCAATGGGAAAACTCGCTGCTTGGCAGAGCATTCGCGCTGTTGCTCTACATTTTAATGTTCACGCCTCAACCATTTCCTGTCTCCGCCAACGTGAGCAGGAAACTGGACATGTTAATGATTGACCACAATCTTTCAGACAGAGAGCAACAACACTACTAGAAGACTGCTACTTAGTGGTGTCATCACAACGTCACAGGTTTGAGACTGCGCGGCGGCTGTCCCGTAATTTGCACACCGCTACCGGCACTACAGTGCATGCACAAACTGTGCAAAACAGACTCCATGATGCTGGACTGCATGCCCGTCGTCCACTTGTTGCTGTTCTGCTTACAGAGCGTCACATCGAGAATCGGTTTGCATGGGCAAACTCATCAGCGATGGCGTGCTCAACAATGGAGCCACGTTGGCTCAACTGTGGACCATAGATAACACGTCAGGTGGATTCACCAAACCATGTACCATGCACAATACGGTTTCATAACAGTCGGTACCAATGATGCACACTGCATCCACAATACCGACGTTAAACCCCTCTGCAGTGAACTGTGTTCCTACACAAACCACACCTACTAAACCCTCTTTTCTTTGTAAAACGGCAGTGCTTGGTTGTAGCACCTCCACTGAAATAACGTTTATTCAAGCACCAAGACCCACTACCAAGACACATACGGTGCCCTCTGGTAGTATGCAACACACGCCTCCCCTCATCATCATCTACGACATCTATCAGTGATAGTAATGTGGATAGTGCACGCCATTCTGCATCATGGATCCGCACCACCACTCCGATCCAATCCACTGTATACACAAACTCACAATACACACCACCGTCAACAGAACCAATACCATTGCTACTCCCAGTTCCATCATCGCCTAAGCAAAACCAGCAGCAATGACGACGAGCTGGTCCTTTCCTCACTCAGCCACCTTACGTACAAGACCACACTGCATTTCAAGATGTTCCTCACACCGCAACTTTGGACACTCTTCCGCAGCCACACTGCAAAGTGATATATTAGTATGCCTGCTTATTTGGCAGTGTTTCCACCAGTGTTACTGTAGACACTGGAGCATCCATCAACGTATTTAACCAGTGCTTGTATGAGAGCATCCCACCTCATAAAAAGCCACCCCTCTAATATATTTTTTACAAATGGCCACTGGGGCCGATGTTCCGGTGGCTGACACCATAAACATCATGATACAGATAGAGAAAATGCAATTCATTCAGAGAGTTGTAGTTGGCTCTATCCAAAACGATGCCCTATTAGGTTCTGATTTTCTCAGTGCCAGTGCAATACACTGCAGACAACACGAGTTAGACATACACAGCCACCGCATACCCCTTGGACCGGAATCATCACTGTACGACACTAATTGTCTTGCGTAATGATATTAGCCTCTACAGCTACAGTTGAGGCAGGACAGGAGGAAATTCTTTGGGCCACCGCACCACAGTTAGGAGGAAACACACACACACCATAATGATGGAACCCAACCCTGAATACGTGCTAGCCTCCCAATGATCGAGTCCACGAATGATAGTGGACACCACCAACAAGCACCAAATACGTTTCCATGTATTCAATGGCACAGCAGACACCATAACGCTTGTCCCAGGCATTCGCTGTGGCCATTTGGTGGACGTGATATCAGTGGAGACACACCCTACTGCACCCACACCAGCAACAGCTTCCGATGAAAATCTAGCAGAACATCTGCATGACTTATATTTGCGTGCCACAGTTGGATTAACACAATCTCACAAACCTGACATATGACGTCTCCTATTTAAATATCAGGAAAGGTTTTCCACATACAGAGATATGGACCTGGGAGAAGGCCATCTCGTGCGGCACTCCATCGACACCAGGAACAACGGACCAGTACAACAGCTGGTGCATCATCTTCCAAAATAAGCAGAAGCACACCAACAGGTAAATGTCATGTTGTGAACAGGAATTATTGAGACCTCTGCATCTCCATGGGCCAGTCCTATCGTACTCACAGGCAAAAAGGACGGATCTTTGCAGTTTTGTATTGATGATGATTAATGATCTAAGTGTCAAAGTCACGTATCCGCTTCCACGAATAGATCAGGCCTTAGATTCGTGGTTTGGAGCCAAATGGCTCTATACTCTTGATCTGGGGAGCAGATATTGGCAAGTGGCCATGGATGAGGCTGATCAGTAGAAGACCACATTCGTCTGCAGGGACGGCCTTTTCCAATTTCAAAGGTACCTTTTGGCCTGTGCAATGCTCCTGGAACATTTGAGCGGCTCATTGAGCAGGTATTAACTACCCTGCAATGGAAAATCTGCCTCTGTCACATAGACGACGTTATCGTTTTGGCCCTTCATTTGAACAGAGCTTGTCTAACTTAGATAAGGTGCTGATGCGGTTTCAAACTGCTAACCTCAAACTCAAACCTAAGAAGTGTTATTTCTTCTGACAAAATGTCAAGTTCCTGGGTCATGTAACATCCACAGATGGAGTGGCCACCCAACCCGCAAAAACACGTGCTGTAGCAGAATGGCAGACTCCCATCCCAGTTACCATGTACACAAGGAGTTTTCTAGGCCTCTGGCAGTACTATCGTCGATACATCCGTCACTTCATTGAGATTGCCTCCCTGTTATCCCAAATCACTGAAAAGGATAGACCATTCAAGTGGACGAGTGAGTGTGAGGTTTCCTTCAGGGCGTTGAAGGAACAATTGACAACCGCACCAATTCTTGCTCATCCTAAACCTAACCTCGATTTCATCTTAGACACTGATGCGACTGCTTATGCAATAGGCGCTGTTCTATCACAGGTCACAGAGTATGGAACTGAGCACATACTGGGCTATGGTTCTCGTATTATGAACAAAACCGCGACTACCAAGAGGGAATTGTTAGCCGCGGTGTACTTCGTCAAGTACTACAGACACTTTCTGTACAGACACCCCTTAACATTGTGTACAGATCGTGGCTCACCACTCTGGCTCAGAAACCTTAAAAATCTGGAAGGCCAGGTAGTGCGGTGGCAGGAATCCCTGCAGGCCTTCAACTTCAATTGTGTTCATAGACACGGCGATCTGCATGGAAATGCTGATGCATTGAGCAGAATCAGGCTCAAGGATGAACAAGAAGTGGCCACCACCATTACACATACTACACAGCCAGTTCCCGCATTCCCAGATCTGCTGTGTGCAGACTGGGATATGGAGAAACTCGCGCATGAGCAAACAACTGACGCACAGACACAGGATATCTACAAGTGGATTCAGGAGAGGGTACACCCACCTAAGGAATCCATTAGTCCCTTATCCGCAACAGCTAAATATTATTATCAGATATATGGGGAGTGCCATGTACACGATGGCATTCTCTATATTAATCAGACGATAATAATTCCGGAGCGTTTCCGAGTCATGATTCTCCAACAATTGCATGACAATGCTTGCCAATTATCTGTAGGGAGAACTGTAGAGAGGATAAAACAGCGATTCCACTGGATCGGCATAAGCGACAGTGTGAAGGCATGGGTAGGCAAATGTATACCCTGCTAAAATGTGCTGTTGGCCAGCACCACACCACACCATTACAAATTAAAATAGTTGGTGCACCATGGGAGCGAGCTGCTATTGATGTGCTCAGACCCTTGAATACGACGGATGAAGGAAATAAATACATCATCGTATTACAAGACTATTTCACGAAGTGGGTAGAGGCATTTGCTTTGCCGGACCAAGAGGCATCCACAGTGCGGAGGTTTTGGCAAGCAATGCTTTCTGTAGTTTTGGTATGCCTTACGAGTTGCATTCAGACCGAGGTAGCAATTTTGAGAGCTGGTTGATCGATGCGCTCTGCAAATTGTTTCATATAGTCAAGACTAGACCAACACTGTACCATCCACGTGGAGACAGGATGGTAGAGAGGTTCAACAGGACTCTCACGGTCAGGTTCGCCGGAAGCAAATTTGAGGGGCGGGGCAGGTTCCATAAAAGGGCAGACTGAATGGCATTGTCTGGACGAAGATATGAAATAGGTGCAAGCCAACCCCACCTCCACCACCTCTCATAGAAGGGTGTTCGGGGTTACCCACCCACCTAGCCACCACGAGAAAAACATTGAAAGGTGCATGCTCATGACTCGATTTCCTGCATTCTGAGTTTCTTATCATTATGTATAAATGTTCGAGCAATGTTACGCGAAGAACTTTTGGTCAATTGAATATATTCCCAATTCATAATGTGAGCGAGCGGGTTGTTGTGTCAGATGCACTCGTTGAGTGTACGTACTTTCATGCATGTGTATGCATGGTGGACCTGCATAGTTTGCCGTAACATATTTAAATGGACCTTAGTTCCTAATTATATTTGCAATCAACAGGATTCAGAGGAAATGATTTTTTTGTGAAAACTAGGTTATCCAAGACAAATCTACCAATCATGTTGAACATGTGAGCAAGATTTGTTAAGATCTTGCCTTAGATGAAGACCATGAGCATTCTTGAGTTTCATGTCAAGCAGTTTCACATGCCTTTAAATGTAATTTTTTAAATAGTGCAAAATCCAAGATGGCCACCAACAAAATCGACCAAGCAGTTTTCCGGGGACCAACCATGGATCTGACCCTATGGATCCTTCCTGTCCAACAGTTCTTAAGGACTCGCTTAAAGAATACGATGGACATATGCTGGATGAATAGGCAGATGAGGTAGCAACACAATTACGTCAAATTACTATTCAACAGCTAGTGTGTATGGAATAAGTAGGTTGAATTATGATTTCGCAGCCACTTACTTAGCCATAATGGCGTGTGGGTGTCAGAGGTACATTTGGCCCAGGCTATTCAAAGGAGGCCTTCAAATGTCTGATTTTGTTTACGTGTGGATGGTGGCATCATCTTTTATGGTTAGAACTCAAAGGGCTTGACATGGCTAGGCATGTACGTGTATCACGGCCGTATGAGTTGGTAGGGGTGGGGTGGGGTGCGGGTGGGGTCTCATACTCATATAAATGGCACAGTAATAAAAATCCAAGAGGATGATATTTATTACTTAGAGATGTAGGAGATACAGGAGATGGCTTCTATGCGCATCTAATATTTACATTCTTTCGATGGATGCCCCAGACACACCCTCCTCCCATTCTATGTGTGTGTGTGGGGTGCGCTGGGGCAACAAATCTTAGACATATTCCTCAAATACAGCCACCGAATTTGCACTTCGCCAAGTGTATACACATTATTTCTACCTTTGCATCTGCTTCACACGTCAATTACAATTTTGAGTTTGAGAGTTGCTGTTAATTCTAATATCCCTTAGTTTTTCCACATTGCTATCGATTCGAGAGGAATTTTGTCCATTAGCAGAGTGCCATGTAAAGATTCGTTTTTTCAGGATATAAGATGCGATAACAGTCTATTAAATTTTCGGTATCACAAATTTCATTTAATCGAAGGCGCGATGTGTCGCTGAAAGTAGAAAGTGAACTCCTGCCCCGTCTTCCATCCATAACACAATTAAAATCGCCACTCATGATGATGTTATCAGACTTATCACTAATCACGTACAGACGAAAGATCGGATAAAAATTGACATCTCTGTGTTTGGGAAGCTTGCGCATAAACAGACAGCAGTGTATAAACTGATGCCGCTATACCAACAACGACCGTAACCCAACGTCCACCCGTGTCTGAAGATGAATTAATAATATTCACAGAACGTAAACATTTAGGCAGGAATAAGATAGCAACACCTGCACTTGGTTCTGTGGCGACTGAATGAAATAATTCGCCATTTGCTAAATGCTTAAGTTTTTCTAAAACACCTGGGCATTGTATCTTTGTTTCCTGCAACATGATAATATCAATATTCTTGTCTTTCAAATCTTTAAGCAGAACCCGTTGTTTAATTTCATCATTTAGTCGAGGCGACGTAGTCTATTGTAATCTTAAGCTCGGGATTTTTTAGATTTTTTAAACGTATCTCCTACCAGGATTTTGAGAGTAGAGCGTCGAAGTTTTGCCAAAGGGTAGAATATAGTTCCAGGGTTGGGCTTGTGCTTTTTTGGCGAGGTGTACACTAGTTTTTCGAGGAGCTCAACTAGTAATCTGTTTCCGGGGTCCGGATTTTGCTACAGACCCACACAGACCCCCCATATTGCCGGCGACCATCTCGTTAAAAAGGTGTTGGCTAAAACCGGAATCGATTCCGGTATAAGGAACACTTAATTAAAGTTAACTGTTGTGCGCTGCCTCCCTCACAAGCAAGCGTTAAAAGATATATGATATGATATGATATGATATGATATCCCACCCCCCATCTCGCCTGTTGGCTAAAACCTGGAATCGATTCCGGTATAAGGAACACTTAAAGTAACCTATTGTGCGCTGCCTCACAAGCAAGCGTTAAGAGATATATGATATGATATGATATGATATAGTTTACAGGTGAAAGTGAATTAGGCTTGTTGTAGTCTGTCGGCCGGTCATAGCTTGTCAAGTCTAGTTGCTTCTTCACTAGCTTATTGGAGTTTACAAAAGTCTATATGCCTGTTATACAGAACATTTGATTTGCGAATGTTCCAAACTTTATATACACTTTAGTTTTATTTACAAGGTCACAGCTCGTTCCGAAAAGCAGTGATCTGGAACATGGTATATTTACAATATATATAAATATATACATCTATCTATATATACATCTACATGTATTTAGTTCTATAGTTGTTCCTACTGTCATGACTGTATGTAGTGTAGCTTAGTATATATTACACACTAAACATCTGATCCAAAACACATGGTGTAGTTTCACGCACAGTCTATGCTTAACATAGACTGGTGTAGTTTCACACACAGTCTATACTTAACATAGACCGGTGTGGTTCACACACAGTCCACAACTATTAACAATACAGGTTGGTGTGGTTTCACACGCAATCTATATGTGGCACAATACTGTGCAAATAACTGATTTACTATTATCACAATGAAGGCTGGTGTGGTTTCACACACAGCTTGTTGATGATAGCATACAGGTCGGTGTGGTAGATATGATATTAGTTTGAGAAATTTTGCCACAGAGACAACAAAACATAGCAAACGAGTTGATTATGAGTAGTGATGTTGCTGGTAGCCTCCCAATCAGTAATGTGCTTATCTTCATGATAAATATGACCCTGAAGTAAGCCCAGATATCCCACTAAGAGACTCGGCAATAGGGTCATAGCTCATTCCGAAAAGTAGTGACCTGGACCGTGGCATATTTACACACACACTATATATATATATATATATATATATATATATATATATATATATATATATATATATATATATATATATATATATATATATATATATATATATATATATATATATATATATATATATATATATATATATATATATATATATATATATATATATATATATATATATATATCGTATTGATTTTGAGGTTAAAAGTCAAATATCAAGGTTTCGTAATAGAGCAGCATGACGAGTCTAGGAATTCTATGTGATGCTTATTTCTATTGAAATTCTCTTATTCCGCCGTGAACGGAATTCATGGACATGATCTGTCAATCATGTATACTTTCACCATCCAACAAATCTCAGTTCTGATGACGTCACAATTATTCGTCACAATAATAAGACATTACCCGTTAGATGTTGGCTGACTGGCATTATCTTATCTATCTCTCAAGTATATAACGTCATAATCAATTACGTCACGTTTAGGCTGACGTCACAGTTAAAATGCGTATTGAATGACGTATTTAGGTCCGTCATGGACATTGAATAGTCCGTCAAGTGTACGGATTGTATGTCTTTACTGTTGAATATTTTGAAACTAATTTGACTGGGGACTGTTGCTGCCATAGACAGATTACCTGGGGCGGTATTCACGAAGCGTACTTCAAAATCACAGACCGAAATTTTGAAAATTTACCACTGGAATGACTGGCTCGATAAACGAGGCATGTAAATATGGCGTAGGCCTAAGTCCAAAAAGTGCCAACTACTGTATTCACCTACTTTAGATGAATTAGCCGTCTTTTCGTGATTATGACACAGTCTGGTCTTCTAAATAGGTGATGGGAGTTAGGTGCAACCCCCCCCCCCCCACCCCGGCAGTGTTACCTTGAAATTGGGATTCTGGGGAATTCCTTGTCCTGGTGCAAAGTATAACAATCGATTCCAATACGCGTACAGTGTGGGGCGGAGGTTAGCTAGAAATGGGCGTGGCATACCTCGAAATGGATCACTCAATTATACATCAGAATAAGAAGATATCATTTGTCAGATTTTTGTTGAATTACTGACCAAATTGGAATCCTTTTTTAACCCTTTCACGACCAAGCCGGCCGAAACCGGCCTCTGTTGAGGTCTTGATGAATGTACATTTGCAGGCCAAGAGAAGCCCATTTTTGATAATTTACCACTGGAATGACTGGTTCGATAACAGAGCCAGTCATTCCAGTGGTAAATTTTCAAAAATAGTCTTCTCTTGGCCTGTAAATGGACATTCAATAAGTAAATATTAAATTTTTTTAAACAAATTTAGTCATTAAAGGGTTAAAAGTAATAGACAATATTTTGCTATGGATCCCGTGTTCTTATCACAAAGGTCAAGGTCACAATATGAAAGTCAGATACAAACATTGGCTCTATAGCACGTCATTGACAGGTCTTCTCGAGGAATTCTTGCTAAACTATAGAAATAAAGTTAGTATTTTTTATGTTCTATGGCTCGCCGACCCGCCATTTTAGTTGCCCTTGGTTTTTGACATCGTGAACTCAAACTTAATAAAGTTTCCTTGTAATCACCAGGGCAACCAGCCCTCCACGCTTGGTCAATAAAACCTGAGGTATTCTGCTGGACACTTTTGAACCTGAATGATCTGGACCTTAGACATATTGAGCCCAATATCGACACATTTCTTAGGAATCCCAAGCCTAAAATCGTTGCCTAACAACATTTCAGTAGAAAGGGAGTTATTGGGCAATTCACGCGCACACGCACAGGCCCGAACGCACGCACACACGCACACCCACCCACGCACGCACGCACGCGCTCACATGGACAGACCGAAGGACGGATGGACACATTGCTGGATGGATGGTGATACGGTCCATAGATGGTCATATATATATATATATATATATATATATATATATATATATATATATATATATATATATATATATATATATATATATATATATATATATGGCTATCTCAATAGTCACGTGATACCTCGTGGCGAGAATCATAATTGATGCATCCGATATGTCAGTCAAGTATATGGCGTCATATTCAATTACGTGAATTATGTAGGCTGACGTCACAATCATATTTGATAGAAATACTCCGTCATGCACCTGAAATAGTCTGTCAGTTGTACGAATTGTATGTCTTTACTATTTAATAAGCATTCTGTTGAATAGTTTGAAAGTAATTTGACTGGGCGCTGTTGCTGCCATATGCCAGTTACCTGTACAATTAGCATGAACTTGGGAAGCTGGGAATCAAAGTATATAAAGCGATTCCAACAGGCCCAAAGCATAGGCGGAGAGTAGCTAGAGATGGGCGGGGCATAGCTAGTGATGGGCGGAGTTTATCTAGAGATGTGCGGGACATAGCTTCACCCATTATCATTATTACCCTCGCCCCATGAGGGGAAGAAGGTATGGTGATTGGGTCTATCTGAGTGCGGAGGTGTGTGCGTGCGTGTGAGCATGAGCGCGTGTGTCCGGATCTGTACCTAAAAAACTACTGATCTGATTTGGTTCAAAGTTTAACATGTTCAATGATCTTGCGGTGCATTAGGATTTCCTGATGTTGGTCTTGAGCCGGATAAGAGTACCCGGATGAGGATCGTATCAAATTCTGGACCTGTGAATATCTCGGAAACTTTTGGCTCAAATTCTAACACTGGAAATGATGTGATCATGCACCAAGATTGGATAACGTTGGGCGTAATCTAGGAAATCTGCAAAAAATTCGAAAATCTGTAAACGCCGAACGATCTGACGACTTTCTACAGCGTGACAGAAACGGAAGCACGAGGTTCTGCAATCTTTGGTTGCTCTCGCTTATACTAATCGTTATAGTAACGAAAGCTTGTATGCAAGAGTATGTGCCCTCTATTTTAAAAAAGTCATCAGTCATTGTCTACAATCGGTTCAACATCATAGCAGCCGCGTCAAAGTGGAACAAGATGGGTTGGATTTCGACTGTGGACTGTATCCAGCAAGTAATGTAAGTTTGCATGGGCCAAGTCTAGCGATCGATGGCAGGACAACTAGAAACCTATGATCATATGGCATAACTGACGAGGCAGTAGATTGAGCAAGGAAGGAGCATGAAGTCTGACAAATTTAATGAATTGACCCTTCCATCATCTGACCTTGTATGACATCATAATCAACTCAGCGCGTGTATGATGACGTCACAATAATTACGTCACAAAGGGTTCCATATAGACCGTCATCAAATCTCAAATGGTCCAACACGTTGTATGAATTGTATATCTTTGTAGTTCTTTGCTATTTAACAAACATGCTGCTGAATATTTTGAAACTAATTTGACTGGGCGCTGTTGCTGCCTAGTCAAAGTAGTTTCAAAATATCCAACCGCTTACCTGCTTAGTTTTTTGGAAATTGATAGTCAGGGTGATCGATCGATCCCAACACGAGCGAGATGTGTGTGGAGCTTAGCTAGAGATGGGCGGGGCATAGCTAAAACCTGAATGGTCGATTGACTAAATTACATGAGACCAATGGAGTGACAAAATAAAAAAGACATTTCTAATGAGAAATCTTTTTATTATTGAGCTGCTGTAATCGAGTCATAGGCATTTTGTATTATTGTAACAATATATTATTTGAAAGCATGTTATTAATATAAGCTACTGCTATGGTTATTTCTAACATAAGAAAGCTTACTTTAATTAAATTAAATAATATATAAACTGCTAATATAAAGAAACTAATAGGCCAAATAAAAAACATCACAACATAGAACAGGAAATCAGCAAAAAATTAACAAAGTACAAATTAATATAGCAGGCAGATGGCACAAAGAAGACACACGATACAAACAAACAAACAAACAAACAAACAAACAACAACAACAACAACAACAACAACAACAACTAAAACAACAAGCATCAAAAACAGGGGAAAAAATCAACACAGATGAAAAAAGAAGACAAACCATAATGCTAACAAAAATACAATGGGACGACTAAATATTAAATATTAAACAAGTTCAATACAAAGACAAACTGTCAAACACAGAAAACAACAAACAAAACAAGGGCAAATAAGTGATAGATAAAAACACCAACAACATATAGGTAAACTGTTGAATATTTCGAAACTAATTTGACTGGGTGCTGTTGCTGCCTAAGGCAGCATCAGCGCCTAGTCAAATTAGTTTCAAAATATTCAACAGCATGTTTATTAAATAGCAAAAAATTACAAAAACATACAATTCATACAACGTGTCTGACTGTTTGAGATTTGATGACGGTCAATATGGAAGCCTTTCTGACGTAATGATTGTGACGTCGTCATACATGCGCTGAGCTGATTATGACGTCATACAAGGGCAGATGATGGATGGATACTCTGGAAAAGCGAATTACAATACATAACATAGCGAAGCAATAACAATTAGTAACACAAACATTGCACCAATGATCCAAATCAATAACACATAAGATCCGAGAAATTGAACCTAGCACAACACAAAACACATTTTCCTTTAAGGTTTGGTGGAACATTTAAAGTTGGTCACATTGTTATACTGTTTATAATGCAGCACTGCACTAGCCTAAGATGCAGCAAAGGACAAATAAAAGATCAAAGCACAAAGATAACATGTTGAGTCAAATACAACAATAACCCAAACAATAAAACCAACATCAAAATATAATACAAATAAGATGCTAATAAAGAGAAAGGATAAAAAGGATGAAATCAAATATAGAAATAACAAGCAAACTAACTACATAATACAACTGAACGATATACAACAGAATAAAATAAAAGAAAAAGAAATAAATCTACAAAAAACCCTCGAATTAACCACACAAATTGTACAAAAACAGATATATTGAGAATCTCATAGATAAGAAGATGACAGAACAGATGACGAATTTAGGTATACAGATGTCTAAAAGGAAGATCAGGAACCCAAAGGTAGACGGCCCATGCCTGTATTACGCAAAATGCTAGAATTGATGGAATTTTCTCCTTAATAACCTTAATGTATGATGGCTTTTGGTGCTCATCTAACGGTAATATATGTGATTCTTTCAGACTGGCACATGGCTCATGTTTGAACGCAGCGTGAGGAGCAGATTGAGAATCATTGATGACTGCTGTCTGAGGAGTAGAACGCTGTTCATGAATAAGACCAAGTTGAGGAGTGTAGCATAGCTCTGGAGTGACCTCACCTAAAGGAGTGGAGCATGACTCATTGATAAGATCAGTTTCTTTAGCAAAATTCTGAGTGCTGGAACTCGAATCAGAGGCACAACGACGATCTGTTCCGATAAACATTTCGTTACTTGAATCAGGCTGATAGTCTGCACAAGATTGAGGAACAGAACATTGATCATCACTGCCAAGAGATTTTGCAAATGCACACCATGATGAAGCAGGTTTAGGCACGTCAGTTCGAGGAGTGGAACATGACTTGATTGAAAGCGTCATGGCAAGAGGGCGCACTGTCGAAGTCACACTTTCCAACAAAATTAGGCTGTGGTGTAGAATATGTGTCATAGTCGAAATGAGGCTCCATATCCATACACGCAGCATTATTGGAAAGTGGCTGCTGGGCTGTAGGCGACTGAGGAAGAGAACACGGCTCATCACTACAAAGAGACTTGGCGAATGCACACCATTGTGAGGCACGCGTATGATGAGCAGACTGAGGAATGGAATCTAACTCATGAGGCAAAGTAGCGGGATGAACCCTATCTAATTCAATAGTTACATCAGACTGATGAATAGAAGATGGCTCGTGGATTATAATAGCCCGCCGAGTAACTTGTGATTCCCGAAGGATAGAAGCCTGTTGAGTAGATCTGGACTTGTCAATGAAAGCGGTCTGTTTAGTGTAACGCGACTCATGAATAAGAGCAATCGTTTTCGTGGCACCCGACTCCAAAATAATAGCAGCCTCTTTAGTGGAATACGATTCTTCAATTAGAGCATCCTGTTGAGTGGACCCAGATTCATGAATGATCGCTGCCTGTCGAGTAGAACGCGACTCTTGGATAACAGCAGCCTGCTGACTAGAACATGAATTTCGGCTGAAAACACTCTGAGTAGTAGTGGAATATGATTCACGAATCATAGCAGCTTTGTGATTTGAAAATGGCTCATGACTGAAAGAAGCTGAGTGACTTGAACAGGATTCATCAGTGAAATCATTTTTTCTCATAGAATCATCGTTAGGGGTTGAAAACGACTGGTACGTGGATTCGGAACTAGGCACCTCATGGATTGGTATATCATGAGTGGGTATATGCTGATGATCTGTAGGAGGCTGTGGCTCAGAATACGGTTCACTACTGCAAAGGGTCTTGGCAAACACACACCATTCTGAAGCACGTTTGTTGAAAGTTGGCTGTGGAGTGGAATACGATTGATGGCTGAATGGAGCAACTGTGGAGCTTGACTCGTTGGTGAAATTTGTCTCCTTAGTATAATTAATCTGAGGATAGGAGGCTGACCCATAAGCGGAATGAGGCTCTGTAGCTATACACGTGCTCTGATTAGAAAGTGGATGATGAGCCGAAGGAGGTTGAAGCTGAGAAATGTGCTCATTCATAGAAAGAGGCTGTGCACAAGAACTGCCAGCTGAATGACTCTCATGAGACAATGTCTGTTCAAGTATGCATAGTTGTTCAATAACTGCATGGATCCTGCGAATAAAAAGAGCAAAATATTATTAGATGATTTTGAATTAACGTCCATGACTTCGTTGAGATTAATATTCTAGTAATTAAGACTGAAACTCATCAATCCGTTACCAGCTCATTTCCAAAGCAACCATACAGGTAGGGTGATTAATATGTCCAAACTATCTTGTGTTTGAAGGATCCTTAATGTACCTGTATGGTTGCTTTGGGAATGAGATTCTTGGACAGCAGGGATGAAACGATTAACCATTCTCAATTGCCAGAATACTGATCCAAAAAAAATGTCGACATGGAATTTGCTTAAAGGATAAGTAACTCCATCTCTTGATAGCGATTCAGGTGATCTAACACGCCGGTCATAAACTATCCAGGTAATTTTAAGCTTTTTATCACGGCGCTAAGAAAAGATATTCAGGATTTAGTAGTTAAATCTTGGTACATTTCTACACCCTATCATGGCTGTCATGATTTACTTTTCAATCAATCAGAAACACCCTAGAGTGTATGCCTCGGTATATACGCTCAGTCATAGAGGCGCCAACTATAGTTTGGCAATGTGGTATAAAAGCAATCCTACAGGTAAGCTGTTGAATATTTTGAAACTAATTTGAATGGAAGTTGTTGCTGCCATAGGCAGCAACAACTTCCAGTCAGATTAGTTTCAAAATATTCAATGGGATGAGCATTACATAATAAAGAATGTGATGCATTGGAGCTTACATGCCACCACACACACTAGCTTGAGGAGACAAAATGGTGTCGATCACTGTTCAACATTTACTCGTTATTACAAAACAGATAATTGCGATACAGATCAGGGAATGTGACAGGATATGAATGATATGGAATCAATAAACCATATTCTATCGGTGCAATACAACATTTAAGATGAAATTAGCATCGCTTTAATAGTTCATTAACAATAACTGTCAATATCTAACATTCAAATTAGGCTATCAATAACGGCCTTCCAATCACTTCGTCAGTAATTGTCATTCAAATTAAGTCATCAGCAACGGCCATGGTGAACACTGTGTCCTACCTAAGTCTATATATATATATATATATATATATATATATATATATATATATATATATATATATATATATATATATCAGACTATTGTTTTAGTAGATAAAACGGCGACATTCACATTAACAGGATATTCAAAAGCTAATTATTGTGTTTTAAATAAATTGAGGAAAGCATCTGCAAGGCAGTGATATGGAATTGCTATGTTATAATCTCTCATTACAAAACAACTTTGAAACTGATTTGAATTCGAGTTTAACTTATTACTACTTACGTGAAGGCTGGTTGCAGTCGTGTGTTGCACAATGCCTCAGTCAGCATATCTTTAGCCAGGTGAACCCATGCAGTCTCCACACTCTCTATGGCCCCTCGCGCGTGATAGAGTACCTGTGAATGAAAGATAGGCTTGAAAATATTAATGATTTATTTGTACAAATCTAATGAAGATGTAAGAATCTATCTACGGTGTTGTAGAGATAATGGAAAATTGTAAGTTACTTTGTTCCAGATTGTAAACGCTATTTGTAGGAAATGAAGGAAGTACACATGACAAGGGACATAACTCAGGTACATAATGATTTAAAAGTGAGTGACATGAATAGTAGTGAATAATGATACAGTACACATCAGAAATAACTGTAAATGTTTCCAAAATACAAAGACAAACAAAAACCCTAAATAATATACTGTTGAATATTTTGAACAAAATTAGATTGGTAGACAATAAAATTATGTTCAAAATATATAACATATTGTTTACTATCTGATATGTTTCTTTTATTTGTTTTAGAAATATTTTCACTTATTTATTAGCTTCAATATAGCTGTATATATGAAGGGGAAGTATCGTGAATATGGATTTGTAAAGGATTTGTGAATTAGCAACTCGAGGCTCAGAAATGGATGGGAGAAAGGACGATGTAGATTATCTATCCACTCAAATCAGCTGCTGTGGAATATAGACAGATTATCGCTATAAATGTCGTAGCGTGTGGCACTTATCTAAACTCACGGCCGACTGATCGCCGCCAGCCTTTGGTCAACTCATTAATGACCAAGCCGGCCAAAACGGCCTCTATAGTGGTCTTGAGGAATATGTCATTATTGAAAGTGTGTATGTCGAGAGAAGACTACCTTTTGTGTGTAAATTTATCACTGCAATGACTGAGCCAGTCATCCCAGTGGTAAATTTTCAAAAAGTCGTCTTAACTTAGCAAAGAGTCTTTGCTTAGTCTTAGCAGATGGACGATCAGTAATGTAGGATTTCGATCTTTCTTAGCCAATCTTGATCATCGAAGGGTGACTCACTGTTGCTCGATGTTGATATGTCCCGGACGGGGACCAAATGCGAATTTTTGCCAAAAGTCTCTAAACAAGTCTTATCTCTCTTGTGTCAACTTAACCCTATAATGGTCAGGCCGGCCAAAACGGCCTCTGCAATGGTCTCTACGGATTTCCATTTGCAGGCCAAGAGAAGATTAGTTTTGTAAATTTACCACTGCAACGAGTCGCTCGGTGACCGAGCGAGTCATTTCAGTGGTAATGTTTAAAATACTTTTCTCTTGGCCTGCAAATGGACCAGATCAAGAAAAAGTTCGGATTTTCATTTTCGTTTTAATGTTAAAGTCGACCTAAACATCATCTAGTGATCTTGAAAAATATCCATTTGAATGACATCAAAACGCGTTTTTTGTAAATTTCAATGATAATTTTACAAAATAGTCTCCTCTTGATCTGCAAATAGACTTTAACGGAACAAAGATTTTATATTGACTATAAAATACTAGAATACTAAATATAAAATTTTTGCTAAGATTTATTTCGTCTCATTCCATCGATGGACAGGATCTACGCCTTTAAAAGTATACAATTTTAACAATTTTATTTTCAAACATTTTCATGTGATTTAAAAGGAGCAGCACTTTGAGCGCTTAGAGGTGCTGTTTACACAAGGCGGGTATGGGTGGGGAGGGGAGTTAATAAATTGCATATATATATATATGCGCGCCCGTGTTCGTGCGTGCGTGCGCGCGTTCGTTCATGCGAGAATGCGAGACTGCGTACGTGCAGCCGTACGTGCGCCCGCCCGTACGGGCGAACGGGGACGGACTGACGTGACGGACGCCTAAACCGATGAAAACCAAAATTTGAAGGCGTGATACAATCTGGTTGGCTATTGTACCGTTCCCACTGGACTCAATGGAGCAAGGTAAGGGCGCATGATTCACTGTGGGTGGGACATGTGTGTATAAATCGTGGACTGACGAGTCATAGTAATGAAAGGTTGAATGGATGGAAGAACGGCGGAATGAGGGGAGAAATGAACGGCAGAATAATGGGACATATGAACGACAGGATGAATAGCAGAACGACGGAGCTGATGAATGGTAGAATGCAGGGGTAAATCAATGGTGGAGTTAAAGGGGGTGGGGTGGTGCTGTTTAACGGAATGGATTTGTAGGGTGAATGGGCGCATGAACGGTGGGGGTGAAGGCGATGTGAATCGAGGAGTAAAGGGCCGTATGAATGTAGGAGTAAATGGCGTGTGAATGGCAGGATGAAAGGGACATTTGAATGGAGGAGTGCCGGAGTAGAGGGCTATATGAGTATATGAGTAAGATGGTACAGGATCAGGGTGCTGCGATATAGGAGTAAAGTAACGTGTGTATATAGGAGTACTATACAGTGACGTATGATATAGGAGTAGAGTGACATACGGTAATATGAATTGAGTGACATGTAATTCGGGGCGGACTGATGCAGAGTGCCATATCAATATAAGAGTCGAATGACGTATGGATTTAGGAGTAGAGTCACGTGTTGATATAGCAGTATCGAGAGAGACGTAAGAATGTGGGAATAGGGACATTAGGGTGAGGTATTGTAGGATACTCAGTAACTTTGTGAAGCTCTCTCTAGTTTAATATATTCGACACTTCTCGTGTAAATCATTGAAAATTTTACCTCGATGTAATTCATGATGTT
Source organism: Chaetoderma sp. LZ-2023a (assembly GCA_034401795.1). Taxonomy (NCBI): domain Eukaryota; kingdom Metazoa; phylum Mollusca; class Caudofoveata; order Chaetodermatida; family Chaetodermatidae; genus Chaetoderma; species Chaetoderma sp. LZ-2023a. Next base: position 191,779,012 of record CM067370.1, on the reverse strand, counting down.
GTTGATAAATAAGGCTAGAGACAATGATAGCTCGATGTCTAGAACTCTTCCAAACACAATCTCCAGAGAACAGGAATGGGAGTCTTTCGATGACCATGGGCGTGGAGCGCTGTCTTTGGTTGACGTGCAATTCCTGGCGAATACGCATCACAAGGAGATAACACCGTTACACATTTCGGTATTTAAACATAGCAGACGCATAGTTACTGGTCATGTCTGTGGTTTCCCAAGATCCGGCAACTGATCATGCCTGTCTTTAAAGTGCAGTTTCTAGTTCCCAGTCTTTGGGTCATGGAGCTAGCTTGAACAGATCAGCTGTAGATAACACTGATATGTCACACCGTCTCAACAGTCCTTCTTTAAAAATTACAATACATAATACTTTACTGGACAAGAAAAACAATACATAATACTTAATTAATATTTATACGCATCTGAATGACAGCGATGACGATTTTGGTGGCTGTGTGCTGCTGCTACAGCTGAAGATGACAACGACGACGATTATGGGTGTGGTGGCGGCATCAGCAGCGGTAGCGTTGTTGTTGGTGTTGGTGGTGGTGGCGGTCGTGGTGGAGGTGGTGGTGGTCGTGGTGTGGTCGTGTTGGTGGTGGTGGTGGCGGTGATGATGATGGTGATGACGACGATGATGATGATGATGATGAAGACGATGATGATGATGATGATGATGATGATGATGATGATGATTGATGATGATGATGATGATGATGATGATGATAATTTAATAATTCAACAACCAATCGATGAGCTTACCTGTTTACTAATGTGGAGATGCAGGCGGCTATACTCCAGGTACTTCTGGTAGATCATCTGATCATTAAAGGACATCCGGGCCATTGTCTTAAGATTTGCTCTGACTCGTTCCTTTCTGTCCTCTATAGCGCCTCGAGGCCAAGGGATTGTGCTAGTGCTTTGACGGCGCTGACATTGGTCAAGCAAGAGAATGTCTCTAAGCTGCTTTACAACTTCCCTGTTACTATCCATACAATTCTGGGAAAGAGAAACACAGAGAACCAGGTATTAATGTGACTCAAATTGACAGGACAATGAAAACTAGATAATGATGTCCCAATTTTAATATTCAATGAACTGGTTTCACCTATGACATCTAAATAAAGTTTTGGTTCTAAACGCCTAACAGGCTACTTGTATTAAGCGACCAGCTATCTATTGCAATTAATGTAGGGATCCGGCCTGGCACTCAAGTATATGACATCACCATCAATTACATCACTTGTACGCTCACGTCACAATTATTATTACTCATTATGTCTCCGTAATGAAGCAGAAAAGGTCCGGCAAGTGTACGAATTGCATGCATTCCTTGCTGAATTTACAATTTAATACACACAGGCAGCAACAACCTCCAGTCAAATGAGTTTTAAAATATTCAACAGCTTACCAGTATAGTTACCTTTAAATTGTGATTCTGGGAATTCAGGGTTCAAAGTAGATAAATCGAGCTTACCAAGAAATGGGCGGGGCCTAGCTATAAATAGATTCCTCCATTGTGTGTGCTCAATAAGGTGGCCCCTTAAGGTAGGTTTTTCGTAGAACGGGAACTAAAATCATATCTCACCTGTTTCAGAGTTTCCACTTTGTATTGGAACTTGCTCTCCAGATTTATCAATCGCTGGATTTTGCCGCGCAACCATGAAAGTGAGCTGCCACTGAAATACGAATTAAATGTTCAGTCAGACCGTAACCCTTTAACACTCATATAAGCCAAAACTGGCTTCTGCAGTGGTCTTGAGAAATGTCCATTTGCAGACCAAGAAAATAATATTTTTTCAAATTTACCACGGGAATACCATTGGTAAATTTTCAAAAATACTCTTCTCATGGTCTGGAAATGGACATTTTCTATGAGAAATTGAAATTTTCTTGAATAAATTCAAGGGTTAAAGGATTAACATTAAGATGGATGAACCACTAGGCGGGATGGAAGCAGGGCCAGTGACTAGAAAATGAGGATGCTAAACTTAGTGACTATAGATTAGCATTATCTTATACTGACCTTAGTGATTATCTACGCGCCTTAGAGATTATCTACAAGCCTTAGAGATTATCTACTAGCCTTAGTGATTATCTACGAGCCTTGGCCATTATCTCCGAGCCTTAGAGATTATCTACCAACTTTAGCGATTATCTACGAACCTTCGTGATTATCTTCGAGCCTTAGAGATTATCTACTAAGCGCTTAGTGATTATCTACAAGCCCTAGGTGCTTATTTTCGAGCCTTAGAGATTATCTCCTAGCCTTAGTGATTACCTACGAGCCTTTGGTGATTATCTTCGCGCCTTAGAGATTATCTACTAGCCTTAGTGATTATCTACGGTCCTTGGTGATTATCTAAATAACCTTAGTGATTATCTATGAGCCTTAGAGATTATCTACTAGACTTAGAGATTATCTAATAGCCTAAGCGAGTATCGACTAGCTCGAAGAGTTTTAAGATTGTGAAGTTAGTTGAAGTAACATAATTTGAATAATGGAAGTCTGCTTGATTGACAGCTCCATGAATCAATGCATTACATCTATGGGTCTAAACATATCTATGCTGACAGGTTCTTATGGAAAGATACCGTTGTCTTAGATAACAGTGCAGTTTCATCCAAGTTATCTCCTGGGTGACGTCAGTGTTTTGTCTACCACTAAGCAATAATAAACCTATTCTTACCTATAATCTGAGGTGGAGCGAGTGCCCATAGCTGGCAATACAGTGCGTGTGAAACTGTTCATTATCTCCTCAAACAGAATCTCTTTGTCAGCTTTCCCTGACGACCAAGATAAAACTGCGAAAAGACAAGGGCCAAATTAATTGACCACCGATGAATGCTGATTTAACAGTTAAGCATCTTAGACATCCCTCCCAAATAAA